>JAVIAB010000125.1:73008932-73238932 GCA_032433765.1 Megaustenia siamemsis | reverse complement strand
ATGTCAAAGAAGGATGATTCCCTGTTTCATAATGGCTCAAACATCGCAGCTCGTCGCAAACTAGCGACACAAAGCATTTATGTCTTACATCAAATCTTTACTGGGTCGGGCGATGAAAAGGCGTTGTCGTCTGAAAAGGTAGAGAAGAAAATAAAATAAAGAAATCCTAATCTAAAAAGCACTGTAAAGATTGCATTATCTTTGCTAGACAATATTACTTTATCTTCGATTTGTAGATGTGTGTAAACGCGACATGAAGACTCTGAACATAAACCCTGTAGCATGGGAATACACAGCTGCAGACTGCAATCTCTGGAAACACACTCTAAAGGTTCACCTCAAACAAGAAGCAGACAGATTCATAGAGAAAGAGAATACACGATGAAAGAAAAGAAAAAATAAAATTTCTAGGGGCGCTGAAAAATCCATAATCAACTATGAGTGACGGAGGCTACTACTACTACTATTACTACTACTACTAATACTACTACCTCTACTACTACTACTACTACTACTACTACTACTATCTATCTATCTATTGTCCTTTCGAGCCGAAGACGGCACATAGGGCAGAATCACAATCTCAAAAACAGAATACTTGCATGCCAAAGTGGCACATATTGCAGAGATCATTGCTTCTAAAATGTATGGTTCTGTTTCTATAACAATACTTTTTACAATGATAGCTTGTCAAGCCATCGATCAACCTCCTTAGTCGCCTCTTACGACATGCTTGGAAGGACACAGTGTCACTATTCTTTACTACTACTACTACTACTACTACTACTACTACTACTACTACTACTACTACTACTACTACTACTATTACTACTACTACTATTACTTATGATGATTAGTATGCCTCCTGCTACAAATATCAAACATACTTTATAATTCGATTGTGACGACACATATTGCTATTATAATCCACCTAATAATTGTTCCGTAGAAAGTAGCAAATTTGAGATTCAGCATCTCGTTTTACATTTTGCGACATCATCACCTTAGAGCGAGATTTCGTCCGTTGCCGAACGACCGACCTGTCGCTCCAAAAAATTGCGAAAGGCATCAAATAACCAACACAATAAGATCGTCCAATTAATTAGGTTATCCAATATTTTAAGAAAAGAAACACAGCCGCAGAGAACAATATTCATTCTGATGAGATGATTCATACATTTCAAGGAATGAAAGGTTGAAACAGGAAAAGGTAGTTTATACAGCTGCTGGTTTGAATCTCAAAGTGGCATTTTAATTTGAATCCCAACAAGGTTGCTATATTTATGAATGGAGACGTCATGAGGAAACTACACTTCACTCAATTTTTAAATTTATATTTTATTGAAATAGTTATAATGTGTGACATTGCAAAAGATATTCTAGAATAGTGAATTAGTGTGCCACTGATATTCGAGAATAGTTAATTAGTGCGGCACTGATATTCTAGAATAGTTAATTAGTGCGTCACTGATATTCTAGAATAGTTAATTAGTGTGCCACTGATATTCTAGAATTTTGAATTATTGCGTCACTGGTATTCTAGAATAGTTCATTAGTGCGCCATTGATATTCTAGAATAATTAATTAGTGCGTCACTGATATTCCTGAATAGTTAATTAGTGCGTCACTGATATTCTTCAATAGTTAATGAGTGTGTCATTGATATTCTAGAATAGTTAATTAGTGCGTCACTGATATTCTAGAATAGTTCATTAGTGCGTCACTGATATTCTTGAATAGTTGTTTAGTGCGTCGCTGGTATTCAAGTATAGTTAATTAGTAAGTCACTGATATTATAGAATAGTTACTTAGTGTGCCACTAATATTCTAGTATAGTTAATTAGTGCGCCATTGATATTCAAGTATATTTAATTAGTACGTCACTGATATTCTAGAATAGTTACTTAGTGTGCCACTGATATTCTAGTATAGTTAATTATTGTGCCACTGATATTCTAGAATTTTAAATTAGTGCGTCACTGGTATTCTAGAAAAGTTCATTGGTGCGCCACTGATATTCTAGAATAATTAATTAGTGCGTCACTGATATTCCTGAATAGTTAATTAGTGCGTCACTGATATTCTTGAATAGTTCATTAGCGCGTCGCTGATATTCAAGTATAGTTAATTAGTGCGTCACTGATATTAAGGAATAGTTAATTAGGGTGTCACTGATACGTTAATTGAATGTTTATGGGAAGAAATGTATCAAAGTTTTGAGAAACCTGACCCTATCAGGTGTTAAGTAGCCATATTTTAACACCAAATAATGAGAAAGTGTTAGCTATAACGTCTCTTATCATCAAGTCTAATGTGTCATAACAGAATTATGCTCTGGTTATGTTTCACAGCTGAAAGAAGTTAGCAAGACTACTAAAGTATTCTCAACAAACACTTGTGCTTGACTATGGCGAACTATAGGTTGCGTAGGCCCAGGGGTGGAAAATAATCCATGAAAACTACCAACTAGCGTGACGTGTTCAAATCTAGGAGATATAGACTGACCTTACTCTATTCATAACCATCCCCCTTCGCAATGCTGAAAACGTCACATTAGATGGTAGTTTTCCAGGTGTTCCTCCTCAAACCGCAGGCCAAAGTAAATCTATAGTCGGCTGTAGTTTAATGTGCATTCATTAACAGTTTTTTCTTTCATTCTTTCAGGGCGTGTAACGTTTCATATAAAAACATGGTTCCTTAACTTTCCCGTTAACGTAGTCAATAACAATCATTGTTTCCATTTAAGCAAAAGTATGTTTAGCTTTATGTCACATTACAATTCAGAATATGGCTGTTAAGGGGGAGGGGAGGGGGGGTTGAGAGGAGAATTAAAAAGAAATAACATAAAGAAATTGTTGTGGCGATTCATGATTGTACAAAGAACAGAAATGATAAATAGCTGCCGAGATCGAAAGTTGTGGAGAGACATGATCACCTACGCCAGTAGGCCAGGTACTTGATGATGAATATAAAGAAGTGTGTGTGCTAGAAGATTGTGTTTTTCTAAACATATACTACATCAAGGGAGCCGCGATAGCTCAGTGGTTAGTGAACTGCACTATAAAGGACAAGAGGTAGGGTTCGATCCCAACCGATTTATGGTCACTAACACCATATTCCATATACGCCACTTGGCGTGATGGGGGTACTTTACTTTTTTTTTTTAATGAATATACTACAGATGGGAGCCACGATAGCTCAGTGGTTAGTGAACTGGACTACCACGTACAAGGGGTAGGGTTCGATCCCAACCGACGACTTCCGGAATCACCCAGCCTTAAATGGGTACCGAATTTTTTTCTGGGAAAGTAAAGCAGTAAAAATACTGACCACATTACCCCAAAAATCATGTGCTGAAGGTCTGTAAAATATAGGGTCACTAACACCATATTTCCCTATACGCCACTTGGCGTAACGGGGGTACTTTACTTTTTTTTATATACTACAGAAGTATCCCAAGGTACGACACACTTAGACGAATAAATGAGAGCAAAGATTCAACATTACAATTAAAACTGTTTGGAGCTAAAGGCGACCACAAGGTAACAATCAAATTTATCATAATGCTGGAAGCCCCGGTAGCGCAGTGGTTAGTGAACTGGACTAATAAGGACAAAGGATCGTGTTCTGTCCTGATCAGAAGTAGGGCGGATTTGCGTAATATCGACCACCACAAATTGTCTCTTCGGAAATTGAAAAAAATATTAGCACAACAATTTTATTCCGTAAACGCCTTATCTGCTATCTGTGGTGTTTAGTTTGCCTTGCTTGTTTGTTCGTTTCACAGTAACAACCTATATATAATTTATTGTTCTTCTCTTGTGTCTTGAAGTTTTGTAGATGAGGTTTAATCTTTGATTTTAATAACTTGTGTGGTTACAAATTGAACATTTTACACAAGAAAGTGTTTGTTAGATGTATCTGTTTCAAAATGTTTCTTACTCATAGGCATTTAGTCTCTGAAAATTATTGGCGGAAATATAAACTAACAAAGGGAGATCACATTTTTAATGATGTCACAAATTGGAACCACTCCCATAATACTTCGACTTAAATCGCACTCATAGCGTAGCTTTCTAAGGCATTTTCATTTTATAAATGTTGCAATGTTTGAAGAATTACAACTAAAATCATCATCATCGAGTGCCATCTCCGCAACGAAGGTCGACTACCATGGAGCGTCATTCTGCTGTCTCTTGCTTTGATGGCGCAGGTTGTCATAGGCTGATTTGTCCATCTTTTGATATTACTCGTCCATATTACTCTTGGCATGCCTCTTTTACCTTGTATTTTCCCCTCCAAGATTACTTTTAGTAGGCTGTTGTGTCTTTTAACATGCTCCAAAAATCGCATTTGTCTGGTTTCTACTAAAATGCCACTTTTAAATATAACAAAAATAAACAGCCGTTCTTTAGACATAAATGTAAGCCTTTACTTGTTCAACTGTATCAACATAAAATTGAGAAATAAAAAGATGAAGAAACGAATATAAACAACAGGTGCTATATTAAAACTAGGAGAAGTTAATGTAAAGCTAGATAACAAAGGGAATGCTTGACCGTATAACAAGGGGGACGACTAAACACAATTCACTTAGTTATGAACAAATATGATCTCATGAAGACTAGAGGTTGGATTCGATCAACAACGACGGCATAGAGGTTCACACAGCTATAAATTGTTACCGGGATTGCATTTTTTTCCCCCCATTTTCTTTTTTTTTTATATACGGTACCTATATGTGCTTTACCGCACGTTTACGGAAAGTCACGATAGCTGCGCCTTTCGACCCGACACATCCGTTCTCGACATTGTTATATTTTTAATTGCGCAGAAACTTTGTGTGGACAACAGAAAATTTTGTCCTTATCATTTCAATTTTTTTTAAAACCCCAAGGGTTCTTTCACGTTTGCAGAGTGCACACGAGACCTCCTACTTTTCGCCGCTATCCGAGAGAGCTAGACTCTCAACCCAGAGACCAATCAGAGCGCAGCCACGAGGAAACCACGGATTAGAAGAGACAAATTCCCGCCAGCTTTGGTTGGATTCCAACATGGGACGTTATTGTTCAGAGGTTGATGTCTCACCCACTCGACCACCTAGCTCCCATTTTTATCAACTAAAATAAAGTCCCTTTCTAATGCTCTTTCAATGGGGTACCCAATGGTTCATCTATCCGTACAAAGACATCCAATGCTAATAATTGTAGAAGGGGAATAAAATAGAAATATGCAACAAATATTTAACTACATAGCTTATGTTATGTGTAATAAAGGTATACATAAACGTTCTGGGGAAGTAAAGCGGCACGGGCGTAATACCGACCACATTACCCCAAAAAACATGTGCCGAAGGTCTGTAAAATTTATGGTCACTAACACCATATTCCCTTATACGCCATGTGGCGTGACGGGAGTACTTTATTAATTTTTTTTTTACAACATAAACGTATGTTATATAATACTAGAAAAGTAGAGGTAATCTTTATATATGGCACTTACGTTAATCATTAAAAGTATACTCATCATGATCACAACGCATTTTCTGTTATATAACATACTTGTCGCAACATACACAACACACTACAGAACAAAAGTATACTCAACATTCGCAACACATTCTCTGGTATATAACATATAGTATACACAACACAGGCAATATATCCAAAGTTATACAACAAAAGTATATCCCATGCATACACAATAAATTCAAAGTTAATGAAACAAAAAAATATACATTTGCAACAATCTAAAACCATTAAGTAGAAGGTACATTCAATACATTCAAATTCATTGGTGTTGCGAGAACACCAGACCCAAGGGTCGACCACGAAAATGATGGATCGATGGAATATTTGAAGCACTAGGAAATATAACAGCAGCAGAAGCGAACAGAAGAGCAAAAGACCACAAATTATATCTCCCTTCGACGCTGAAAGGCAAATGAGGAAGGAAAGAAGAAAGAAGAGGAAGAATACATTGAAAAACACTCACAGGTAAAAAGTATGTTCAGCATAGTGAAGTATCTTAAAGAGTCCCGTCACGCCAAGTGGCGTATAGGAAATACAGTGCTAGTGACCCTAATTTTTACAGACCTTCGGCACTTGATTTTTGGTGTAACATGGTCGGTATTACGCCCGTGCCGTTTTACCCCCCCCCCCCTCCCCTCCAAAAAAATCCGGTACCCATTAAATGCTGAGTGAACCTGGCACCTGTCGATCAGTATCGAACCCGAGCTCTTGTCCGTAGTTGTCCAGTTTAGTAGCCACTGAACCATCCAGACTTCATACTCAAGAAATTCACGAACTGATTCCAACCAAAAATCTAGACTCAACACATTCTCAAGCATCCAAAAACTAATCTCAGACTAAATTAAAGAAAATAAATAAAAATAAAACGTATACTCAACAAATTCACGACACAATTACAAGTGAAAAAAAATGTGTGTATTCAACATATTCTCAAGCATCCAAAACTAATCTCAGACTAAATTTTTTTTTTAAATAAAAAATAAAACGTATACTCAACAAATTCACGACACAATTGCAACTAAAAAAATGTGTATATTCAACATATTCTCAAGCATCCTAAACTAATCTCAAATTATATTTTTTTTTTAATATATACATTCTCAACATATTCTGAAACTAACCCCAGCAAAAAAATATATACGCTCAAAATATCGTGAAAAACACCCGAAACTACACAACTATAGACACTCTAATACTTCAAAACTGTTAATTCTGTCAAAAAGAAGCACAACAGCAGTATCACAAATAATTATATAATTATCATATTTAAACGATAAGAAGAGACCCTAACTTATATATAACAGCTTCACTAGTGATGTGGACAAAGACACCAGGGGGTGTTGATTTTCATAACATCGCTCATGAATATTTATTACATTTAAACGGCGCTTTGTGGGAGCTCGGTTTTCTTCTAAACAGTTCGGAAATAAACAGCTCTAAACAGTTTTGTGCAACTAGAATATATATATATATATATATATATATATATATATATATATATATATATATATATATATATATATATATACTTCTTTATAAAGGCAAATAAATTGCTTCAATAAATCAAGAATTAAACAAAAATTGGTCAATAATTTCAGCAAGGCGCAAATCTTTAACGAAGGTTTCATTAGTTGAATGGTTATGCATAATTCATATCCGCTGTGTCAAAGGAAATAGAGAGATAATTTTCAATAGTAGGAAGGTACAATCATCATTGTTTGCCCATGTAATGAGAAGGGAACAACTGGAATATATTATAACAACTGGAAAAATTGAGGGACTAAGAGATAGAGGGAAGCAAAAAGAAAAAATACCAGACAGCTTAAGAGAATGGCTTGACAGAAGGTCATCAACAGAAATGATAAATAACAGTTGAGATCGAAAGTTGTGGAGAAACATGATCACCTACGCCAGCAGGCATGGTACTTGTTGATGATGATGTGCCAACTGTTACTTTCTTCTTTGTTATATTTACATATAATATGGTATGTTATATTAACATACGATCTTTGGGGTTATTTCTTTCTCATATACAACAATACTGTGAAGTATACCCGATATGTTACTATGACAATAGTTTATATAGATTTGGTCATTGAAGAAACATACATCATTATTATGAATATTATCATGAAAAAGACATCATTATTATGAATATTATCATGAAAAAGACACCATTATTATGAATATTATCATGACAAAGACATCATTATTATTGTTTATGGACCTTCCTTGCACGAAGCCTGGACAATGAATACTGCAGACCCAACGATCGACCAAGAAAAATATGGATTTATAGAACGTTTGAAACACTAGGAAACATGACAGTAGAAGAAGCCAATAGAAGAGAAAAATATGGATTGATAGAACGTTTGAAACACTAGGAAACATGACAGTAGAAGAAGCCAATAGAAGAGAAAAATATGGATTGATAGAACGTTTGAAACACTAGGAAACATGACAGTAGAAGAAGCCAATAGAAGAGAAAAATACCTCAAACGATATCTCCCCTCAACGCTGAAAGGCAGATAAGTAAGGAAAGAGGAAGAGAAGGTAATAATAGAAAAGTATTAACGATTGTCTCCTCCATGAAAGGCGAATTAATACTGAAAGGTACTAAGGAGTTAACAATCTCATATCCATACCTGAGATTAATCTCATTTTAGTTTTTTTTTAAAGTATTTTAAAACAAAACTAAACATTCTAAAATTATTGTTAATATCAAACTGTGACAGGTCCTCACCTAGCCTTGACTACAATGAAAAACCATTTTTACATTCTCTCTCTCTCTCTCTCTCTCTCTCTCTCTCTCTCTCTCTCTCTCTCACTGTCTCTATCTTTCTCTGCCTCTCACTTATTACCATGATGGCGTATTCCACTCAGTAATTGATTTAGCAATTCATATTATAATGTTATCAACTAACTTTTGTTTTTGCCATCCTCTACTCTATTTATCAAGTATTTTTCTTTATAATTAACTAACAATATTATTATATCCCATATTATAAGTCCGACATATTTCATTTGTCTTTCTACAGTTTTGTTTAACAAATCTCTTTATTTCCGCCTGCTTGAAAACGTTTTTTATTCATATTTTTATTTGCGTATTTTTCTACTATTTACTTGTTTCTACTCTGTCTACACAATTCTTTTCATTCTTCCATAATTTCACATTTCTATGGGTTTCACTGTTATTTTCAGTTAATTGTTAGTTATATTGTCGGCTTCCAAAAATGTTAAAGAGACATTTATTCACTATTTTCAGAAATAACTCAGACACTAATTTCTTGGAAATATTTCCGTTGATCCAAACATATTTCAAAGTATCATCAGTTATATAATAATCAAAATACCACGGCATTAATGAAAACACGAACATCACAAATACCTTTTACAAATGGAGAAATATTACACGGGCTTTTGATGGTTAATTTGCTAAAGAATTTGCAGACGTTTTGATCACAAATCATTGGAAAGTAATATAAAAATTGAAGATCCTTTAAGTTCTCTTTAGCTACATTTCTAAATAGAATATTTTTTTCAGCACGGAAATTGTGACGGAAACTTATCAAATTATGTTAATGATTAATTATAGAATGAAATACAAAATGTATTCATCAGTTATGTTAATTTATTATTTTACCTATCTAAATATATAGCAATTAATATAATAGTCATAAACAATAAATTAATGTATACGTTTAAAAGTATCAGAAATAAGATTATTATTAAACAGACGCAGATAATCTACAATATACTGTTCAATGTTAAATTGTGGGAGTGGTTATAATTGTGTCTTTAAAGTTTATTTCCGTGATTAATTCAGAGTTAAAACGCGTCTAGCTTAAAAAAAACCTACATGAAAACGATTGACTGCAACAAAATATATTAATCGCAAAACTACATATGTTATTAAACCTAGCGTTAATAATAAAAAAAAAAAGCTAATATCAATTTCCTGATAGGACTTTAAATCATTACAGACTTAGATGTCATAATTTACATTTTCAGGCTTTTTTTCTTGTACTCTGTTTTAGAACCCAAAAAAATGTATCGCAATAATGGATGCCCTTTGAAGTCTCATTCCGTGTATGCTTATATTTTATTATATCTCCCTGCCACCATTTACATTTTTAAAGATACGTTTTTAACGCATTTGTCCTTTTGTCCGACTTCCAAGTGGAAACATTGGTTTCCTGTTTAGTTTTGAGTTATCCGCATACATGCAATATCAGATTTTAGATTTGTTAAATCCCGGGATATATTATTTTTCGGCATTCGCAAGTTTGCCTATAGTTGTCAAATAAATAGAGTTATAAAGACGCATTTATTTACACATTGCTAATGACTAAATATGATATCTTCTTTCAAGTATGCCGGTTTGATTTATAATTACTCACATCTAATACAAATGATAAAATAATCATAATTATTAAGCGTTTTAACACTTCAACTTCTAGGAGTTATTCACCATAAACGGCACACCACAATACACAACTGCACTTTATACAGACTATCACAATTGTGAAGTATTATAAATACAGTTTACAGTCGAGATTATTGAAAGTAAAGACGTACGGTACGTTAACTCTCAGAATATATATCTACACTGTATCTGCTGAATGTGAAAGCTGAACGAAAACGTGTCCTCCGGTCAAATTGGATTTCTATATTTGACAGATGTGTAATTTTAACATGAAAAAATTGTATATCCTGATTTGTAAGTAGCTGATTAATTCAGAAAATGAAAACAGCATTCACGAAGATATAGTGCAACACAAAGAGTCTTACAAACAACACGATATCTCCTACACGATCTTCAAACGGAAGTGAGCAGATGAAACAGTTAACTCCGTTTTTACGACCATCACCCTCCCACTGACATGATGTGGCTGCCCTGACCGTCGCTGTATTACGACTGATTCGCCCATTTTGACGAGTGATAACGCTACCACCCTTGCGACGACACAAGACGACAGCGGGACTAGGCTTCAAGAAACCAGTAATTCGCCGCGACACCTGAGCTCTGTGTCACTCTTCCGTCATTGACTCGCTTCTCATTGGTGAACTGGTAACAGTTAGTAACGCCCCTAAAGATCTGGCCAAAAGGTATTTACATTTGCTGAGACTCCTGGGATGCCCGGAAGTCGGGATTGCTGAATTTCTAATCAGTTCAAAGCCCATAAATTATATATATATATATATATATATATATATATATATATATATATATATATATATATATATATATACATGTATATATATATATAATATGTATAATGTGATAATATAATATATGTATAATATGTATATATATATATATGTATATATATATATATATATATATATATATATATATATATAACAAATTAATTATGTTCTTATTCAATTATACTTAATTTTAATTGAAGTTACATAGAGTTTACATAATGAAGTTACATTCCCTAGGGACACTGCAAAATCCATTTCTTTTATAACAGACGGCGAGACGGATGCTACAACAACTACTACTACTACATGTAGTAGTAGTAGTAGTATAACAAGAAGTACTACTACTACTACAACTACTACTAATGCTACTAATATTAGTATAACAATAACTCATCATCATCAAGTACCGGGCATACTGGTGTAGGTGATCATGTCTTTCCATAACTTTCGATCTCGGCATCTATTTATCATTTCTGTTGTTGACCTTCTGCCAAGCCATTCTCTTAAGATGTCTGTTATTTTTTCTCTTTGCTTCCCTCTATCTCTTCGTCCCTCAATTTTTCCAGTTGTTACAATATATTACAGATGTTCTCTTCTCATTACATGGCCAAAAAAATGATGATTATTTCTACCTAATATTGGGAATTAGCTCTCTTTTTGCTTTGACCTCTCTCAGAACATCTTCATTACTCTTCTTAGCTGTCCATGGTACTCTCAACATTCTTCTGTAAAACCACATTTCTACAGACTCCAGTGATTTTCTTGTCTGTTGTCCTATTGTCCATGATTCACATCCATATGTTAAGACTGGATCAATATAACATTTAAGAACTCTTTTTCTTGTTTCTATTGTCAAAAATGGATTGCATAGTATCTTCCTCATTTTTTGGAAAGCTGTTATGGCCTGAGCCATTCTGCATCTCATCTCTTTTGTACATCTTCCGTCTGAGGTTAACAAAGTTCCCAAATATTTAAATGCATTTACCTGTTTTAATATTGTTCCACTTGTCTTTATTTTGCACTTGTCTTTTTCTTTGTTGTTACCATTACCTCTGTCTTTTTGCTATTAAAGCTGAGTCCTTTATTTTTGCTTTCTTTCACTATAATGTCCAACATTTCTTGCAACTCATTTTCACTCTTAGCGATTAAGACTGTATCATCAGCATACCTTAGATTGTTTATATTATGACCTCCAATTGTTATTCCAGCATTGTCCCTTATGGATCTTAAAATAATCTCACTATGCATATTAAACAAATATGGTAACAGCACACAACCTTGTCTAACACCCTGTTTTATTTGTTGAAACATTCCCAATTGGTTTCCAGTTCTTATGGCCGCAGTTTGTTGCCAGTACATGTTCTTTGTTATTCTTCGATCTTTGCTGTCTACGTTTATGCTTTCTAAAATTTTGATTATTTCTTAGTGCTTTACTTTGTCAAATGCCTTGGTGTAATCTATGAAATATAGGTATATATCTGTTTTTCACCTCTATGGCTCTTTCTACTAAAGATCTTACGATATAAATGACATTGCTTGTTCCTTTATCTCTAACAAAACCACACTGTTCATCGCTAATTTCTGGACTGATTTTGTTTCGCCCTCTTCGCATGATGATTCTTAGTAATATCTTAGTCATTTGACTCAAAAGACTTATTGTGCGATGATCATCGCATTCAATCGCACCCGATTTCTTTGGTAGGGCTATGAATATTGATTTGAGCATGTTGTCTGGTATATATCATTCAATATTTTTGTTATTATTTCTATTCCAAAATCACCCATCGCTTTAATCTCTTCTTTAGTTATATTATCTGGTCCAGGAGCTTTGCCTGCTTTCATATTGCGCAAGGCATCTTCTACTTCTTCTCTGAGTATTTCTGGTCCTTCTCCATTATCCTTTATATTTACTTCTGTTCGTTCATCATTATAGATCTTTAATGTATTCTGTCCATCGTTCCCTAATGTTTTCTTGATCAATCAACAGTTCTCCTTCCTTTGATCTTAGACATCCAGTTTTTGATTGCGTTTTTCTTCCTGTTAATTCCTCAATTTGTTTGTATATAGCTTTAGCATCTCCTTTTTATTGCATTTCAATCTCTTTGCATCTCTCTTTTAGCCATACTTCTTTTGCTTCATTGCATTTTACTACAATTTCTTTATTTAATCTCTTATACTCATCTTTATTTCCTTTATTTCTTCTTGTTGTATCCATTAGCTACAAAATGTCATCTGTCATCCATTTCTTTCTTGAATTTGTCCTCACTGATGGTATGAACTCTTTTGATGTTTGTTGCATTGATTCTTTTAGCATTTCCAACTGTTCATCAATGCTTTGTATCTTCTCTATTGCATTGTACCGGTTCTGAATTGTGATTTTATATTTGTCTTGCAGCTTCTTGTCTGATTTTAGTAAATCTAAATTTAACTTGATGTTAACTGAGGCTCGTTTTGTTGTTTTTAATTTTATAACAATAACTACTACTAGTATAACAACACCTACTACTACAACTACTACTACTGCTACTACTACTACTAATACTACTACTATAACTACCACTACTACTACTAATACTACTACTATAACTACTAATACTACTAATACTACTACTATAACTACTAATACTACTACTATAACTACTATTACTACTAATACTACTACTATAACTACTGCTACTACAACTAATAATACTAATAATACTACTATAACTACTACAACTATTACTACACAGAGGAAATTGGAGGTGAAAAGAAAAGAACAAAGACGAAGAGTGGAAAATTTTGCAGATTTTTTTTTTAAATACGACAACAACAAAAAAAACAATAAGCTTGAGTAAGCTAATCATTAATTAAACAGAGAGAGGGATCGAGTAAATAAAACGATTGCCAATGCCGTGAGGCACACAACATTGGTTCATTTACTAAATAATTGATTGAATTTTTGTTTGAAAATTGAAATGTCAGCGAACAGCGATAACATGACTTTCTTAGTCCCAGCTTCATATAGCTCAAAATAAATGGCTGGGAGAATATATAAACTAACATATTAAAATAAACACAATTTAATTGCCTGGAAGACCACGACTGGAAAACATAATTGGCGCATTTACTTATCTTGGACAGAGAAGGGAGGACAGAAGCAGCAGTTACAGAAAGAACTGCAAGAGCTCTAAGGGTTTATTGTCAAATTGAAGATAATCTGGACCTCAGAAACTTTCCTGAACATCAAACTTAGATTCCTCAATATTATCATCGCCTGTGACTTCATAGTGTTCACCAACTGTGTACGTGAAATTATTGGTGTCGCTGATTAACATCACACAAGGGCTAAAATTAAGAATAGCAAAATGTTATGTCTTCTCAACATTCCTATATGGTGCAGAAACATGGACATTAGACAAGAAAACAGAACAGAGAATTAAAGCCTTTGAAATGTGGATATATAGAAGAATAGGTAGAATTGGATGGAAGGAAAAGAAACGATGATGTCTTAAAACAATTATAAATGAAAAGAGAACTACTAAACACATTTCAAACAAGACAAATGCGATTTTTAGGTCATGTTAAAAAACACAACAGCCTACTAAAAGTAATCTTGGAGAGGAAAATACAAGGTAAAAGAGGAGAGACAGACCAAGGCTAACATGGACGAGTAACAACAAAAGATGGACAAACCAATCTATGACAACCTGCACCATCAAAGAAAGAGACAGAGCAGAATGGCGCTCCATGGTAGCCAACCTTCCACGCGAAGATGGCACTCGGAGATGATGATGATGAATTTACATCAAAGCCACAATATCTGCGCCTTTAGGTCCCAACACATCCGCATTCGCGGTAGGCAGATTTTGCCTTACAATTGTTATTTCTGGCGCTAAAAAATTCGTGCACTGCACGTAGCCATATGTTTCCATGTTTTATAAGTTAAGAGACTGGATTGCTGAAGGGTCAAGGATATAATTCACAATGATATATATGCATGTATATATATATACACATATATATATATATATATATATATATATATATATATATATATATACATATATATAGGCTGAGCACAAACGCACTTCTTGATTTCTAACGGAACAAAAAATTCTGATATATTTGTGACTGCAGTTGAATCAACTCACAAAGTTTCATGTGATATCAGTTGGTATCATATACACTCGATGTGCGCCCCATCCGTTACTCCGTAAACTTCGATACCCTGATCTAGTTAGGACTGAACTCTGCTGCATATCCGGCGAGATCGAGTCTAGAGCTTTAGTGATGCGTTCCTGCAACCGTATGACAAGGAACAGTTCGCTGTATTCACTTTCTGTGCGGTTTCGTATTATGTCTTTTGGCGTGTGCTGAGACTGCTATGATGGGGACTACAGCTACCTTTCTTCGGGGAGACGAGATATTAATTCGGATGATTCCACTGGCACGGGCGGTTGAGCAATTATGGATTTTAATTCGTTTGCAGTGATACCGGGGCCTTCCATAACCATAACATTTTGTTTCTCACGTACCCTCAAAGGAAACACGTCACAATGGTCCGGTGATATTGGGGGCCACTTGCAGAACACCTGGTCATTTTGTTGAGGCCAATTCATGAGTTTGGCAAGTGCTCGTTGAGAGTTTTGTAGACAGCGAGATGCCAGTACGGCAGTGCCCTATCTTGAGGAAAAAAAATAGTCTCCACCATCAGAAGCTAATTTTGGAATAAACCAGCTATTTTAGCACGACCAGGTGACTCACGTGGTGTTTATGTACCTGCCCTTTGTATGCCGTCACCAGAAATGTAAAGAACTAGTGATTCAAGACAAGAAGTGATTTCAATCGAGAAGAATGTGTTTCTTTCGGAGATACCTCATGACGTCTGTAACATTCTGACTTGCATGCGATCGACGACTCATAACTCACTCCTAAGAAGGAGGAGGAAATGAAGGAGGTGAAGGAAAAAAGAAGAAGAATGAGTAAAGGAAGAAGAAAAAGAAGGAGGAGGAAATGAAGGAGGTGAAGGAAAAAAAGAAGAAGAATGAGTAAAGGAAGAAGAAAAAGAAGGAGGAGGAAATGAAGGAGGTGAAGGAAAAAAAGAAGAAGAAGAAGGAGAAAAGGAAGAAGAAAAAGAAGAGGGAGGAAATGAAGGAGGTGAAGGAGGTGAAAGAAAAAAGAAGTAGAAGAAGGAGAAAAGGAAGAAGAAAAAGAAGAAGTTCCAGTCAAAAGATTGGAGAATAGCTTGTTTTCTACGTTTTCTAACTGAGCAAAGAAACAAAGAACGTTATCGATATATCTGAGTTTACGAAACATTTGTTGGCTAAGTCATTGCTATTCTCTTCTCATTTTGATTATTAAAGTTGGAACATTCACAGCAAGACTGCCGAAGGTAGTAAAAAGTAAAGTACTCCCGTCACGCCAAGTGGCGTATAGGGTTAGTGACCATAAATTTTACAGACCTTCGGCACATGAGTTTTGGGGTGTAATGAACCGTAATGTGATCGGTATTACGCCCGTGGCGCTTTATTTTCCCAGAAAAAATCCGGTACCCATTAAAGGCTGGGTGAACCGGAAGCCGTCGGTTGGGATCGAACCCTACCTCTTGTCTTTTGTAGTCCAGTTCACTAACCACTAAGCTATCGCGGCTCCACCGCCGAAGGCAACCTGGTGTTTATTTCAGGTGAAGGAACTTGTAAGTCTTTTTTTTTTTTTTTTTAAAGTGCTTCTAATGATGGTTTTGATTTTACCAACTTTTTTATTTCAGAGTACAGCTCATGACTATTCTATTCTCTGTCATTGTATCAATGGAAGCAGCTTTCATTATAGTTGGGAAATCCCCACATCCAACCCACTCTGTGTCAGTGTTCTCCAAAGCGTACTGGCAAATTCTTTTGAAAATTCACAAATGATGAACAACAGAAAAAAATAAAGACAAATAGACACCCCGAAGTGGATCGAACCCGTACTCCCCGACACAGTGCCTTGACACGAGAAACAAAAGCTTGGGCACAAGGCCAACTAATCA
The DNA here is from genome assembly GCA_032433765.1 of Megaustenia siamemsis. Classification (NCBI taxonomy): domain Eukaryota; kingdom Metazoa; phylum Mollusca; class Gastropoda; order Stylommatophora; family Ariophantidae; genus Megaustenia; species Megaustenia siamemsis. The sequence goes on along the minus strand of JAVIAB010000125.1, from coordinate 73,222,180 downwards.
ACCCAAAAAAGTTGCTATCGTTTGGCTATTTTTCAAAACTAAATCCGTGGTTTTCTATGTGGCGTAACCCTCTCCCGTTTTCTGTGTAGTTAGATCTCATCTCTAGTCCTATCAAAAAATGGTTTAAAAAAAAAAAAACAGGAGTTCCCGTGTGCAATCGTGCACGTTAATTAAATCTTGCAGTTGAAAGTTGAAAAGAGTAGGCAGAAAATGGGCGCTAGCAAAATTGTTAGACAAATATATCCATGTCTGAGGCAAACGAGTTGGACTTAAAGGTGAAATATCGCGACTTTGTCGTAAACTAACGACACAACGTTTAGATGACAACATTTCAAGTGACCGCTAAGAAGAAAACATGAAATTAATTTACCCATAATACCCCGATGTTCAAGGGAGAAAAAACAAATCTTAATCACTATAATCCTGGCTCGAGGCCGTGGCGAGGGTCCACCAATCTCTGTGGGTAACCAACAACCTCGTGGACCATGTGATTTCTTCGGATTGCTTGGGCAGGTTTAAGTAAAAGTGCACTGGCCAGACCTCGGAGTGTAAGACGCTTAGTATTTTTTTTTCAACACAACTGGTGCATATTCTTGTCTCTGCATATTTCAAAGAGGTGGTCAGCACAATGCCATGCCGCATTTTACTTTCTACGAATAAATCTCTGGTACACATTTTACAGAGCCCAGTGAACATCACAACAACAACAAAATAAAGAAAATAAATAGTTATGAAGTATGAAATGAATCAAGACCACATGATGTAATGAAACAACACTGTCACCGCAATTGCTTATTCAAACAAGTGCAGGTAGTTTAGTTATGCAGGTAGTTTAGTTGTTTATTTGAAAAGTTATTTTGATTGATTTGTTGATGATTAGTTGATTAGAGATATGTTTTCATATTTATTTCACATTTATTTAACAATTAGATTGTCTCTTTGCATCATTTGTTTCGTTAGCAAGATGGTTTCTTGATTGTTTGTAGTGATTTGTTGATTGTATGAATAGTCAGATGGTTTGTTGATTGCCTAGAAATGTATTTTATTAATTGAACAGGTTTTTGAGTGATTTCAAAGTTTATTAATTGATTCAACTATTTCAGTTCGTTCGTTCGCTTTCGTCAGCTTTGACCTCTGACGAAGTCCCACCCACTCAATTTTGTGGGACTGAAATTTGCGTGTAAAGTCTGTTTTATCCCATTACAGGATACCCCTCGCCATGCAGGCAGATTTACTTCGACTTCAGAGGTACTAATTTTTAGGGAATTAGTAAAACCCAGGTGTCCTCGCCAGGGTACGAACCTTGCCGTGGTAAGCCAACCGCCTATCGATTGCGCTAACCGGACACCCCCCAACTATTTCAGTATTAATTTCTTTATTGAATTTTCACATAATATATTCTTTTAGAATAGTATTTTATTTATCTTTTTTTTAATTGAAAATTGATTTTTGGCAGATTTTTCAAATTAATTAGTGAATCATCTAATATTTATTTGTTTACGACGCATCCCCTGAGTGTTTTGTTGGCTGCATAATCAATTTATTAATTTATCGGTTTAATGATGTGGTAGATAATATATTTGGTAGTTTATAAGGATCGTTTGATGAATGTTTCTCACTTGATTTCAATAATGTATCAATTATTTCTATGAAAACAGAATATTTGACACGTTGATTACATAGATCGTGAATTATTTACGCTGTTGATAGATAAACTAATTGATAAAGTGATTGAATTTAAATTCGTTTAGTCAACAGATTATCGTTATTACACATCGAGCAACTCCAAAGTACTCAGTTCCCTGACCAGCACCTTACCTAGCATGCAGTACCACCCATTATGCTAGAGAAAACATTATAACTATCTTGAGTTTAGATACACTAGTTGTGTAAGACCGGGGAAATGCCGATTGATTGATTTTGTGTATGCCTAATTCATTTTTGAATAAGTTGTTCGCTAATTATTTGTGTCAAATTGTTTGATTTCTTTGCTTCATCGTTTGATTGATTTGGTGTATATATTGAAATTTGGTTCTGCTGTTAGATAGCTGTTGATTATTTGTCTTGTTGATTTATTGATCGATCGATCAATTAATTTATTAAAGATGACAGTACAGACTTGAAGATTATGAGATCAACAAAAAAAGATGACAGTACAGACTTGAAGATTGTGAGATCAACAGAAAACGATGACAGTACAGACTTGAAGATTATAAGATCAACAGAAAAAGATGACAGTACAGACTTGAAGATTATAAGATCAACAAAAAAAGATGGCAGTACAGACTTGAAGATTATAAGATCAACAAAAAAGATGACAGTACAGACTTGAAGATTATAAGATCAACAGAAAAAGATGACAGTACAGACTTGAAGATTATAAGATCAACAAAAAAAGATGGCAGTACAGACATGAAGATTATAAGATCAACAAAAAAAGATGGCAGTACAGACTTGAAGATTATGAGATCAACAAAAAAAAGATGACAGTACAGACTTGAAGATTGTGAGATCAACAAAAAAAGATGACAGTACAGACTTGAAGATTATGAGATCAACAAAAAAGATGACAGTACAGACTTGAAGATTATGAGATCAACAGAAAAATATGACAGTACAGACTTGAGGATAATGAGATCAACAGGAAAAGATACCAATGCAGACCTGAAGGTTATGAGAATTAGCAAACTTCACAATGAGCATCTTGAACAAGACAAACTACAGAGCATTGATCGCAACGTTTCGTTTTCTCCTCGAGGTTGAAAGGCAACAAAACTCTAAGAGAAATAATTAAAGTAAGGAACACTAAGGGCTAGGAGGAAAGTAATCCCAGATAAATTATAATAAATGTTTGCTGAAGATGGATTTACCTGACCACAAAGTTTCTAACACTGTGAAATCAATCTCACTGTGTGAGCAATAAATAAATATTTACCCTTATAGATTCTTGAGGAAGGAATGCATTGGAGAGTGAAACAAGACACAACATATGATTGGGTACCAACGAGTCGAATCCAAGTGCACCGACGATCATGATTGCTCTGATTAATACAATCTTGATTGTTCTGATTAATACAATCTTGATTGCTCTGATTAATACGATCTTGATTGCTCTGATTAATACGATCTTGATTGCTCTAATTAATACAATATTGATTGCTCTGATTAATACGATCTTGATTGCTCTAATTAATACAATCTTGATTGCTCTGATTAATACGATCTTGATTGCTCTAATTAATACAATCTTGATTGCTCTGATTAATACAATCTTGATTGCTCTAATTAATACAATCTTGATTGCTCTAATTAATACAATCTTGATTGCTCTAATTAATACAATCTTGATTGCTCTGATTAATACGATCTTGATTGACCTTCTTGTAACCATAAACGTACTTTGCTTGTTGTAACTATAACACAGATGTAAACAGATTCAATGACGAACTCTAGTCCTAGTGAAAGCAAAAACCCCGTCACACAAAGTGACCATAAATTTTACAGACCTTCGGCACGTGCTTTTTGGGGTAATGTGGTCGGTATTACGCCCTTCGCTTTACTTTCGCAGAAAAAAATTCGGTACCCATTTAAGGCTGGGTGAACCCGGAAGCCGTCCTTTGTAGTCTAGTTCACTAACCACTAAGCTATCGCGGCTCCCTCCTTCTAGCAAGTTTATGGGGATGGCTACTCCACCATAACTCTATACTTTTATTAACAACACAACAATAATAATGAAAATTGTCTCTCTCACTAACCTTTAGTCCGGATTCATCTCCTATGTTGAACAATTGGAACCCCACTTAAATTTGGGCATCCAACCCTTCCTAACAGAATCTTCTGATCATTCTATCTACCCCAGACCTCATTCCAACATTTTCTCTTTTACTATCCTTGGTCTACTCTAAATAAATTCTACTCTACCGATGTATCTTTCTTAAACCTCCAAGTCTTTCTCTCGGTTCAGTCCGTCCTGATGTTACGTCTACTTGCCTGGAGCGCTGGACTAGACATGGTCACTAATGTTCGTCTCCCTCCGTGATCAGCTGACCGCGCTAACTATTCGACTCTTCTGATTGACTGATACGGATATCTGTATGATCACATGTGGTGGACCTTGCCACTTTTAGAAAGTTCTGAGATTTCTTTGTTCAAAACCTCAATATTATTAGGTATCCAAGTTCTAATCAATGGATACGCATCACCATTTTCTTCTTAACCCCATTACAAAATGAATGTGATCTGAGCACTGTAGATGATCTTTCGACTAAACTAAACTAAACTAAACTAAACTAAACTAAACTAATCTAAACTAAACTAGATGTAACATTCTTAATTTAACTTCGTTAGGGAATGAAATGTTAAAATTCAGGGTACCAGACCCCATTATTTACAGTGAAGAGGCCAGTGCTTTTCCTGGCTTGCAATTACCTGCCTGAACTCATTAGCTAGGTGCTCATTCTTATCAGATAGTTCAAATGGACAGCTTCAAGCTGCGATTATACCCACGTTCCCAGTATCGCCAAGCTAGCGCGTTACAACTACACTTTACTGAACCATTGCACTGTCATTTGCCAAAAAAAAAGAATGTAAATAAACATCAGAAAACACAGAAGATTGAATGGCAGCTGTGACAAATTCAATTCACATAAAACTCTCTATCGAAGGATAGCCATTAAATACACAGTAATTGGAAAAAAAGTGCTCACAAAATGAAGTGTTGTACCACAAAATAAATTTTGCTCCCGCCTTTCTGTACCCGAGAACGTGTTTTTCTTTTGCCCCAAAACAAATCCTTACAAGTCTCATGAAGAAAATCCTTCATCGAAATTATTCTCGTTGTCCAAAAATAACAGTGCCTCTTGGGAAAAATCCGATCTGGTTTTATTTTCTCGGGAAATAAAAATACATTATATCGAGATATTTGATTGGCACATTCCACTTTAAAAAACGAAGGATATCCCGCTCTCGACCAATAAGTGAGAGCTGACGATTTTTAATAAACAGAACCAGAGAGATGGGATTTGTGAGTTGTGAAATGTACTTGCCACAAAATAAAAAATTGAAAGAATGAATTGAAAGTGATAACTGTTTCAATCTAACGGCTGCGACAATAAACTGAGTGTATATGAATTCATATCGTGATTCAATATGTTGATGAAAGATATCTCCCCGGAGAATGGTAATAATATAAAGTTATTTTTGTTTTTAGGAAAGCAGAATTGAGTTTTTAAGTTCTATAGTCTGGAGGGGCTGAGAATCTTTGTGTATTCGTTATCTGTTGTTTTGTATCTGACGAAGGACTTGGTCGAAACGTCTTAGTTTCCAGTCTCTCTATAGGTTTAGCTTTAGCTGCTTTATACCATTTTCCGTTTATTTTTCATGTTTTCTAAAACGTTACCCACCACTCAGCACCATATTTGATATTAGATATCTGTATCCATCATCAAGTATTGAAAACGTTGTTAACACGTTATCGGCTTGTACTATAGAAAACAACTAGAATTTTACTTTTCATTGAAGTAACACATTAAGTCAGAGACACCATGTTGATACTGAAAATATTCGTACATATTGTTAAAACTAATTTGTTGATTTTCCATTCACCAACATTTAACCTCAGGTAAACTAAAGGTAAAGGTAAAGTACGAGACTTGAACCGGCGTCTTAGTACTCGAGTTTTACACCCATATGTGCTCGGCCGCCTATCCAGAAATGTTCGGAGATTTCTGTATAGTGTCGCCTCAAGCATCGAAACTCAGATGCGAAGCAACATTCCTCACCTTTCCAGGGTAATACCCTGGTACCCATTTCTGCCAACGGCTGGGTCGACCGTGGGGGGTATTTTTTTTTTTCAAACCACTAGTACAATTCACACTGCTCCCAGCGGGAATCGAACACGGGTTGTCTGAACGTCGGTAGTCCAGTCGGGTGGTTTTCCCAACTCGACTACCGAGGCCCCCCCTCCGGTAAACTTTCTGCAGGCTGTGGACTTGTCCATGAGTTCTCTGGTTCTTTTGTTATGGAAGGCCCCGGTATCACTGCAAACGAATTAAAATCCATAATTGCTCAACCGCCCGTGCCAGTGGAATCATCCGAATTACTAACTCATCTCCCAAACAAAGAAAGGTAGCTGTAGTCCCCATCATAGCAGTCTCAGCACACGCCAAAAGACATAAGGCGACACCGCACAGAAAGTTAACACAGCCAACTGTTCCCTGCCATAATATCATCATTTATCGTAAACAATTGGAATATCGAAATATGATCAAAACGGATGAAACGCACAGCTCACGGTGTGCACAGAGCACCTAACTCAGTAGCTCATGCAATAAGCCGGACTTGGAATATGAGGAAACTGCAACAATGAACACTTTCATACATAGCCTTCAATGGTTCATGTCGCCTATCCACCATATTGACAGGAAGTTCACGTTCTCCTGAAAAATGATGATCGTCATATTTTTTAAAATGTATAGGGCTTGATTAGGACATCGTTTTTGACTCCCAATTCCGAACATCTAAAACACAGTCGTCGGATTATCTCGGTCGCACATCAATTTCCATGAGTTTGCGTGAGTACCTGTTCTGCTCCAAGTACAAACATCAATGTGAGAGGGGCGTCACTCACCATATATTCTTTGATCATACTAATGAGATGTTGCTAATAGCTTTTCTTTATTGTGTGCATTATGCGCTTGGACATCTGCGAATAGCAAGTTCATTTATTCTATTGTTGTTTTCATTTCTATGTCGAGAAGGTTCACATATGTTGTCTATGTATTAATGAATACGAGAAGGGATAGTACACAACCTTAACTGGCACCCGATGTTACCTCAAATGCTCTAGATGTTCCTTGTCTAGCTAAATTGTTGTTCCAAGCAGTTCACAAATGTAATTTCAACAAGAAAACGATCACAAATTTAACAAAAAAAATTCAGCCCTGATTTCGAAAAATCGCAGTCACGTCAAATACATTCTCGCTACTTCGAATTTATCAACTGAGCGTCAAATTACTTCAAACGAATGTGTCACCGCAGTATACATGTCAAGTCGATCACTCCAGAGGAATGTCCTTACAACTTGACTGAGACTTAGGAACCTCAGACAAATGGCATAACTAGACCAACTCTGTGGTCTGATGAAGGTAGAAACACTAAAGAAAAAAGTTAAATGAAACCTGAAAATGTCACTAATTTATTGTTGTATCGATTGTGATTGCTGAGAATACCATGAACAGCTATGAAAAAAAAAACGAAAAACGTTCTGAAAGAGGCTTAGGCGAAGAGAGAGCTAATTTCCAATATTAGGAAGAAACAAACATCCTTTTTTGGTCATGTAATGAGAAGGATACAGCTGAAATATATTGTGACAACTGGGAAAATTGCGGGATGAAAACATAGAGGAAAGCAAAGAGAAAAGATATCAGATAGCTTAAGAGAATGGCATGGCAGAAGACCAACAACAGAAATGATAAATAACTAACGAGATCTAAAGTTGTGGAGAGACATGATTCCTACGCCAGCAGGCATGTGGTACTTGATGATGATTGATTGTGCTAGTTTGTAGTAGAGTGTTGGAGTTAATGAGTTTAGATAAGACCATGAGGATGAAACAATTAAGTCAATAAATGAAGCTGCCTAGAAAATAAGAAAGGATTTGTTTCACAAGTACAATAGCATCGTCGTTCTTACAAGGAGGACATCTACCAACGTTTTCATTAGCTATATTATCTTTAAAATGATTAAACAGAGAATAGAGTCCTCCATTTATCCAGCCAAATATCCAAATAAACAAAAACAGAAATATCAGCACTTGGAATGTGTTTATTTTATTTCTTTAATTATTTCTTCAGATGAAGTGTTATTTTTAATAAATTGTTTTTTCTGTCTTTCTTTAAATTACTTATTACTGGGTTTTTTTTTAAATTGTGTATTACTGTTTTTCATTGTTTATCACTCTCTTTTTAAATTGTTTATTACTAATTTTTTATTAGTTTTTTTCTAATTGTTTATTATTGTTTTGTTTTTTAAAAATTGCTTTTACAGTTAATTTAAATGTTTATTACTGTTTTTTTAAGTTGCTTTTACAGTTTGTTTAATTGTTTATTACTGTTTTTTTAAATTGCTTTTACAGTTAATTTAATTGTTTATTACTGTTTTTTATTGCTTTTACCGTTTGTTTAATTGTTTATTACTTAAAAAAAATTGTTTATTAGTGTTTTTTTAATTGTTTATTATTGTTTAAAAATTGTTTATTACTGTTCTTTTAAATGTTTTTTTTTTTTTTTTTTTTTTGCTTTTTAAAAAAATTGTTTACAAGTGTTTTTTAATGGTTTATTATTTTTTTTATGTTTATTACTGTTTTTTTTTTTGTTTGTGATTTTTTTTTTAAGAGTTATTTTTTTTTTTGAAACCAATCTTAGAAAAGTAGAAATATTAGGGTGGCCCTAAAGAGGGCCTTATAATAAAAATAATTTGAAAATTGAGTATCAGGAATTAATTCCTTCTGGGCGGACTGTTTTATTTAACGTCTACGCCTTGAGCGTCGCCTCCTTCGGCCACGACGCCTGGATCGCCTCCTTCTGCGTCTACTTCTTCTCCTCCTACTTCTTCTTCTCCTCCTACGGGCTCGTCGTCTAGATCGCCTTCTTCTTCTATGTGGCCTGTCATCTTCATCATCCACTTTACGACGTCGGCTTTTTCTACTGCCTTCGTCTTCGTCTAGACCTAGTAGGAACTTCGATCTTCCTTGCCTTGAGATTTTACCCTCACGAATCCCCTTGGTGAGAGCCTTTTTGATTTGCAGGCTGATCTCACTGGACGGGATGTGATCAGGTAGGCTTGAAGAGAAATACTTTTTCAACGAAGTTAATGAGGAGCCCTGTGGCTCTTTGAGAGCTTCTATTGCTTGCAGAAGCGAATCCACTGTGATGCGAGCATTTTTATCGCTGGCATGATCAGAATCAGACGCCATGTTGTTCTACCTTTCCACGAGTAGAACCTGGGGTGACAGATCAGAGATAGTTTATATAGGCACAATCAGCGGACCTCCAAGAAAGCACTTTATTTTAATCTGACGTCAGGCGTTTTTTTAAATAGGTCGCGGTACATTAATGATGAGATTGTTTAATGAGGACAAGAAGACTGGAACATTCCTTCACATTTTTCCTTTCCTTTCTTTCTGTTGCTCACCATTAGACAACTAAAGGAATTCACAGTTCTCTTCGCCATCCATTATTGAAAGGACGTTAAGTGAACGTATTTGCTGTATATGGGTTGCTGTTTGTAGGAGAACTGTAATATTTACTCTTTTCGGCCAAACACAACCGACTTCAATACGGCATGTTTGAGTACCGGGTAGCTTCACTCCTTGATCCTTACTCTCCTGACTAGACTAGACTGATTACTCTGTTTCTAGAGGCACCGCGAAGAAGTGGAGTATCGTCTGGATGGTTTTGTTTCACTGATCTTGGCGTAAGTAATCAGTTTTTGAGTTGCTGGCAACTTCCAGCTATGTTGCTGTCTGACGTATTGCAGCCATTCCTTCGAATTTAGATTCACTCACTCACTCACTCACTCACTCACTCACTCACTCACTCACTCACTCACTCACTCACTCAACCCACATTATAACATCAACTAGAGCTCACAATTTGTGTCAGTTTAAAGTCAGCGTTTCAAGCCAAACTCGCGTGAAAATTTGTTGTTTTCATGCAATTGTTTATCAAGCTTTCCTCTTCTTGTATCTCTTAATTTTGCTTTTGTTCTCTTACATTCTTGAGTCGATGCTACTTTCAATTAAAAAAAAACTTGGAGCATTCTAAAAACATATCTTAACAAAAGCCACTTCTGTAGTGTTGTCCTTAGTTGTAGTTTCAATTTTCTTGAAGACAAAAATGGTCCGGCACGACAACGAAGAATATAAAAACTGACGTCTATGGTTTAACAAAAATATACACTAAACGCCTAGCAATATTCATCATACGACACACTCAGCGACTCAGTACATGACAATTTCCTTTCAAACTTCTTACTGATCTTCCGTTTTTTATTTTATAGTTAAATGTGTTTCTTTTTTTTTTATTTAGAAAGTTTTAAATGTGAATATTTTTATTTTATTACTGTGGGGACAATCCTGCAGAATTTTGTTGCTATGTTATCTAGGGTACAGTGGCATTGGCTGGTAGTTCCTATTTTGAGTTTGGTGAACATGTTTCTCATTCTGTTGTGGCCAGTACGCAGACGAAGTATGATGACTTGATTCATCCTTGATAGTTGGAAGTATCCGTCCCTCTTGTTATACGTTGGGTGTTCCTGTTTCCATTTTCATGATTCAGTTATTGAAATATTTTCAGGTCGTCATCATTGCACTCCCAACATGTCCATAGGTGCTGAGATCCCATCCTCAGCAAGTCCCGTCCAGCGACTGACGACTCCAGTTCTGTGTTGGTTGATAAGTCTTCTTATACGCCCACTAAGTTTCTCGTATCTGGCTGTGCTCATGTTAACTCCCATCTCTTTCATCCGAAGGAGTGACGTGGGCTCATGGTTGTCGAAGTCCTGTGCCTTTCTCACATCTGCGCACAGAACCCGCCTGCATCTGTCTTATCATGCTTACCGAATCACTCTGTATGCAGGCGTGGGTGTAGTCTTGGGACTCTAAGCAGATGAATGCCCTGGTCACTACCATCACCTACATCGTCATACTACTCGTGGTCATAAAGTGTGCACCCCTGTCTTCTGTGACTATTCTGCCTGACAAGCGTGCTGTAAATGCCCATGCATTCCTTTAGTGGCGTATTACAGATCCGTCTGTATAGATGACTGCATTTTTCCCTATTGGTATTATCCCAAATGAGACCGTTGACCCCCGCATTGACCGCGACTGAGTTCTATTCTCAACATTTCATGTCCAGTGTGACAATACACGAGAATGTCCTATTGAATGACGTAGGCACCGGTATCCACTCCTCGCCAGCGTTGATATTGGTAAGCACACATACCTGTTTGATGGCATCTTCTGCTCGGTCCACCCATGATTTATCTCTTCTTAGCCTGACACCTTTCTCTGTGTTTAGCTCGTGGTGCAATGAATGCTCTTTATCTGCACTCATCTTCAGGTATGCCCATGCAGTGGAAAGTCAAGAAGATACCTCATTGCCACAACCTCGTACATCCCATGATAACGCGTATCGCTTCATTTGGTACTTTCTCTAGCCTATCGATCTGCTTTGTACTGACAGTGAGGATTATTAGGGCATACTCGATTGGTGCGAGGACCAGTCCGTGGAACAGAAGGTAAGTAGCCTCTGCTCGATGTTGACAGCTACCATGACCTTCAAAGCGGCTAATCCTTTCGACGTGGTCCAGAAAACACAGACTGCGATGAAACTTAACTTCGAGGTACGTCATCAACCTGCTCTGGTCATATCATCAGCTCCCATTCGTACCACCGGTGTTTCCGTATTAACAATATGATTGTTAAGGGAGAACCATGCAACTTATTCTTTATTAGGATTAACCAGGGCACCTGATGCTCCACACCAGGAAGAGATGCGATCGAGTTCATTTTGCATTGTGGAGGCAATTGCCCTTCTGTCTCTTCCCTGTCGATATACCAGAATGTCATCAGCAAAAGTCATAGTTCTTCCTCTCCCATCCAACTGCTGTTCCGTGATCGTTATTGTGTACACGTTAGATGGAACTGGTGATAATGGTGAGCCTTGTGGCAGCATTGGAAAAGTGCTGGTCGTCTGTGTACATTGCAGAGTGTATTCTGTGTGGAATGCCCTCAGCGATGTAATTTATGAAGATTAGAAAAAGCGTTGGAGATAGTACTCCGCATTGTGGGATACATTGTTCGATTTTAGTTTTCTTACTTAGTTTTCCTTGTGCTTGCGCTCTGGCCGCTCTGTCTTGTAGGTATTGAGATATCCTGTTTAATTAGCGGCCTGGGATACCTATCCTGAGAAGCTTGTTGTTTAATCCTTCTCACCAAGCCCTATCAAAAGCCTTCTCTACGTCACACTATCAATGTGTGTTTCTTTTCTTGTGAAGCATCCTCGATGTCCTGTGCTATGTAGGTAATCAGGTTTTTAATTGGTTTGTGCTGGCAGAATTTGTTGTGGCATAAGTTGTTTTGTCTCCAGAGCCCACATGAGTCTTCTGTTGACCATTCTTTCCATGAGTTTACTCAGTCAGCTCAGTAAACTATTTGTTCAGTAGCTGCTTGGGCCCAGTTAATCTTTTCAATGTTTGAGGATGAGCACCATAATGGCTTCTTTCCAGGTTGCTGGCATTTGTCCTCTCTTCCAGCTGGCATTTATTATCATTAGGAGCTGACCTTTGGCTTTCTGTCCCTGTTATATGAGCATCTCGTTGGTGATTCCATCTTTTCCAGGGAAACTCTTGAGTTTCAATCCTTTGAGTGCTACAGCTAGTTCTGTTGAGGTAAAAATGGTCGTCTGGTGTTCTTCTGGTGCTAAAGGTACATGTTTTGCGTCACGGTTTTCCTTTCACGTAGATTTTTGTTGGTCTTTTTTGAATGTCTATCCTAATTATACATTTTGTAAATTTCTATCAGTATGTTTGCTGCCCTTTGGCCTCGGTAGCCTAGTTGGGAAAACCCCTCCACTAGTTACCGACGTTCGGACAGCCTGTGTACGACTCCCGCTGGAAGCAGTGTGAATTGTTCTCCTGGTTGGAAAAAAATAACCCATGCGATCGATCCAGTCGCTGGCAGAAATGGATACCAGAGTAGCACTCTGGGTAGGTGAGGAATAGCGCCTCGCTCGTGACCTACGACTTAGAGGTGGCACTAGACAGCAATCTCAGAACACTTCTGGACAGGCGGCCGAGCACATATGGAATGGGTACAAACCCGCGTGCTAAAACACCGATTCAAGTCTCGTATCTTTACCTTTACCTTTTATCTTTACCTTTTATCTTTACCTTTACCTTTTATCTTTACCTTTTATCTTTACCTTTTATCTTTACCTTTTATCTTTACCTTTGGCCTGAGTGGATGTTCTGATTGTGTACTAGTGTTATTGTAGGTCGGCTGTTGTTTTCATCCCTCAGAGGTTTCGCAAGTTTCCACAGTTCGCGTCCATTTTTATACAGATTGGGGCTCTCTGTTTTGTCTTTCCAACTCTGCCATGCTGATAGCTTGACCTCGCTTCTATATTTGGCACAGAGTGTTTTATATGCTATTTTCTCTGCGCTTTGTGATGTTCCAGCTAGTACTCTGGCAAAGTTCAGTTCCTCCTCTAATTTTTGTATTTCCTTGCTCCAAGTTTTATGGCCTATAGATTCTCCTTTCTCCTCTAGGAATTGATTCTTAAGCAGCTCTCAGGATTGCCTTTGTTAACTCCCCTATCTTAGTATTGACTTTCTTTTCACGGGTGTTAATAGGTGCAGTGATGCATCTGTGAGCTTGGCACAATTTTTCCAGTCGGTTCTCTTGTAGTTCCAGCGAGGAAGTTGTATTTGCATTTCCCGTTTGTGAGCAAGATCCACTGAAAGTTTGACTGGTCTTTAGTCACTGTCTCCAAGTTGGTTCAGTACTATTCTGGTTATTCTGTTGGATATAGCTGCTGTTGTGAATGCTAGGTCGGAAGTTGATGTTGTTTTCCATCTTCTTGAGCATGAGGTTGGGGGAGTGGGGTGTCTTCTTTAGAGTTTATGAGGAATAGTTTGTTGTCTATTTCGCATTCTTTCACTTCTTCACCTCGAACATTGGTCTTTTTATATCCTCATCTTTCAAGTAGCTGTTGAAGTCTTCTACTACCAGACACTGTGATGGTGTGATTTCCATTGATTCCAGTCTCAGCAATCTGTTATCAGGGCAGTACATGTTAAATATCCTTGTGCTTTCGGAGTTTGATGTATAGGTCTTGATCGATTAACTCTGCCTCCCCATTTGAGACTATTTCTCTCTGTTTCTCTGAGATTGTATTTCTTATAAGTATAAGGATTCCCGTCTTTCCTGTCCTGTCTAAATGTTTAGGAGCCCCTGATCATAAATTTATGCTGAGGATTAAAGGGAATTTCTTGGATGCAGGCCACGTCTATCTTCTCCTCTGTAGTCTAACTGCTAGAGCATGTTTTTGTTGCACATGCCCTCCGCATTGCAGCGCATATATTCAGATGTGCCTTGAAGCTATTTCGACCAGTAGTAGTTTCCCTCTGGTACTATATCCTTACTCTCCAAAATGGGTTAGGGTTACCACCAGCAGCTTGGGGTGGACCTCTTCGATTCATGGGGACCGGCACTCCACCTTCCTGGGGGGACTCCACAAAGCACCATAGCTAGAGTCCGTTAGATCCGCTCAGACTGAGTGCATGTTAGGACGTTGCACTATGTTCTGCGATAATGACTCAGTGCATCCGATTTCTGTCAATATTTTATTTGGATTTGTTTTCTTTAGCATTTAATTGTCCCCAATCTTCCTTCAAGGCAACAGATTTTTTTTTCTGTAGGAGGGATTCTGCCCTTAAATGGTTGGCCCTCCCGGGTTTGCGCGCACCGTCTCCCCGAGCTTTGTGTCAAGTTTTCCCTCTCATACGTGGTCTGGTCTTCGGAGCTCTGGAGCACCACCTGTCTGTTTGATAGAGGACAGAAGGAGGAGAAAGACAGAGAAGCATTTAACCCATGACGTGGAAATGGATTAGTTAAGACCAGAGAGTTTACCACTTGCTGGTAGGTTCTGCGTCTTCACTTAAATGGTTCCATCTAATCCTGGCTCCTTTGTCTGGCCCATCAGCAAAGATCTGTCCAGCTTGGGTGACCCTGACCTGAGCTAAGCTCCCGCTGGCATAGCTCCTTGGATATCGAGAGAACACAAGCTCTCCAACAACGTGAGCCTAATGTAGATGGACGCAATGGTCATTGGTCATTCATTGGTCATTACAAGTATCCGTCATTCATGTACTCTCTCTTTCATTACACGTATCCGTCATTCATGTACTCTCTCTTTCATTACACGTATCCGTCATTCATGTACTCTCTCTTTCATTACGGTATTCATCATTCATGTACTCAATCTTTCATTACAAGTATCCGTCATTCATGTACTCTCTCTTTCATTACGGAATCCATCATTCATGTACTCAATCTTTCATTACAACTATCCGTCATTCATGTACTCTCTCTTGTTACGGTATCCGTCATTCATGTACTCACTCTTTCATTACGGTATCCGCCATTCATGTACTCTCTCTTTCATTACACGTAACCGTCATTCATGTACTCTCTCTTTCATTACAAGTTTCCGTCATTCATGTACTCTCTCTTTCATTACAAGTATCCGTCATTCATGTACTCTCTCTTTCATTACAAGTTTCCGTCATTCATGTACTCTCTCTTTCATTACAAGTATCCGTCATTCATGTACTCTCTCTTTCATTACAAGTTTCCGTCATTCATGTACTCTCTCTTTCATTACAAGTTTCCGTCATTCGTGTACTCTCTCTTATCAACATCATCATCATCATCATCATCATCATCATCATCATCATCATCGTCATCATTTCTCTCTCTCTTTCATTACAGGTATCCGTCATTAATTTACTCTCTCTTTCATTACAAGTTTCCGTCATTCATGTACTCTCTCTTTCATTACAAGTTTCCGTCATTCGTGTACTCTCTCTTATCAACATCATCATCATCATCATCATCATCATCATCATTTCTCTCTCTCTTTCATTACAGGTATCCGTCATTCATGTACTCTCTCTTTCATTACACATAGCCGTTATTCATGTACTTTCTCTTGTTACGGTATCCGTCATTCATGTACTCACTCTTTCATTACGGTATCCGCCATTCATGTACTCACTCTTTCATTACAGGTATCCGTCATTAATTTACTCTCTCTTTCATTACAAGTATCCGTCATTCATGTACTCTCTCTTTCATTACACATAGCCGTCATTCATGTACTCTCTCTTTCATTACACGTATCCGTCATTCATGTACTCTCTCTTTCATTACACATATCCGTCATTCATGTACTCTCTCTTTCATTACACGTATCCGTCATTCATGTACTCTCTCTTTCATTACACGTATCCGTCATTCATGTACTCTCTCTTTCATTACACATATCCGTCATTCATGTACTCTCTCTTTCATTACACATAGTCGTCATTCATGTACTCTCTCTTTCATTACACGTATCCGTCATTCATGTACTCTCCTTTCATTACACATAGTCGTCATTCATGTACTCTCTCTTTCATTACACATAGTCGTCATTCATGTACTCTCTCTTTCATTACACGTATCCGTCATTCATGTACTCTCTCTTTCATTACTCATATCCGTCATTCATGTACTCTCTCTTTCATTACACATAGTCGTCATTCATGTACTCTCTCTTTCATTACACGTATCCGTCATTCATGTACTCTCTCTTTCATTACACGTATCCGTCATTCATGTACTCTCTCTTTCATTACATGTATCCGTCATTCATGTACTCTCTCTTTCATTACACATAGTCGGCATTCATGTACTCTCTCTTTCATTACACGTATCCGTCATTCATGTACTCTCTCTTTCATTACACGTATCCGTCATTCATGTACTCTCTCTTTCATTACACATATCCGTCATTCATGTACTCTCTCTTTCATTACACATAGTCGTCATTCATGTACTCTCTCTTTCATTACACGTATCCGTCATTCATGTACTCTCTCTTTCATTACACGTATCCGTCATTCATGTACTCTCTCTTTCATTACACATATCCGTCATTCATGTACTCTCTCTTTCATTACACGTATCCGTCATTCATACACTCTCTCTTTCATTACACGTATCCGTCATTCATGTACTCTCTCTTTCATTACAAGTATCCGTCATTCATGTACTCTCTCTTTCATTAAGATGATCCGTCATTCATGTACTCTCTCTTTCATTAAGATGATCAGTCATCATGTACTCTCTCTTTCATTACTGTGGTCCGTCATTCATGCACTCTCTCTTTCATTAAGATGATTCGTAATTCATGTACTCTCTTTTCCTTAAGATTAGCCATCATTCACGTACTCTATCTCTCTCACTACAAGTATCCGTCATACATGTCATCTCTCTTTCATTACAAGTATCCGTCATTCATGTAATCTTTCTTTTGTTGTGATGATTCGTTATTCATGTACGCTCTTTTTTGTTGTGATGATCCGTTATTCATGTACGCTCTTTTTTGTTGTGATGATCCGTTATTCATGTACTCTCATTAAGATGATCCATCATCAACCACGCGCTCTAGCTTTCATTACAGTGATCCGTTATTCGTGCACACTTTCTTTTGTTGCGATGATCCGTCCTTCATGTACTCTCTGTTTCATTAAGATGATCCGTCATTCATGTACTCTCTGTTTCATTAAGATGATCCGTCCTTCATGTACTCTCTGTTTCATTAAGATGATCCGTCATTCATGTACTCTCTGTTTCATTAAGATGATCCGTCATTCATGTACTCTCTCTTTCATTAAGATGATCCGTCATTCATGCACTCTCTCTTTCATTAAGATGATCCGTCATTCATGTACTCTCTCTTTCATTAAGATGATCCGTCATTCATGTACTCTCTCTTTCATTAAGATGATCCGTCATTCATGTACTCTCTCTTTCATTACGGCGATCCGTCATTCATGTACTCTCTCTTTCATTACGGCGATCCGTCATTCATGTACTCTCTCTTTCATTAGGATGATCCGTCATTCATGCACTCTCTCTTTCATTAAGATGATCCGTCATTCATGTACTCTCTCTTTCATTAAGTTGATCCGTCAGTCATGTACTCTCTCTTTCATTTGGGTGATCTGTCATTCATGCACTCTCTCTTTCATTAAGATGATCCGTCATTCATGTACTCTCTCTTTCATTAAGATGATCCGTCATTCATGCACTCTCTCTTTCATTAAGATGATCCGTCATTCATGCACTCTCTCTTTCATTAAGATGATCCGTCATTCATGTACTCTCTCTTTCATTAAGATGATCCGTCATTCATGTACTCTCTCTTTCATTAAGATGATCCGTCATTCATGCACTCTCTCTTTCATTAAGATGATCCGTCATTCATGTACTCTCTCTTTCATTAAGATGATCCGTCATTCATGTACTCTCTCTTTCATTAAGATGATCCGTCATTCATGCACTCTCTCTTTCATGACGACGATCCGTCATTCATGTACTCTCTCTTTCATTAAGATGATCCATCATTCATGCACTCTCTCTTTCATGACGACGATCCGTCATTCATGTACTCTCTCTCTCACTTTCATTACGGTGATCCGTCATTCATGTACTCACTCTTTCATTACGGAATCCGTCATTCATGTACTCACTCTTTCATTACAAGTATCCGTCATTCATGTACTCTCTCTTTCATTACACGTATCCGTCATTCATGTACTCTCTCTTTCATTACACGTATCCGTCATTCATGTACTCTCTCTTTCATTACAAGTTTCCGTCATTCATGTACTCTCTCTTTCATTACAAGTATCCGTCTTTCATGTACTTTCTCTCTTTCATTACAAGTATCCGCCATTCGTGTACTCTCTCTTATCAACATCATCATCATCATCATCATCATCATCATCATCATCATCATCATCATCATCATCATTTCTCTCTCTTTCATTACAGGTATCCGTCATTAATTTACTCTCTCTTTCATTACAAGTATCCGTCATTCATGTACTCTCTCTTTCATTACACATAGCCGTCATTCATGTACTCTCTCACTTTCATTACAAGTTTCCGTCATTCATGTACTCACTCTTTCATTACACATAGTCGTCATTCATGTACTCTCTCTTTCATTACACATAACCGTCATTCATGTACTCTCTCTTTCATTACACATAGTCGTCATTCATGTACTCTCTCTTTCATTACAAGTTTCCGTCGTTCATGTACTCTCTCTTTCATTACACGTATCCGTCATTCATGTACTCTCTCTTTCATTACACGTATCCGTCATTCATGTACTCTCTCTTTCATTACACATATCCGTCATTCATGTACTCTCTCTTTCATTACACGTATCCGTCATTCATGTACTCTCTCTTTCATTACACGTAACCCTCATTCATGTACTCTCTCTCTTTCATTACACGTAACCGTCATTCATGTACTCTCTCTTTCATTACACGTAACCGTCATTCATGTACTCTCTCTTTCATTACACGTAACCGTCATTCATGTACTCTCTCTTTCATTACACGTAACCGTCATTCATGTACTCTCTCTTTCATTACACGTATCCGTCATTCATGTACTCTCTCTTTCATTACACGTATCCGTCATTCGTGTACTCTCTCTTTCATTACACGTAACCCTCATTCATGTACTCTCTCTCTTTCATTACACGTAACCGTCATTCATGTACTCTCTCTTTCATTACACGTAACCGTCATTCATGTACTCTCTCTTTCATTACACGTATCCGTCATTCGTGTACTCTCTCTTTCATTACACGTATCCGTCATTCGTGTACTCTCTCTTATCAACATCATCATCATCATCATTTCTCTCTCTATCATTACAGGTATCCGTCATTAATTTACTCTCTCTCTCTCTCTCTCTTTCATAACAAGTATCCGTCATTCATGTCCTCTCTCTTTCATTAAACGTATCAGTCATTTATGTACTCTCTCTTTCATTACATGTATCCGTCATTCATGTACTCTCTCTTTCATTACACATAGCCGTCATTCATGTACTCTCTCTATTTCATTACAAGTTTCCGTCATTCATGTACTCTTTCTTTCATTACAAGTATCCGTCATTCATGTACTCTCTCTTTCATTACACATAACCGTCATTCATGTACTCTCTCTATCATTACACGTATCCGTCATTCATGTACTCACAGTTTCATTACACGTATTCGTCATTCATGTACTCACTTTTTCATTACACGTATTCGTCATTCATGTACTCAATCTTTCATTACACGTATTCGTCATTCATGTACTCTCTGTTTCATTAAGATGATCCGTCATTAATGTACTCTCTCTTTCATTACGGCGATCCGTCATTCATGTACTCTCTCTTTCATTAAGATGATCCGTCATCATGTACTCTCTCTTTCATTACGGTGATCCGTCATTCATGCACTCTCTCTTTCATTACGGTGATCCGTCATTCATGCACTCTCTCTTTCATTAAGATGATCCGTCATTCATGTACTCCCTCTTTCATTACGGTGATCCGTCATTCATGCACTCTCTCTTTCATTAAGATGATCCGTAATTCATGTACTCTCTTTTCCTTAAGATTAGCCATCATTCACGTACTCTCTCTCTCTCACTACAAGTATCCGTCATACATGTCATCTCTCTTTCATTACAAGTATCCGTCATTCATGTAATCTTTCTTTTGTTGTGATGATTCGTTATTCATGTACGCTCTTTTTTGTTGTGATGATCCGTTATTCATGTACGCTCTTTTTTGTTGTGATGATCCGTTATTCATGTACTCTCATTAAGATGATCCATCATCATCCACGCGCTCTCGCTTTCATTGCAGTGATCCGTTATTCGTGCACACTTTCTTTTGTTGCGATGATCCGTCATTCATGTACTCTCTCTTTCATTAAGATGATCCGTCCTTCATGTACTCTCTGTTTCATTAAGATGATCCGTCATTAATGTACTCTCTCTTTCATTACGGCGATCCGTCATTCATGTACTCTCTCTTTCATTACGGCGATCCGTCATTCATGTACTCTCTCTTTCATTAGGATGATCCGTCATTCATGCACTCTCTCTTTCATTAAGATGATCCGTCATTCATGTACTCTCTCTTTCATTAAGTTGATCCGTCATTCATGTACTCTCTCTTTCATTAGGATGATCCGTCATTCATGCACTCTCTCTTTCATTAAGATGATCCGTCATTCATGTACTCTCTCTTTCATTAAGATGATCCATCATTCATGTACTCTCTCTTTCATTAAGATGATCCGTCATTCATGTACTCTCTCTTTCATTAAGATGATCCATCATTCATGTACTCTCTCTTTCATTAAGATGATCCGTCATTCATGTACTCTCTCTTTCATTAAGATGATCCATCATTCATGTACTCTCTCTTTCATTAAGATGATCCGTCATTCATGTACTCTCTCTTTCATTAAGATGATCCGTCATTCATGTACTCTCTCTTTCATTAAGATGATCCGTCATTCATGCACTCTCTCTTTCATTAAGATGATCCGTCATTCATGTACTCTCTCTTTCATTAGGATGATCCGTCATTCATGCACTCTCTCTTTCATTAAGATGATCCATCATTCATGCACTCTCTCTTTCATTAAGATGATTCATCATTCATGTACTCTCTCTTTCATTAAAATGATCCATCATTCATGTACTCTCTCTTTCATTAAAATGATCCGTCATTCATGTACTCTCTCTTTCATTAAGATGATCCGTCATTCATGTACTCTCTCTTTCATTAAAATGATCCGTCATTCATGCACTCTCTCTTTCATTAAAATGATCCGTCATTCATGTACTCTCTCTTTCATTAAAATGATCCGTCATTCATGCACTCTCTCTTTCGTGACGGCGATCCGTCATTCATGTACTCTCTCTCACTTTCATTACGGTGATCCGTCATTCATGTACTCTCTCTCACTTTCATTATGGTGATCCGTCATTCATGTACTCTCTCTCACTTTCATTACGGTGATCCATCATTCATGCACTCTCTCTTTCGTGACGGCGATCCGTCATTCATGTACTCTCTCACTTTCATTACGGTGATCCGTCATTCATGTGATCTCTATTATTTTTCAAGCATCCGTCAGTCATGAACTCGCTCTTTAATTTTAACGATCCGCAAATCACACACTTTCTTTTTTTTCAATGATCCATCATTCATGTAGGCTAACTTTCATTTCAATGATCCACCGTTCATGTACGCTAACTTTCATTTCAATGATCCATCATTCATGTATTTTCCATTTTCATTTCAATGATCGATAATTAATATACTCTCCCTTTCATTAGAATGATTCCACATTCATGTACTCTCTCATTTATCTCAGAGTTCCATCTTTCTTGCACTCTCTCTTCCATTTCAAAAATTCAACATTCATGTACTCTCTCATTTTCATTTCGAAAATCCGTAATTTATGTACATTCTCTTTCATTCATGGACTCTCTCTTTCATTTTAAATATCCGTTATTCATGTACTTTCTCTTTCATTGTCCCCAAAATCATGTGCTGAAGGTCTGCAAAATTTAAGGTCACTAACAACATATTCCCTATACGCCACTTGGCGTGACGGGGGTTCTTTACTTTTTTTTTTTTAAATGAAGCTCTTTTGTTGGTTCTTTTGCCAGAATATATGGATTATTTGAGTGTAATTTTAGTCACAGTTGTTGACATTTGTTTCCTTCATATGAATGAGTGAGCCCTTACTTTACTTACCTCATCATCATCAAGTACCGGGCATGCTGGCGTAGGTGATCATGTCTCTCTACAACTTTCGATCTATCATTATTATCAGCTATTTATCATTTCTGTTGTTGACCTTCTGCCAAGCCATTCTTTTAAGCTGTCTGGTATTTTTTCTCTTTGCTTCCCTCTATCTTTTCGTCACTCAATTTTTCCAGTTGTTACAATATATTCCAGTTGTTCTCTTCTCATTACATGACCAAAAAATGATGATTGTCTCTTCCTAATATTGGAAATTAGCTCTCTTTTTGCTTTGACCTCTCTCAGAACATCTTCATTACTCTTATTAGCTGTCCATGGTACTTTCAACATTCTTCTGTAAAACCACATTTCTACAGACTCCAGTGATTTTCTTGTCGGTTGTCCTATTGTCCATGATTCGCATCCATATGTTAAGACTGGCTCTGCATAACATTTAAGAACTCTTTTTCTTGTTTTTATTGTCAAAAATAGAATGCATAGTATCTTCCTCATTTTTTGGAAAGCTGTTTTGCCTGAGCCATTCTGCATCTCCCATCTTGTGTACATCTTCCGTCTGAGGTTAACAAAGTTCCCCTAATATTTAAATTCATTTACTTACCTACAGGTATCATAATCATCATCATCATCAGTCCCGTAATCTGTGCAATCATTAGGTCAATCTTAAGGACGTGTTCACATCTTAATTTGTCTCCAAACCTTACAATTAACTCTTTCCGTACATTTCGCCGCATAGTGCGTCACTCTCAAATTTCATTAGTGTGAACCGCCATCAAACCATATTCTTTTTACAGGTTTTGTATTATCTTGATGTTGGTGAAATCTAAATCCTGCTTTAATTATCTAAAACTTCATGAATAATAATATGTTATATGTTAGATAAATATAAATATGTAGATTTATTCTTAAAACCATGAAAAATTGTGTCTCAGGAATCTCTTTTGTTACATGATAAAACGCTTCCGTGTGGAAAGAGTTAAGAGATTCGAAATTATTTTCCAAAGAAAAGAGATGTAACGAATGTTATTCATGTCTTTTCTCTGATGTTATCATCCCACCGTTTTCTCTATCTGCCTTGTCTTCATTTCCTGGTACTGTGCTCTTCAAAATTACCTTAGAAATAACAGAATAATTAGTAAAATGTCCATAGCATTTCATTTTTTGTTCTTTCTCTGTGGTCTTTCTAAGTCTTGAAAGTGCCCTGTCAAATCGTTGTTGGGGGACTGGTTGATCTCGAGGCAAGACGTCGGCCTCGAGACAGAGAGCTTGTGGGTTCAAATGCCGGTTGGTTGGGAATTTTATTTATGATTTCTCTCTACGGCAACCACCCTGGTCTCAGCAGCGAGGCCCGGCTTGAAACGTCAATTACTCATCGACGGAAAAAAATATGAGTACCTCCGAAGTCGGAGTTATCTGCCTGTGCGGCAATGGACCCTGTGCACAAGACTGCCAGGAAAAAAAGGATTAGCACGCAAAATTCAGTTTCTAGTCTCTAGGGACTTCGTCAGAGGTAAATGATGGCGAACGAAGAAAAAAATCGTTGTTGCAATTTGTTATGAAGTTTCTTACTCGTGGTTTGGTTGTTGTAAGGTTTATGCAAGAACCTTCTGCACCACCTCATCTCTAAAGCCTATATTTTCTCTCATTATCAGCAGTGACTTTCCTTGTTCCATAAAAGTGTGAAAAACAGAACATCAACATAACTATAGAAGGCAGACAACTAGAACAAGTAGAGGAATTCAAATACCTGGGAAGTTTAATGACAAACGGTAATTCCCAAACAGCAGAGATAGAATCAAGATGCAACAAAGCTTGTCAAATCATTGGACAGTTGTCACCACTATTGTCCAACAAGGAAATAACTGGAGGCAAAACGAGCACTATACAATACAATCTTCGTCTCAACGTTGTGCTACCAATGCCAGACCAGGACCCTAGATGCAAGAACGATAAGAAAAATAACCTCTACAGAAATGAAATGTGTTAGACGAATGACAGAAAACAGTCTGAGAAATAAGATCAGAAATGAAGAACTGAGAAAAAATCTAGGAATAGCCCTCGCCATAGGATATATAAGGAAAAAAACAGATAAAATGGTTTGGCCACGTCGAAAAGGCAGAAAGAACAAAACACAACGCAACGAGCCTTCGACAAACGTTGTGAGAACACCAGACTCAAGAGTCGACCACGAAAAAGTTGGATCGATGAAATATTAGAAGCACTAGAAAACATAACAGCAGCAGAGGCGAACAGAAGAGCAAAAGACCTCAATTAATATCTCCCCTCGACGCTGAAAGGCAGATGAGGAAGGAAAGAGGAAGAAGATAAAAGTGTAGAAATGCGGATGCCACTAGCGTTCGTAATAATCTGATCTTTGTTTTAAGGGGATGATCTACTTTCAGTAGAAAGAATAACAAAATATAGTTTGTGGTGGCCTGCAAAATCGCAGAAAAAAAAAAAAAAAAAAAGAAACGTTTCATTAAAAAGCTTAACGTGTTACTAAAGGAGATATAGCTGCGTTATTAACCTGGTATCAACAGATGGACAACACAGCCCGTGACAACATGCACAACCAAAGCAATAGACAGAGCAGAATGGCGCTCCATGGTACCAACCTTCGATGCGTAGACGGCACTCGATGATGATGATGTTTAACCTGGTACTTTGTGTAAGGGAATTTACTCTAATCGTTGGCCACGGCTGTTTGTTTTAATTTGAAAGTGGCATTTTAGTTGCACCATGAAAAAGTTGCTACATCTTTGAATGAAGATGTCATGCGGAAACTATAATCTACTCATTATGGAGACTTGTATTTCATTGGAGTGGCTGAAATTTGCGACAATGTGTAAAATTATGAATATTATAGAATAGTTACTTTTTTTTTTTGCTATTGATAATTTAGTCCAGTAACATTTATGAGGTTAAATATTTCAAAATTTGACAAATTTAATCATTTCTGGCGCAAAATACTATTTTAATCATATATATTGTAAAAATATCAGCTATAGTATCGCTTAGGATTATTTTAATGTACTATAACAGAATTACGTGTGACACAAGCCGGAGAAAGGCATGGGGCTGGCTATCCCATACTGTAAAAAAAATGAGCCGAAAAATCTTCACAAACATGGACAAGTCAAAGAGAGATAAAGTTAATCCGTCAACCAGGAAAGAGGAGGGCTCTCTGTCTAAGAGACGTATGACGCAATCCGGAGAAAGCCGTAAGGAGTCCGGGTTGCCGAATCACCCTTTGTCTACCAGGAAATCATCCAGAATTGGCACCTGGAATGTTCGTACCCTTAACGAACAGGGAAAAGTGGCACAAGTGGCAGCAGAAATGACAAACTACAAGATAGATATTCTGGGAATGTGTGAAACAAGATGGCTAGGAACGGAAAGAATAAAATTAAATACAGGAGAGATTATTTTATCATCAGGACACCAGGAACCTGGAGCACAACATAGTGAAGGGGTAGCTATAATGCTATCAAAGAATGCACAGAAGACACTAATAGAATATGAAGCAGTAGGACCAAGACTAATGAGAGCAACATTTAAAACAACCAAAAACAAAATAAAATTACACATTATCCAATGCTATGCACCAACCAATTATAAGGATGATTTAGTTAAAGATGATTTCTATAAACAGCTACAGTGTCAGATGGATGCAAGGCGAGCCAAGGATATTATAATCTTGATGGGAGACATAAATGCTAAATTAGGATCAGACAACAGAGGCTTCGAAGAGATTATGGGAAAACATGGACTTGGAAGAGATATAAACGAGAATGGAGAGATATTTGTGAATTTCTGCGCCCTTAATCAAGTGAGCCTAGGAGGAACAATATTCCAACATAAAAGAATACACAAAGCTACATGGGTGTCACCAGATCATAGAACGGAAAATCAAATTGATCACATATGTATTAATAATAAGTTTAAGTCATCCTTACCGTAAAAGTATATAGAGGGGCAGATGTAGCTTCTGATCATCATCTTCTGATAGCCAAACTTAAAATTAAATTTAATAGGTATACTACAGCGAATAAGGGTAGAAAGTATTTCAATGTAGGGTTTCTTAAAGAACAAGGAATTAAAGATAAATTCGCAGTCACAATATCAAACAAATACCAAGTCCTCCAACAACTAGAAAATACAATAAATATAGAAGATCATTGGAAACAGGTAAAAGATATATGGAAAGAGACATGCGAAGAAACACTGGGGAAAAGAGAATGCCAGAATAAGGCATGGATGACAGCAGAGACCCTGGATAAAATTAAAGAAAGAAAAAACAAGAAAGCAGACATAAATAAAAGCAAAACGAGAAGTAATAAAGCCAAGACACAGGAAGCTTACACAGAGGTGAACAAAGAAGTGAGAAGATGCATTAAAAAGGATAAGAGGAAATATACAGATAAACTAGCTAAAGAGGCAGAAGAAGCAGCAAATAAAGAGAATATGAAAGAACTGTACAACAGCACAAAGAAATTAAGTGGAAAATACAAACAGATCAATGCCTTTATTAAAGATAAGAAAGGAAATCTGCTTAGTAATATAAGGGAACAAATGGAGAGATGGAAAGAGCATTTCGAAGAACTTTTGAACAGACCCAGCTCAAATAATCCTCCAGATATACTACCAGCAGAGGAAGAGTTACACGTTAACTGCGGAAAGCCAAGTAAAGAAGAAATAATGAAAGCCATCAAACTATTAAAAAATGGTAAAGCCACAGGACCAGATGATATTCCTTCGGAAGCCATCAAAGCAGATATTAACACCTCTACCAAGATGTTACATGATCTATTGGATACAATTTGGGAGAGGGAAGAAATACCTAAAGACTGGAGAGAAGGTTATATGATCAAACTACCAAAGAAAAGAAGTTTACAGGAGTGCACAAATTATAGGGGAATTATCCTAGTATCAGTGCCAGGAAAGATATTAAGCAGAATCATTCTGGAGAGGCTAAAAGAGGCCATAGAGAAACATTTGAGAGATGAGCAAGCAGGTTTTAGGAAGAACAGATCATGTGCTGATCAAATAACTACTCTACGTATAATAGTTGAACAAAGTTTAGAACTAAAATCCCCGCTTTATATTGGATTCATAGATTACGAAAAGGCATTTGATAGTTTAGACAGAAGAATGCTTTGGAAGTTGCTGAGTCATTACGGAATCCCCATAAAGTTTATTAACCTGATAAAAACAATGTATGAAGGAACGAAATATAGTGTGGTGCATGAAGGACAGCTTACAGAAGCATTTGAAATAAGAACAGGAGTATGGCAGGGATGCCTTTTGTCTCCATTTGTCTTTCTACTGGCCATAGATTGGATTATGAAAATAACTCAAAACAGAAATGGGATCCAGTGGTCACTGACCAAACAACTTGATGATTTAGACTTTGCTGATGACATAGCTCTCCTATCACACAGCCATCAATAGATGCAGGATGAAATGAGCATACTTGATGAGAGATCACAACAGCTAGGACTGAAGATTAATAGAGAAAAGACCAACATTATGAGAATTAATACAGTTGGCAATAACCAAATAAAACTAGGAGAAATACTTTTACTAGACGTACAATCTTACATATATCTGGGCAGTAATATAGATAAAGAGGGAGGAGCAGAAAATGATACCAAGATAAGGATATCAAAAGCAAGAGGAGCTTTCATTGCACTGAGGAGCATATGGAAATCCAAAGAAATTAGGTTAAATACAAAAATAAAAATTTTCAACTCAAATGTTTAGTCGGTTTATATTTATTTTATATGGTTGTGAAACATAGAGAACAACAAAAGTGACAATCACGAAGATACAGACTTTCATTAATGGATGCTTACGCAGAATAAAAGGATGGAAATGGCAGGACAAAATCACTAACATAGAATTATGGAAATGTACCAGTCAAACACCAGTGGATAAAGAGATACAGCGAAGACAATGGCGCTGGTTAGGACACACACTACGGAAGCCAACTGAGAGTATTACACAACAGGCCCTTTTTTGGAATCCTTAGGGGAAAAGACAAAGAGGAAGACCAAGGAATTCTTGGAGAAGACAGATAGAAGCAGAAATGAAGATGATGGGGAAGACATGGAATGATCTTAAAAGAATGGCAAAAAACAGAATTACTTGGAAAATGTTTGTTGAAGACCTATGCTCCACTGGGAGCTAAAAAAGGTAGAAGAAGAAAAAGATAACAGAACGTAATACTGAAGTCATGATTCAGATCTGATAAAACTTACCAAGACTACTAAAATATCATTAGGAAACAGCAGTGGACTCGTATCAACCAGACTGTCCAGATTTACTGAAAGTTATGAAGAGGAATTAAAAAAAAAACTTACGATAAATTACAAGAGCCAGAGACGAGCACTTACGAATAAAACTCAAATGCAACATTATGTTCCTGGATAAGGCAATAAATCAACATATTCACGTACTCGCTACATAAAGCACACACTTCAAATCATATATGGCTCTCAGCAGACATCGCATTTAACAAACAGAATCACAAACGTAACTGTTACAGATAATAAATTGACGAATAATACAAGAGTAGCATGTGTTTTGCTATCATGAGATTAAATGCAAGGATCACCAGTAAATAAGCGTAACATAGACAAATGAGATAAAACAAATTGACACTTTTTAAAATAAAACTCAATAAGTGAAACAATACAAAACATTATTGTATAATAGTTTTTTAAATATTTAAACGCAAAAAAAGATAAAATGGAAAACAAGTATTTGCAAATGAACAGGGTTAGACAAAATGCAAAATGAGAATAGGAAGAAGACATAAGTTTCGATATCTGGAACATGATCAGAATGCAGCTCTTAACCATGGGGTTATGGTTATAGTTATTCGAAAGCTCCGGTATCACTGCAACCGAATGGAAATCCATAATTGCTCAACCGCCCGTGCCAATGGAATCATCCGAATTAACATCTCATCGAATATCCAGACAAAGAAAGGCAGATGCAGTCCTCATCATAACAGCTACAGCACACGCCAAAAGACATAAGGCGTTAACCTTAACCATGGGACCAGGAAGGGAATTGTGAAGATAATGTCAGGAGTGCTTCAAGAACATGCAAGTTTAATGACTGATGTTAATGTAACGACTAAATCACAGCTTTTTGGACAACGTTACAGTTTATTTCAATTGACTATCTTTTTGTTAGATTGTGCATATGATTTATTGTGACAGCTTGTATTTTGTAATGTTCTTGTTTTGAGAATATGAAACCAATCATTGAAAAGTAGAAAAATTAAGGTGGTCCTAAAAAGGACCTTAATAGAAAAAATGTTTTAATTGAAAAACTACATTACTTTATCGACGTCTGCGTCTGTATCTTCGGCGACGTCCTCCTCTCCTTCTTCCTCTACGACGCCTGGAATACCTCCGCCTTCGTCTACTTCTTCTTCTTCTTCTCCTCCCTCCTCGTCTTCTTCTTCGTGAAGAGCGGCGTCTCCTTCTTCTATGAGGGCGCTCGTCTTCATCTAAATTTCGCCGACGACGTTTTCGACTTCCTTCATCGATGTCGTCCAGCCCAAGAAGAAAATTAGACTTTCCTTGCTTGGTTATTTTTCTTTCACGAATACCTCTAGCGATTGCTTTCTTAATTTGGACGCTGATCTCATTGGATGAAATATGATCAGGTAAGCTAGAGCAAAAATATTTCTTTAAAGACGAAAGAGATGATCCCTTAGGCTCTTTCAATACTTCCATTGCTTGAAGAAGGGAATCTACTGTGATGCGAGAACCTTTCTCGCTGGCATGATGATTCGAAACTGAATCGGACGCCATGGTGTCCTACTTTGATTGTGCAGGACTGGAGTGACATTTTAGTTCATGCTTTTTACTTTTCGGAGCGGACCTCCAAGAAGTTACACAATCTCTAATTGTGCTAATACTTTTTTTTACGCACGATTCGATTTAGTAGGACTATAGTTGTTACTTTCAATTAATTTGTTTTCTCAAAATGATTTTCATCTTTTTTTCTGCTGTGCTCTTGGGATTATTATTACTATTTATCGTTTGATCTTACGAGGACAATGAAGTTGGTGCAGACGAGTTGTTTTGTGGATTACAGCAAATGAAATACGCTCGACTTCAACATGTGTCTTGTAGCTATAAAGTGTGTAGCTCAGAGATTTAGTCGACAAGATCTCATTATTCTTCTTCTTCCTCTTCTGCGATCATGGCTCATTCAGAGTAGGATTTCGGACTTTCTTATGAAGGCAGCTGTCTGTTTAAGTGAATAGTTTATCTTCCAGGAAGGTGGGTGTGGACTACATTGTCCTTGTCAGGTCTGTGTACTGGGGGCAATCCTGTAGAACATCTCATTCTAATAACCCCATAAAGTATAAGTCTCCAGGACGAGTTCAGTGATTACTTCAAACTGTTGGTACCCACGATTCACGTTCGCCTGCTGATCCTATACCGGCGGCGCTCTTATAGATGTTACGATCGTTGAAGTCGGGAACAGGTCTTCGACAACTATGAGTCTACGACATTCCATCGAATGGAAGAAATGGGAGTTAAGGTGGGCACAGCCAAATACGAAAGACTAAACCGGCCCGTACGAGGACTTATCAACCAACACAGAGCTGGAGTCGTCAGTCTCACTTAAATAGCTTGTCCCGATCAATTTGGTGTAATGGCGACAGGAGCCATTGAAGGCTATGTATGAAAGTGTTCCTTATTGCAGTTTCCTCATATTCCAAGTCCGGCTTATTGCAGAAGCTACTGAGTTAGGTGCTCTGTGCACACCGTGAGCTGTGCGTTTCATCCGTTTTGATCATGTTTCGATATTCCAATTGTTTACGATGAATGATGATATCGTATGACAGGGAACAGTTGGCTGTGTTCACTTTCTGTGCGATTTTGCCTTATGTCTTTTGGTGTGTACTGAGACTGCTATGATGGGGACTACAGCAACCTTTCTTTGTTTGGGAGATGAGTTAGTAATTCGGATGATTCCACTGGCACGGGCGGTTGAGCAATTATGGATTTTAATTCGTTTGCAGTGATACCGGAGCCTTCCATAACCAATGAACCAAAGCTTGTCCCACCCGTTCTCCTTCTCTTCTTGAAATGAAGAACAAAGTTGTGAATGTCTTCTTTTCCAGGGTAAAGCCGCACTCAGTGTCAGAGCCCCCAGCGAGCTTGCCGGCTAATTCATTTAAACTTTTCTGTAGAACCGATTTCGCTATCAACATACTAATAAATATTAAGCTTATGTAAGGTTGTCATGTTATTTTTTGTAACTACTGAGTAGACACAACAATATTTAGCACCTCTGCCAAAGCTTGGCTGTGTCCCCGTTTACAGGATCTACAATAGCCAGTTCTTAATATGCAGAACATTAGTTGGTTTACTCTTGAGTTAATAACATACAATCTTTCGCAATTATTTGACCACTTTTATAATAGTCATATTTCATAACATTTCACATTTTAACTGTAATCTCTGAATATAATGTTTTATGAATGGTTCGATTCAATATATGGTCAATAAACATTTTTAAATATCGAGACAAAAAAATAAACACAGACTATTGCACCTCATGATAACTAACGATTGGGCTTCCTTCCTTCCTTCCTTCCTTCCTTCCTTCCTTCCTTCCTTCCTTCCTTCCTTCCTTCCTTCCTTCCTTCCTTCCTTCCTTCCTTCCTTCCTTCCTTCCTTCCTTCCTTCCTTCCTTCCTTCCTTCCTTCCTTCCTTCCTTCCTTCCTTCCTTCATTCCTTCCTTCCTTCCTTCCTTCCTTCTTTCCTTCCTTCCTTCCTTCCTTCCTTCCTCACTTGCGTTTTAGCGTCGATTGAAATTATTGTTTGCACTCTTTTTTATACACTTCTCTTTTAACGTTTAATAGTGTCTCCAATATGTCACCTGTTTCGTGGTGGGGTCTTTGATTCTATATTCTCGTAATTCTTGTTGTTGAATTTTTGAGTCACATTAATTTCGTTTAAAATTTGGCGGAACAATTGTATCCATTGTCTCTTGGTGTATTAAACAAACTGGAATTAAATCCTATAGTTTGTCTTATTTTTTAAAATATTGAGGACCATGCAACCTTTATTATATCACACCCCTCTAAAAGAAAGGGAGCAGCGATAGCTCAGTGGTTAGTAAACTGGACTACAAAGGACAAGAGGTAGGGTTCGATCCCAACCGACGGCTTCCGTTTCACCCAACCTTTAATGGGTACTTGATTTTTTTCTTTCTGGAAAAGTAAAGCGGCACGGGCGTAATACCAACAACACCCCAAAATCATGTGCTGAAGGTCTGTAAAATTTATGGTCACTAACACCATATTCCCTATACGCCACTTGGCGTGACGGGGTACTTTATTTTTCTAAAAGAAAAGTCAGACCTAAAAATGGAATGTCTGGCGTAATGGTAGCCACTTTAGTATGTTAATTATTGTTAAAATGTTCCACATATTAAAAACAGCTAGGAAATTAAATGAAGAAATATTACTAAAAAAAATACAGCACTAAGGAAACAATACTAATAAAATTAACAAAAAAGAAAATTATAAATTTACTGAATCTTTGTTCCTGCAGTCAGTCTCCGATAACGAAGGTGCACTCGCTCGACTGTCAAACCATCACCATCATCATTATCAAGTACCGTGCCTGTTGGCGTAGGTGATCATGTCTTACCACAACTTTCGATCACGTCAGTTATTTATCATTTCTGTTGTTGACCTTTTACCAAACCATTCTCTTAAGCTGTCTGGTATAACTTTTCTTTGGTTCCCTTACTCTCTTCGTCCTTCAATTTCCCCACTTGTCACAATATATTCCAGCTGTTCCCTTCTCATTACATGACCAAATTTGGATTTTAATTCGCTTGCAGTGATACTGGGGCCTTCCATAACCAAATAACCAAATGGCCAAATAATGATAGTTTTTTTCGTCCTAAAATTGGATATCAGATCTCTTTTTGCTTTGGTCTCTTTCAGAACGTTTGAATTACTCTTCTTAGCTGTCAATGGTATTTTTTCAACATTCTTCTGTTAAACCACATTTTTACAGGCTCCAGTAATTTTTTTGTCTGTTGTCCTATTGTCCATGATTCACATCCATATATAAAACTGGTTCTCATCATCATGTACCATACCTGTTGGTGTAATCGATAATGTCCTTCCACAATCTTTAGTTGACTGTTAATCATGCCATGATACCAAGCTATCCAGTATTTTCTCTCTTTTTGCCGCCCGAGATCTCTCTTTCCCTGTATTTTGTCAGTTGTAACCAGGTATTCCAACTTTCCTCTTCTCATAATGTGCCAGAAAAATGTTGATTGTTTCTTTCTGATGTTTTTTATGAGCTCCCTTTTTGTGTTGGCCTCTTTGATAATTTTGTCATTGGTCATTTTAGCTGTCCAGGGAACTTTCAACATTCTTCTGAGAAATCCTATCTCTGTGGCCTCTAATCATCTTTTTATTTGTTTTTTTACTGTCTATGATTCGCTTCCATTGCTCAGAATTTGTTGTATATAACACCGATGAACTCTCTTTCTAACTTCTATCGACATAACTTTATTGCATAAAACGTTTTTCATTTTTTTAAATGCCATTTTGGCCTGAGCTATTCTACCTGTTATTTCTGTTGTGCATCTTGCATCTGATAATATTATTGTGTTCAAATATTTGAAATGTTGCACTTGCTTCAGATTTGTCCTGTTTATTTTTATGCTGCATGCTGGTGATGATTGTTTCTTCGATATGACCTTTACTTCTGTTTTCTTACTATTCAGACTGAAGCCCTTCTTGCTGCTTCTCTTCCACTATTATGTCTACCATTTCTTGTAGTTCATTCTCTGTCTCTCCTATTAAGACTGTTTGATCCGAATATCGCAAATTGTTTATGCTGTGACCGTTGACTTCAATTCCTTTTATATCTACTATTACTACTGAGCTCATAATAGTATTGCTGTAAAGTGAAAACAAATCCGGCGACAGAACACAGCCTTTTCAGACTCCCTGTTTAATATATTGGAACTGTCCCGTTTGGTTGCCAATTTCTACGGCCGCTGTTTGTTAACAAACAATCTTAACAGATCGCCTTCTTTTTGTTTAACATTCTTTTCAGTTTCTTTTTTAGTTCTCACTGTATAAAAATATTTCGCTAATAAATGCGCAATTTAGTTGCACGAACAGATTCTGTTTCTGGCGCTTGTAACCACTTTTCCCACATTATTTACACAATCCAAACACCATCTTATTTATTTGTTCCTTTAACAAAGCTTTTCAATTACGCAGAAGTAATGTCATTGTCTTAGTTTTTGACACACCTAATAATTCGAAAACATTAACTGGCGAGTCAAGCCATTAAACGTTGTTTGCTTCCCTTCGCGGAAGTTGATAGAATTATGACACCGGGCTCCTCGTAAATCTGATCCCCGAAAGTCTCAAGACACTGGCCGGTCGCCGCGCAAACGAGTCGCAGCGGTTCCCAACTTTTGTGCTAGACTCTTCGACTAGCTACCTTGCCTCATAGCAACGGACACGATTCAGATCTATCTTTTCAAACTAAGCACTTGTCCATCTTACGGCCTTTGCTTATCTCTCGGTGGTTCTTCTGCAAGATGTTCTTTGACCTTTCAACTTCCTAGTTGTTAGTGGATTCCAAATTCATTGGCTGTCTTGCAATATTTCTTGGTAGTCTTCAAAATGCGTTCTCGAAATCTTTCCCATCTTCTATTCTTGATCCCCGTTCATATTGGTATCTGCGTACTTCTTTCATTAAGGATTTTAAAAATATTATTTGTAATGTATTTGGTTATATTATATTACAAAGTTGTCTCATATATCAAGACCCATTTGCATTTGTGATATTGCAGTTTATGTAACTTATGCCTTTCTTTTCTGGTTACCTACTCACCCCTTGTCCAACCCCCAACCTAGTGAACTAGGGTGCCAATTTCGCCTGGCCCTTGTTACTCAGACCTGTCCAGCTTGGTTGAGCCTACCAGGAGTAAAACTTCCGCTGGCATAGCTGTAGGGGTGGTCAGGGTAGACAAGCTATCCCACCAGGACGAGGGCAGGGTAACGGTACCGACAGTGACATATCTTTTTTCAGACATTATTTAATTAACGAAAGCAACCAGAAGCATCAGGTACATACCATCAGAAGAAACAGGTAATCAAATCAATCACAAGAAACAGATAATAAAATCAATCAGAAGAAACAAATAATCATATCCATCAGAGGAAACAGATAATCAAACAAATAAGAAGAAACAGATAATCAAATCAATCAGAAGAAACAGATAATCAAATCAATCAGAAAAAACAAATAATGAAATCAATCAGAAGAAACCTGTAATCAAATCAATCAGAAGAAACAGATATTCAAATCAATCAGAAGAAACAGGTAATCAAATCAATCACTGGAAACAGATAATCAAATCAATCAGAAGAAGCAGGTAATCAAATCATTCAGTGGAAACAGATAATCAAATCAATCAGAAGAAACAGATAATCAAATCAATCAGAAGAAACAGATAATCAAATCAATGAGAAGAAACAGATAATCAAACAAGTAAGAAGAAACAGATAATCAAATCAATCAGAAGAAACAGATATTCAAATCAATCAGAAGAAACAGATATTCAAATCAATCAGAAGAAACAAGTAATCAAATCAATCAGTGAAAACAGATAATAAAATCAATCAGAAGAAACAGATAATCAAATTAACCAGAAGAAACAGATAATCAAATCAATCAGAAGAAACAGATAACCAAATTAACCAGAAGAAACAGGTAATCAAATCAATCAGTGGAAACAGATAACCAAATCAATCAGAAGAAACAGGTAATCAAATCAATCAGTGGAAACAGATAATCAAATCAATCAGAAGAAACAGGTAATCAAATCAATCCGTGGAAACAGATAATGAAATCAATCAGAAGAAACAGATAATCAAATCAATTAGAAGAAACAGATAATCAAATCAATCAGAAGAAACAGATAATCAAATAAATCAGAAAAACAGGTAATCAAATCAATCAGAAGAAACAGATAATCAAATCAATCAGAAGAAACAGATAATCAAATCAATCAGAAGAAACAGGTAATCAAATCAATCAGAAGAAACAGGTAATCAAATCAATCAGAAGAATCATCAGTGAGTGCCGTCTCCACATCGAAGGTTGGCTACCATGGAGAGCCATTTAGCACAGCCTCTTGCTTTGATGGTGCAGGTTGTCATAGGCTGTCTTGTCCATCTTTTGATGTTACTCGTCCATGTTAGTCTTGGTCTGCCTCTGTCTCTATTGCCCTGTATTTTCCCTTCCAATATTACTTTAAGTAGGTTGGTGTGTCTTTTAACATGTCCCAAAAATTTCATTTGTCTTATTTTAGTAGCTGTTTTAAAACTTCATCATTTGCTCTCTTTTTTTTCCATCCAATGCTACCTATTCTTCTATAAATCAACATTTTAAAGGCTTCAATTTTCTGTTCTGTTTTTTTGTTTAATGTCCACGTTTCTGCACCGTACAGGAATATTGAGAAGATATAACATTTTGCTATTCTTAGTTTTAGCCCTGGTGTTATTTGTTTTGATGTTAGTATGTTCTTCATGACATTAAACTTACTTTTTGCCTTTTCTATTCTTTTTGTTTATTTCAGTTTTACATTTTCCATCACTAGTTATAGTATGTCCAAGATAGTTGTAGTTCTGAACTGTCTCCAGATGTATTCCTTCAACTTTGATATTTATTTGTAGGTCTTGAGGATTTTCTTTGTTTATGATCATAGTTTTAGTCTTTTTGATATTCATAACTAGTCCATATTTTTTGCTTATCATGATTATTTCATTAAGTAATTGTTGCAGATCTTTAGGGATTTATATTTTAATCAAGTTGTCCAAAAGGTTTCCACAAGTTATCTATGTCGCAGTAGGCACAAGTGTACGCACAATCATGTCATTATTTATATATTTGATTAATATAATGTTGTTTACAATAAAAACTTTGAAATAACGATAGAAAACAAATGGTAATTGTCAGTCGCTTTGAAACAATTGCATAAACATGTAAATGTGTTGGCAGACTGAAAGATGACAGAGGTCACAATATGAGAACCACTGTGCCAGATTGTAACTTCTTACCT
The DNA here is from genome assembly GCA_032433765.1 of Megaustenia siamemsis. Lineage (NCBI taxonomy): Eukaryota > Metazoa > Mollusca > Gastropoda > Stylommatophora > Ariophantidae > Megaustenia > Megaustenia siamemsis. Next base: position 73,184,562 of record JAVIAB010000125.1, on the reverse strand, counting down.
TCTGACCTTTCATTACTTCATCAAGACGCTGTAAATCAAGTTATCGTTACTGTGTATACTAAAGCCAGAAACTTGTATAGTTCTAAAATTTTAGTCCAATTAGAGGCCAAAGGCAGCAGGAATCGGCTCCCTCAATGAGATAGAGCTGCTTGCGCAGAACAGAGACAAATGGCGAGATTTAATAAAATATCTTTAAAAGAATTGAAAACTGCTAGAATAAAAATTTAGATAAGAGGAGTATCTTGGTCTACGCCCTATGTACCGGCTACAGCTCGAAAGGTCAACCGACAGACAGACAGACAGACAGACAGACAGACAGACAGACAGACAGACAGACAGACAGACAGACAGACAGACAGACAGACAGACAGACAGACAGACAGGCAGACAGGCAGACAGACAGACAGACAGACAGACAGACAGACAGACAGACAGACAGACAGACAGATAAAGGCCAAAATCAATTTTTGAAAGTCAGAAAAGTTTGTCAGTTTTTATTTATTTATGTTCATGAGTAAATTTATAGAGAAAACAGTTTGAAACATTTGTTATTTTCTGGCCATGGTACAACTCTCTGGGCGTCAAACCTAATGCATGTTTTACCATTAAGTGGAGTTTTGTTAATTAAAATTGTACCAGCAGTGCATTGTTTCAGATTGGTCTTATTAATTAATTATAATAAATACACACACACTTGGAAAAACTACCTGACACGGCTCCCGATGTTCGGATAACTCGTGTTCGAGTCCCGCTGGAAGCAGTGTGAGTTGTAGTCGTGGTTGATGTATCCTCGTGGTATATAAAAAAAGTATCCTCGTGGTATATATTTCACCCAGCCACTGGCAGAAATGGGTATCATGGTATTACTCTGGGAAGGTGAGGAATGCCGTCTCGCATCGTGAGTTTCAATGCTTGAAGCGACACTATCCAGAAGTCTCCGAACACTACTGGATAGGTGGCCGGGCACATATGGGTGAAAACTCGCGTGCTAAGACTCCGATTCAAGTCTCGCACTTTACCTTAATCTTTAAACTGCTTGAGAAGGACCAAAACTGTTTTGTACGGAACTGCAAAAGGGAATGTTAAATGCATTGTTTTCTTATAAAAAGATCCATCCCAGTCACTCATCTTTTGCTGTGTCCGCATTGAAGGTTGTCTGCAATGAATTATAATTTCACCCTGTCTTTTGCTTCGATAGTAGCCGCTATCACAGATTCTCCTGTCATCTTTTCATGTAGTCATACCGCCTCAGTCTTTGCCTTCTTCAAATTCGTTTACTTTTTTCACTCCCCCCTTTCATCAAATAACTTTTAGCAGGTTATTGCGTCTTTCTGTGTCCAGATAATATAATATGTTCTATGTTCAACAGTTCTCTCTTAGTATTCCACTTTATTTTTCTTCTCTGTCCGTCAAACTCCGCCTCTTCTCTAAATAGTCTCTTCTATAAATTCACATTTAAATGACTTTATATTTTATTTTCTATTTTCTTATTTAGTGCCCATACTACTGCTTGATGCACATTTTGTGCGTGTGTGTGTGTGTGCGCGCGCGCGCGCAATTTAAACAGTTGCTCAGGATGCGATGATTCCATTCCTTTAAATGATGATACTAAGCGATTTGATGAGCAGGATACAAACATTGGAGGTGGACTCTTTACGCGGGCAATGGTTAAAGTAATTGCAGAAGTCATAAATACGTTGTGTCACCTTTGTCTACGTCCCTGGACATGCGGGAGTACGGGGAAATGAAAGAGCGGACAGGTTGCCTAGCTGTGCTGTCGTTGAAGACGTGCAACCAATGGATCGGGCGGATATCATCAATGCTCTCCAAGATGTGGGAAGGGCACAGGACTTCGACAACCATGAGTCCACGTCACTCCTTCGGATGGAAGAGATGGGAGTTAAGATGGGCACAGCCAGAAACGAGAAACTTAGTGAGTGTGTAAGACGACTTACCAACCAACGCAGAACTTGAGTCATCAGTCGCTGAGCACTGCGGGACTTGCTGAGGCGGGGATCTGAGCACCTGTAGACATGTTCGCGGTGCAAATATAATGGCCCGGAAATAACTCAATAACTTAAATCATGATTGTGTGTCTGGAGCAATAAAGACCAGCAGGAATTTGGGAGAATGCCAGCAGAGAATCCATTAATTATATCAGAATATAGTCGCTAACTTATGTCCTAATATTCATGCAATATTTTAAAAATACATAATGTATATTTATTGTAGGGGACTGGTTGATTTCGAGGCAAGACGCCGGCCTCGAGATAGAAGGTTGTGGGTTCAAATCACAGCTGCACCAGTTGGGATTTTTATTGATGATTTCTCTCTACGCAACCACCCCTGGTCTCAGCAGCGAAGCCCAGCTTGAAACGTCAATTACTCATGGATGGGAAAAAATATGAGCACCTCCGAAGACGGAGTTATCGGCCTGTGCGGCGAGTGACCCCTGTGCACACGGCTGCCAGCAAAAAACGGATTAACAAATTTCAGTTCCTAGTCTCTAGGGTCTTCAACAGAGGTTAAAAGCTGGCGAACATATATATATATATATATATATATATATATATATATATATATATTTATATATATATATATATATATATATATATATATATCGTGGTTCCAGGCCTGGTTGCAGGTAAAACATTAACAGAATTACCAACATAGAAAACATCTTATATATGGCAATAAGTCAAAATAGCATACGCCTTCATGATATTTAATCACTATCCAACGACCGGAAATAGGATGTCTTGTGTGCATACCGCACATTCTTGAAGAACTCTTCACAGTTATATAAACGCCATACACATCATTAGCATGTGCCTTACCGATTGGCGTTGGCGATCATGTTCTTCCACAATTTTCTGTTCATAGTGTATCTTATCAATTCTGTTGTTGACTGTTTTCCACGCCACGACACCAAGCTATTTAGTCACTTGTCTCTTTTTTTCCCTGTATATTGCCAGTAATCAAGTATTCCAACTTTTATCTTCTCATTATGTGCCTGCAAAATGTTGATTGTTTCTTTCTTATGTTTTTAAGAGCCACCTTTTTTTTTGTATTGGCTTCTTTGTGGATGTCATCGTTGGTCTTTTTAGCTGTCCAGGGGACTCTCAACATTCTTCTGAGAAATCCCATCTAGGTGGCCTCTAATCGAATTTCCATGTTTGTTTACTGTCCATGATTCGCTTCCATAGATCTGAATATGCTCTATATAAGACCGAAGAACTCTGTCTCATTTATATTGGTATAGCTTTGTTGTACATGTTTTTCATTTTCTGAAATGATACTTTGGCCTCTGCGTTTCTGCCTCTTATTTTTAAATTTTCTCTGGTGCATCTTCTGTATGGTATAATTGTGTCCATGTATTTGACGCTTCACAATTGTTTGACATTGTTCCCGCTTGTTTTTTTGCTGCATAAACATTTATGGTTGTTTCTTCGAAATGACCATTATCATTCTGTCATTGTCAAATCAGCTTTGTCATATCTGACATTGTGTGTTATAATAAATAATGGTTTATTACAGTCATAATCTAGCTCTATAGACGAAAACACAGTCAAATCGTTCAATACAGTCCAAAGGGCATGTATGTTCTTGAGAAATGATCCGATAGGTATAATCTGTGCCATTAAGATTACTCTTAAGTGGGTTTGTTGAGATCCTGGGAACGATGAGTGTGGCGAGACGCTTAGCGCATTATTGAAGCTTCTCTTATTATGTTGGATATGTAAAGTACGATATTTGAATCGGCGTCTTAGCACGCGAGTTTAACATGTTGAATATGTTTGGTTTAAAAAAGGCAAATATTGCAGTTAGAAATAAATGGTACAAATTACGTCCAATCTCCGTCATTGAAGTCGAGAGCAACATAGCAATAGTTGAATAGCGTTTGACAACAAAGACACACGTTTGAGAATGATTACTGCACTCTGTTCTTTTAAATATAGAATTGATTACCCTGCAATAAATAGTATATAAAGGTAAGGAATTACCATTTTAAATATGTGCTTGAAGATGGTATAAAAGTGAGAGCGACAGAGGGCAGTATTAACAATTTTCGGGTAATTCTACCTGTAATAACTCACCACATAACAAATAAAAAGTTTTTTTTTTTTAAAACTATAATTAGTACACTTAGAAATGTTTTTATAGCCCTATCGTATTTTGACTTTTTATTAAACATATATTGAAGATTTGTTTAGCTTTCCAAAGATATAATAGATTTGATATTCATCTCCTTTTACCAATATATATAAGGAAAAAAAGAAATACATTACGCTGTAGCGTGAAGTATAGGAATAGGTGTCTGTGTTCATATTTACAATCGATACACTTGGACAATATGCAAGAACTAAGCTACTATATAGAACAATTTATAGAAAGAATCTCCTCACTTCTGATACCATTTTTCAAGTACGGGAAGTCTTTTGAATGCGTAGATAAGAAAAAGACGAGAAGCCTGTTAGAGTAAGGTTCATGAATACACGGATAAGAGAAGTCATAGAAACCACCAAGAACAATGGCCTAGACTTGAGAGAAGTAGAGAAAATGTTCAGACCGTATAAATAGCCTATGCTGTAATAAAAGGTCTGGTCTAAATGGTTTTGATTGCCTGACTGCGCTACACTGTCTTGATCTAAGATCTTTTTTTTTTTGTCACCGAAGAAAATCGTTGCAACTCCGACTATGTGTACTTAGCGTCAATCAATCTTGTGAATAAACCCGACTTCTTGTCCTCAGTAGACCAGTTCCACTCACCACTACCCTGCCACTGTTTAAGTAAACATATGAAGGTCGAGTAATTTATCAAGGACCCGTGTGACCTTCGGACTTGAATTGAACGTCGTCCAAACAAGCAGAGCTAGAAACATGATATCCAGCAATCTTTAATTTAATATCGCCAGTGTTATACCAATCTTCTTCCTCTTCATTCACTGTTCAGTCTGTGGCAAAGGTGTCAACAGCATTTTCGCCTAGCTTCCCCATGCAGGATAATGATAGACTCCTCTACTTCCCTTACCCACAACCGCCCCTGCTCGCAAAGCTGCAAATAGCACAAAATTGGTTCATTTTTCTCTATTACCACATTTATTTTTTTTTTGCCCCGACAGCGGCTATATTTTGGTCTACTCTTTCCGAGTGTATAATTGTGTGTTTGTGTGTGTGTATAATTGTGTGTTTGTGTGTATATGATTGTGTTTGTGTGTGTGTATAATTGTGTGTTTGTGTGTATATAATTGTGTGTTTGTGTGTGTGTATAATTGTGTGTTTATGTGTGTATAATTGTGTGTTTGTGTGTATATAATTGTGTGTTTGCGTGTGTGTGTATTTCAGTGATAACGCATAATATCCACTTCCTTCAACATCTCATTCACCAGTTGCCATCTATGGACTCAAGTAGATCTTTCACTTATAAAAGATCAATTACTTATGTATTGCATTGTATACACAATATATACCCTTGTATGTCAAAACACAATACAACGAGCCTTCAGAAAACGTTGTGAGAACACCAGACCTAAGGGTCGTTCACGAAAAAGATGGATCGATGCAATATTAGAAGCACTAGGAAACAAACAGCAGCAGAAGCGAACAGAAGAGCCAAAAAACGGCAAATTATATCTCCCCTCGACGCTGAAAGGCAGATGAGGAAGGAAAGAAGAAGAAGGAGAGGAATTACTTATGTTAATCACATACAATATTACACGGACCATGAACCCAGGTGCCCGCAGAATATTTGAACTTAAAATATTGACTCTAGTTCAATGTTATCAATGTAAACCAGAGTGTCCAGTATACAATGATGACTTATCACGGCAGAGAAATTATACACACCTCGAAGGGGCAAATGGAAATGCAATTGTACAACCAAAATGCCGGTTGTTTACATCCGTTTTTCTCAACCGGGGAATCATATGGGCACTGGGGGATTGGGGGGTGGGGGGTGGGGGTGGCACAGGATACTCAGGGGTAGGGGGCACAGATAAGAATGGTGTAATTGTGGGGCATAAGATTGGGAGACCATACATAGGGATGGAGATATTTGTAAAATACAAACATCAGATGTAACTTATTTTCTACTGAGTGAATCGTTTCATTAGTAGCGCATATAATACAAAAGAAAAATCTGTGCCTGAGTGGTTAGTGTGCTTGCTTCCTGATCAGAAAAGCCCAGAGTCTATTCCCAGAGATGGCGGATTTTGTTTTGTGATCTACAAAGCTCCGGGGCTCACCCAGACTCTAAAAATGGGTACACAGATTTCTCTGGGCAGTAATACCTTACGTGACACCGACCACATGCCCCAATAATGTGCCGAGGTCATGGAAAAATATGGTGACCAACATCATATTCCCCAAACACCTTGATAGGTCTGGAGGGAACCTTTACTTTACATCACAAGTAACTAGAAATCGGGTGGCTTATTTATCCAGACAAATATAAAATTGCCGTAGCATAACAGTGCGAGGTAACCTTCGAGTATATTATCTATCTATCTATCTATCTATCTATCTATCTATCTATCTATCTATCTATCTATCTATCTATCTATCTATCTATCTATCTATCTATCTATCTATCTATCTATCTATCTATCTATCTATCTATCTATCTATCTATCTATCTATCTATCTATCTATCTATCTATCTATCTATCTATCTATCTATCTATCTATCTATCTATCTATCTATCTATCTATCTATCTATCTATCTATCTATCTATCTATCTATCTATCTATCTATCTATCTATCTATCTATCTATCTATCTATCTATCTATCTATCTATCTAATCTATCTGTCTGTCTGTCTGTCTGTCTGTCTGTCTGTCTGTCTGTCTGTCTGTCTGTCTGTCTGTCTGTCTGTCTGTCTGTCTGTCTGTCTGTCTGTCTGTCTGTCTGTCTGTCTGTCTGTCTGTCTGTCTGTCTGTCTATCTATCTATCTAATCTGTCTGTCTGTCTGTCTATCTATCTATCTAATCTGTCTGTCTGTCTGTTTATCTGTCTGTCTATCTGTCTGTCTGTCTGTCTGTATATATATATATATATATATATATATATATATATATATATATATATATATATATGTATAATGCTGATAGCTTGTGCCAGGATCAATGAACCAGAACCATTCAGACCCTGCTTCACCTCTCCGTGGTGCCTCCAGTAACAGACTAACCTGTCTAGTCTGGCCAAGTGAGTAGGGATCGAAGAGGGAAGACAACCCGGTACTCAAAAATGTGGTGTTGAAGTTGGATGTGTTGGGCCGAAAGGCGCAAATATCACAGTTATACTGTAAACCACAACACAACGCAGACACGCCCATTTAACGTCCTTTTAATGGTGGATAATGAAGCGGCACACTTCTTTAGTCATCGGGCGAACACAAGCAAACATATTTATATATATATTATTATAGTTATATTGTAGTTGAGAACCAATGCCATAGATCCCTCCATCTCAAGGCTTAGAATGAAACTATCCAATAAAAAGCTAATTTATCCTTAGAATATCACAGAAAAAGATCCAGCTATATTTATAAGAGATGAAAAAGCAGATCTACAAGCTATCCTGTATATAGTTAGGCTGGGTTGTATTATATAAATTATTTGTGGCACGATTAAATACAAATATTAAATGGGTCATTCTTTTAGGTTTACTTAGTCTTTCAAGCATAAGAAAGTAAAAAGTAAGTCCGTCACGCCAAGTGGCGTATAGGGAATATGGTGTTAGTGACCATACATTTTACAGACCTTCGGCACATGATATTTGGGGTAATGTGGTCGGTATTACGCCCGTGCCGCTTTACTTTCCCAGAGAAAAATCCGGTACCCATTAAAGGCTGGGTGAACCTGGAAGCCGTCGGTTGGGATCGAACCCTACCGCTTGTCCTTCGTAGTCCAGTTCACTAACCGCTGAGGTTAGTGCCTCCCTCGCGACTCCCCGATTCAAACATACTTGGCAATTAATCAGCCAGCCAGTCCGTTAGTTTATTAGTGAATTTGTTGGTTTATTTTGTTATTTGTTATTAATTGTTAATTAAATTTATTACTAAGTTAATTTAACGGTAGTTATTTTATGTATTAGTTAATTGGTTCAGAGACTATAAGCTCAACAACAGAGCTGGGAATATGTCAGTCAGTCAAAGCTGATGGCTTGTGTCAGTACCGATGGACCAGCACCAACAATACTCCCTCTCGTGCAGTGTGCTCTAGACTAACAAGTCTAGTTCGGGTAAGTGAAGAGGGATCGCGAGGGAAGGCAAGCCGGTAGTCAAAAATGTTGTGCCGAAGTCGGATGTGTTGGACCGAAAGGGGCAAATATCGCAGTTGTTACACAACGTATTTATGCCCTTTTACGAGGAGCTAGAGGCGACCATGGAACAGTGTAAACCCCAAGAAATAACTATTATATTAGGGGATTTCAATGCAAAGGTAGGAACAGCTAAAGTGCAAAGTGTGATGGGGGGGGGGGGGCGCATAGCCTTGGAGAGACGAATGGCAGAGGGGATAGATTGATAGATTGGGCAAAGACACATGAAATGATTATACGTAACACCTGGTTCAAACAACACCCTAGGCGACTATGGACATGGCAAAGCCCAGACAAAAAAATACACAATCATATTTTTTTTATACTGGTACAGAGAAGATTCAGGAATGGGCTAACATCAGTTAAAACAAAGCCAGGATCAGATTGCAATAGTGACCATGTACCAGTAGTTGGAAAGATAAGAATAAAACCACGGAAGGCACATAAATCACCAAGAAATATAAAATTAGAACTAGATATGCTAAGAGTAGATAAACAGATGAGTAATAAGTACAGCACGATAGTACAAAATAGATATAATGCTATTGAGAAAATACAGGACATACAGGAGCAGTGGGAAATGTTCAAACAATCGATTCAACAAACATCAAAAGAAGTAATACCAGTGACTAAAAGAATCAACAAAAAGAAATGGATGACAGAAGAAATATTACAACTAATGGACGAAAGAAGAAAACATAAGAAAGAAGAACGGACATACAAAATATTGCACAAACAGATCCAAAACAAGTGCAGTGAAGCAAAGGAAGGATGGTTAAAACAGAAATGTGAAGAAATGGAAAAAAAACAACAAAAGAAAGACTCAAAATTTATGCACAATCAGTTAAATGAATTAACAGGAAGAAAAGAAGTCAAAGTTTCAGGATGTGTGAAATCAAAGGAAGGAAATATAATAATGGGGCAGGAGAAGACAATGGAAAGATCGGCAGAATATATCAGTAAACTCTATGTTGATGTAAGACCAGAATTAAACAATTCAAATGAAGACACAGGACCACCAATAATGCAGAGTGAAGTGGAGGACGCAATTCAACACATGAAAAGAGGCAAAGCTCCAGGTCCCGACAATATAGCATTCGAAGAGATAAATGCATTAGGAGAGCTGGGAGTACAAGTCATAACAAAATTACTCAATGACATATATAACACTGGGCACATACCCGAAGATCTACTAAAATCTATCTTTGTAGCAATACCGAAGAAGTCAGGAGCCACTGATTGTGAAGGCCATCGCACTATTAGTCTCATGAGCCATATGACTAAAATATTACTAAGAATAATCATGAGACGTGTAAGGAACAAAATAAAACCAGAAATAAGTGAGGAACAATGTGGATTTGGTGAAGGAAAGGGCACCAATAATGCAATATACATCTTAAGAACATTGATAGAAAGATCTATAGAGGTAAAGAAAGATCTATATATGTGCTTTATAGACTATACGAAAGCATTTGACAAAGTAAAGCATGTGGAAATAATCAATATGCTGGAGAAATTAAACATTGATGGCAAGGATCTGCGAATCATAAAAAACATGTACTGGCAACAGACAGCAGCTATACGAATTAACAACCAAACAGGACAATTCCAATATATAAAGCAAGGAGTCAGACAAGGCTGTGTTCTGTCACCAGATTTGTTTTCACTTTACAGCGAATATATTATGAGATAATAGTAGACAAAAAAGGAATTGAAGTCAACGGTCACAACATAAATAATTTGCGATATGCGGATGACACAGTCTTAATAGCAGAGACAGAGAATGAACTACGAGAAATGATAGACATAATAGTAAAAGAAAGCAACAAGAAAGGTCTCAGTCTGAATAGTAAGAAAACAGAAGTAATGGTTATATCGAAGAAACAATCACCACAATCATGCAGCATAAAAATAAACAAGACAAATCTGAAACAAGTGCAACGTTTCAAATACTTGGGCACAATAATAATATCGGATGGGAGTTGCACCATAGAAATAAAAAGCAGAATAGCTCAGGCCAAAATAGCCTCTCAGAAAATGAAAAATATCTTATGCAACAAATCTATGTCAATAAAAATGAGAAAGAGAGTTCATCGGTGCTATGTAGAGCCAATTCTGACCTATGGAAGCGAATCATGGACAGTAGACAAACAAATGAAAAGACGATTAGAGACCACAGAGATGGGATTCCTCAGAAGAATGTTGAAAGTTCCCTGGACAGCTAAAAAGACCAATGAGGAAGTTCTCAAAGAAACCAAACACAAAAAGGGAGCTCTTAAAAAACACCAGAAAGAAGCAATCAACATTTTTCCGGCACATCATGAGAAGATGAAAGTTGGAATACTTGGTTACAACTGGCAAAATAAAAGGAAAGAGAGATCGCGGGCGACGAAAAGAGAAAATACTGGATAGCTTGGTGTCATGGCATGGAAAACAGTGAACAACAGAACTTATAGGATGCACTGTAGATAGAAGATTGTGGAGGGACATGATCACCTACGCCAACCGGTATGGCACATGATGATGATTTACGCCCACTTAACTTCTTTGTAAGGCCAGATGACAAAGAGGGATTGCTTGCGTCGGGGTCCATGAAAAAGAACTGTCCAGAAGATCAACTTTCCTTTCAGTCATCGAGTGGAGGCAAGAGAGAGAGAGAGAGAGAGAGAGAGAGGGAGAGAGAGAGAGAGACAGACAGAGAGAAAGAGAGAGAGAGAGATAGACAGACAGACAGACAGAGGGTGGGGGGGGAGAGAGAGAGAGAGAGAAAATGAGGAAAAATTATTCAGGTAATCGTTTAGGAAAATGTATTATTGAAATAGTCAGACAATAAGGTCATTAATTAGTTTCTTTGTCAATTAATTAATTAATTAGTTAATTCATTAGTTAGTTGTTTCGTAAGTTATTTAAATAATTAATTAGTTATTTAGTATGTTAGTTTATTTGCTAGTTATTTAGTTAGATTACTGGATAGTTAGTTAGCTAATTATTTTTTACGTTCATTGTTTGATTGATTGATTAATAGTTGGTCGATTGTTTGGCTGTTTGGTTAAATAACAAGCGAGTTTATTATATACAACTAAAATAGTCATCATATAAAATGTTGAAGACAACAGTTTGAAGGAAGAACGTTTAAATAATGACAAGTGAAGACAACTACAAGGTTCCCTTTTAAGACAAAATTAACCGCTGACAATAAATAATGACCTGAGAACAAATAACGGCGCCAAAGTGACCAATGGCTGGGCGGTGCGCACTCCGCAGGACAAAAGTAACAGATGACTGTCCATAACTGAGAGTTTGTTTCGTTATTTTTCACACTATGTTCTTCGTTCTTGCTAATCCTAAATGAGCATTTTTAAAAGGCTTTTGGTGAAATATGTGAGAAAATGTCTTAGCTATGGAAACACTTAACTCACAAGTATATTTGTCTCCATAGTTGTATAGGAGAATGGTTAATAGCGAGTAACATTCGATGTAACCTGTTGGATCTTGAATGCTCATTTGTCAACTTAGAGACTGAAATGCATGGTGGATAAGATAGATATATATAATTGCGTGTACACTTATGTTGCTTGCATTCACTTCTCTTGAACATTAGCTCTTAAAATGATTCTAAATGGTTTAGTTATATACGAAGAAGGAGTTCGCTGTTGTATTCAAGAAAGATGTTCTCACACACAGAAAGCACTTGTTGTATTCAAGAAAGATGTTCTCACACACAGAAAGCACTTGTTGTATTCGAGAAAGATGTTCTCACACACAGAAAGCACTTGTTGTATTCGAGAAAGATGTTCTCACACACAGAAAGCACTTGTTGTATTCAAGAAAGATGTTCTCACACACAGAAATGACTTGTTGTATTCAAGAAAGATGTTCTCACACACAGAAAGCACTTGTTGTATTCAAGAAAGATGTTCTCACACACAGAAAGCACTTGTTGTATTCAAGAAAGATGTTCTCACACACAGAAATGACTTGTTGTATTCAAGAAAGATGTTCTCACACACAGAAAGCACTTGTTGTATTCGAGAAAGATGTTCTCACACACAGAAAGCACTTGTTGTATTCAAGAAAGATGTTCTCACACACAGAAATGACTTGTTGTATTCAAGAAAGATGTTCTCACACACAGAAAGCACTTGTTGTATTCAAGAAAGATGTTCTCACACACAGAAAGCGCATGTTGTATTCAAGAAAGATGTTCTCACACACAGAAAGCACTTGTTGTATTCAAGAAAGATGTTCTCACACACAGAAAGCACTTGTTGTATTCAAGAAAGATGTCCTCACACACAGAAAGCACTTGTTGTATTCAAGAAAGATGTTCTCACACACAGAAAGCACTTGTTGTATTCAAGAAAGATGTTCTCACACACAGAAATGACTTGTTGTATTCAAGAAAGATGTTCTCACACACAGAAAGCACTTGTTGTATTCAAGAAAGATGTCCTCACACACAGAAAGCACTTGTTGTATTCAAGAAAGATGTTCTCACACACAGAAATGACTTGTTGTATTCAAGAAAGATGTCCTCACACACAGAAAGCACTTGTTGTATTCAAGAAAGATGTTCTCACACACAGAAATGACTTGTTGTATTCAAGAAAGATGTTCTCACACACAGAAAGCACTTGTTGTATTCAAGAAAGATGTTCTCACACACAGAAAGCACTTGTTGTATTCAAGAAAGATGTTCTCACACACAGAAATGACTTGTTGTATTCAAGAAAGATGTTCTCACACACAGAAAGCACTTGTTGTATTCGAGAAAGATGTTCTCACACACAGAAAGCACTTGTTGTATTCAAGAAAGATGTTCTCACACACAGAAATGACTTGTTGTATTCAAGAAAGATGTTCTCACACACAGAAAGCACTTGTTGTATTCAAGAAAGATGTTCTCACACACAGAAAGCGCATGTTGTATTCAAGAAAGATGTTCTCACACACAGAAAGCACTTGTTGTATTCAAGAAAGATGTTCTCACACACAGAAAGCACTTGTTGTATTCAAGAAAGATGTCCTCACACACAGAAAGCACTTGTTGTATTCAAGAAAGATGTTCTCACACACAGAAAGCACTTGTTGTATTCAAGAAAGATGTTCTCACACACAGAAAGCACTTGTTGTATTCAAGAAAGATGTCCTCACACACAGAAAGCACTTGTTGTATTCAAGAAAGATGTTCTCACACACAGAAAGCACTTGTTGTATTCAAGAAAGATGTTCTCACACACAGAAATGACTTGTTGTATTCAAGAAAGATGTCCTCACACACAGAAAGCACTTGTTGTATTCAAGAAAGATGTTCTCACACACAGAAAGCACTTGTTGTATTCAAGAAAGATGTCCTCACACACAGAAAGCACTTGTTGTATTCAAGAAAGATGTCCTCACACACAGAAAGCACTCGGTTAGAAACATTTTTAGAACTATCGGACTTTCCTATGTTTTTTTTTCTAAAACTCTTGATTGCAAGGTAAACGAGATCTAGAATCTAGTCCTATAGGCGACGGATTACAAAAAAATAGAGGGCAAGTGTTCATGTTTAACATGGTATAAGTACTCCTGGCAGTTAAAAATAAAAAAGTCTGAGTGCCAATTTTAACCCCCCTTCCTCACCAATCACTTTTCATCCCCAACTCAAAAACAGGAACGATAGAGAGATAAGCAATATTTCTATCTTTCAAACTTTTCACTCACTGGTGTTTGAAAAGGTCGTCACAATGAGTGCTAATGTGCACTGAATATAGTGAATAGACCGAAGAAAGTCCGACATTTAGAACGTCCTCCATTCAATGATAACATAGCTCTATGATTCTGAAGCTCGTGTGTACCTCTATTTTGTGTAATGAACAGTATTGTCGTCCAACTGTAGCACATTATTATATTTATATTATCGTTTCCAAATAGAAATTAAAAGCAGTAGTAATTCCTAAATGGCTACTGCAACGCATACTGAACCGTTCCGGCTGAAAACCCCTAGTTCTGTGACAAAGACAAGTAATATGGACTCAGTAGAGAGAAGAAAGCATAGACAGTAGACAAACAGATCAAAAAACGATCATAGGCCACAGAGATAGGATTTCTCAAAAGAATGTTGAGAGTTCAATGGACAGTTAAAAAGATCAACGAAGAAATTATCAAAGAAGAAAACACAAAAAGAGAGCTTCTAAGAAACTTCAGAAAGAAACAATCAACATTTTTCGGGCACATCGGGAGAAGATGAAGGTTGGAATATTTTGTTTAGTAGAGGGAAAGAGAGATCGCGGACGACAAAGAGAGAAAATACTGGATGACTTGGTGCAATGGCTTGGGAAACAGTCATCAACAGAACTGATATGATGTACAGTAGATAAAATTCGTGGAAGGACATGATCGCCTACGCCAACCGGTATGGCACATTATGATGATGATCAGGGGCGGAGCCCGGTATAGGGCCGCGGGGGCCGGGACCCGCTAAGTATATTTTGCGAGGTGTAGACATTAATATACTTAATAATACGTTATTTCAACGTAATTATTACTTTCAACATGATAATGATTAGCCAAGAAAACTACAAATATAATATGTTCCCAAAAATAATCTTTGCGTTCAAGAATACCTTTAGCTGGAACCACTGAATTCGCAAACAAAGGGTCGTGGGGCCCGTTTGAAATATAATATATAGAACGCAGTGTTAAACTGGCCCCAAAGTCATGTGGTCTAATGACCCAAAAATCTAAAAATAGACGCCTTCCACGTGGTGACGGGTCTATGTTAGCATTAGTCCAGTCGATGTAAACAGGTCCGGCCTTAGCTGGGCCCCAATGTGTAACGATTGGTTGTTTCCGAATTCCAAGAAATCGAAACTGAAAGTGTTTTTTTTATTATTATTGTGTGGCCCACAACACATTTTGTTTTGGAAATTAATCATGTTTGTGTATGTAAGTCAATTAACTGTATACAATTTGTGTTTCCGTGTGATTTAAAAATGAATAACGTGGATTATTTATTAAAAAACCCGTTTTATTCTTTAAAGATAGAGGAAAAGCTTGAAGTTAAACGTTTAGGTGCTCATAGACCCAATGATTTTACATTCACTCAGCAAGATGGTAAGAAAACAAGAACTTTCTGCAACAAGTTGTTTGAAAAAAACTCGTGGTTAACTGTTAGTGAAGAAAACAATAGCTTATTCTGTTTTTATTGTTTGATATTTGGCGGTGAAAACCCGTGGACAACAGTAGGGTTTGTGGATCTGAAACATTGAAGTGAGAGTTTTAAAAAACACGAGGGAAGTGCACTTCATTTAGAAAATGCATTTAAATTTAAATGTTAAAAATGTTTGGAACTGTTAACATTGCATCACAGATTGACAATGCTCACAAAATTACAATCCAAAAACATAACGAACTGGTCACAAAATATAGACACATAGTAAACAGAGTGATAGATTGCATAAAATTTTGTGGCACTCATGAATTAGCATTGAGGGGTCACGATGAAACACAAGGATCAGCAAACCGTGGCAATTTTTTAGATTTGTTATATTTGCTCAGTAATCTAGATAGTGTCTTAGATGAACACTTGAATAGCGCTTCTACAATTAAATATACCTCACATACTATACAGAATGAACTATTGGACTGTATGTATCAGGTCTATATTGAAGAATTGACAAAGGATGTTAACGCTGCCAACTATGTTTCTCTACAGGCCGATGAAACAACAGATATAACCTGCCAAAGTCAGTTTGTGAAAAATTTACGCTATATAAAGGAGAATAAACCAGTTGAGAGATTTCTTTCCTTTGAAACGGTCCATGATCGAACAGCTATTGGTCTTAGTGAGGTTCTTAAAACAAGCCTACAACCTTTCAAAGTTGAAAAAAAACTCATAGCTCAAGCATACGATGGCGCAGCGGTAATGAGTGGTAGCCAAGGCGGTGTTCAGACTCTAATGAAGAATTATTTTCCATATGCTAAGTATGTTCATTGTTACGCTCATCAACTAAATTTAGTCATTAGAAATGCTTGTTCTAAAAACATAAAATCAGTCAAGTTGTTTTTTGCCAATATTACTGGATTTACAACATTTTTCTCATCCTCCCCAAAGCGTAGTGACCTATTACGATCAGTTTGCAATAAACGGATTCCAACGGTTGCCGCAACAAGATGGAACTTTCAATCACGGGTTGTGAACAGTGTTCATGAAAACAAATCAGATTGAGTGGAATGTTTTGAGAGGATCGAGAATGGAGATGGATGGGATGATATAACAATTAGAGAAGCTTTTGCTTTAAAAAATTTGCTTAACAATCAAAATTTCTTATTTTTTGTCAATTTCTTTAACGATATATTGAAACATGTTGACATATTGTATAACACAATTCAGATGCAGAGTGCAAATACCGTTACTGTGCATAATGCATTACAACATTTTGAGAAAGCAGTATCAGATATAAGACTGAATACTGGAAGGTATCATGTTGATGAATACGAAAATGTAGACTCTGCTGCCCCAAGTAAAAGATCTAAACAAGAGTCTGAACTAAACGTGACCGCAGATGCTCAAGAAGTATGTGACATTGTTGTCAACCAACTGAAAGGACGATTCGTGGAGTCTCAATTATTTAGTAGCTTTGAAATTGTTGACCCAAAGAAATTTGTTTCGTTCAGAGAATATTTTCCAGCTGACTTAGTCAACACTTTAGCATCAAATTATAATCAATATATTTGCAAAGAGAAATTAAAGACACAACTGTCAGTGATATATCGCAATGATACTTTCCCAAATATTTCTTCAGTCTGTGATTTATTTACTTTTTTCAAGCAACATTCTTTAGAAGAAGCGTTTTCCGAAGTAGACAAAACTCAGCAAATTGTCTTGACCACTCCCATTGCAACAGCTGAAGCAGAACGATGTTTCAGTACCTTAAAACGAATTAAATCTTTTCTTAGAAATAGCATGGGTCATGATAGGCTAAACGCCTTGACTGTTTGTTCGATTCATAAAGAGGAAATTATTGAAATTAAGGATTACAACAACAAAGTTATTGACCAATTTGCAAGTCAGAAAAATAGACGAGCCCAATTATTCTATAAATGAAGGTGAGTTCAATGTTGTATCTATGTTATTAGTTAGGTCAAATATTTCTTTAGAATTAATAAAACTGGCTTTACAAAATGTTTTCTGTTCTGGAGTGCTATAATATACATTACGATATTGTCATAGCATATACAATACAAAATCAATACATACATACACATGTACTCACGCACACTCGCACGCACACGCATCTACATACATACACAATGTATGAGTGTACAGATTCCGATAGAAAAACAAATTGACCCTTTGCCCGGCCCCACCGACAATAAACATCACGAGCCGCCACTGATGATGATTATGATGAGAGAATAACATAGATAAGTGGGCATCAAGCTAAAAATAGATGCGCGTGCACACCTGCTATTTAGAAAAAAATGAAATAAAAAGTGCGCCACAAAAAGCACACCCACAGGACCGCAGACAATTGTCAAATACAAAATGGCCGTAAAATTTAAGATGTTAAGATGTATTTATTTAAATTTATTTTCGCATATAAATTTACAATCAGCCACATGACGCAGTTTGTCGCGGTTAAAAATGAGCATGGATAGATAGAATGTTGGTAATCAAGTCTTGTAATGATGGTGCTCATCTAGCAAGAAGGTATAGAGAGAGTTATATAATTAATTACAATTTGTAACAATTACACTAGTTAGTTTAGACAGTTTAGTAATTAGTTAATTACAATTTGTAACAATTACAGTTAGTTTAGACAGTTTAGTAATTAGTTAATTACAATTTGTAACAATTACAGTTAGTTTAGACAGTTTAGTAATTAGTTAATTACAATTTGTAACAATTATAGTTAGTTTAGACAGTTTAGTAATTAGTTAATTACAATTTGTAACAATTACAGTTAGTTTAGACAGTTTAATAATTAGTTAATTACAACGGTATTGCTGCTTCCTATATTTTTAAATTACCGGATGAAGTGTCTCTCGCCATGCTGGCAGATATTCATCGACTTTAGAGGTCTTTACATGTTCTTTATCATTGATAATTTTAGCCTTCTAGGCAGATCCAAAATATTAGAAATGATCTGTGAAATTCATTTTTTGACAAATACAAACAAGAAAAAGAGTTCTTAAATGTTATGTAGAGCCATTCTTGACATATGGATGTGAATCATGGACAATGGGAAACAGACAAGAAAATCACTGGAGGTTGTAGAAATGCAGTTTTGCAGAACAATGTTGAGAATACCATGGGCATGAAAACGTTCTGAAAGAGGCCAAAACAAAAAGAGAGTTATTTTCCAATATTAGGAAGAAACAATCATCATTTTTGGCCATGTAATGAGAAGGGAACAAGTGGAATATATTATATCAACTGGGAAAATTGAGGGACAAAGGGATAGAGGGAAGCAAATAGAAAATATACCAGACAGCTTAAGAGAATGACAGAAATAATAAATAACTGTCGAGATCGAAATTTGTGGAGAGACATGATCACCTACGCCATCAGGCATGGTACTTCATGATGATGACCGATGCCAACTAAGTAACCTAAACAAAATTGATATCATTTGCAATGTCTTTCACGCAAGTGTAAATGTGATTATAGCATAGGGTGACAAACATAACTCGGAAATAAATTGTAAATCTGTATTTTCCCATAAAGACAAACATCTCCCGGATGAAAGGATGAAAGAAAGCTTGTCACCACAGAGATGCGATGTCTGAGAAAAGTGATTAGAGTAAATAGAAAAGTCAGAATCGGAAATGACATTATAAGAGAAGGAGTAGGCATTAAGCCAATCCAAAGCTACGTACATCATCATCATCAAGTACCGGGCCTGCTGACGTAGGTGATCATATCTCTACACAACTTTCGATCTCGACAGTTATTTATCATTTTTGTTGTTAACCTTCTGCCAAGCCATTCTCTTAAGCTGTCTGTTATCTTTTCTCTTTGCTTCCCTCTATCTCTTCGTCCCTCAACTTTTCCAGTTGTTACAATATATTCCAGTTGTTCTCTTCACATTACATAGACAAAAAATGATTGTTTCTTCCTAATATTAGAAATTAGCTCTCTTTTTGGTTTGACCTCTTTCAGAACATTTCCATTACTCTTCTTAGCTGTCCATGGTAATCTCAATATTCTTTTGTAACACCACATTTCTACAGACTCCAGTGATTTTCTTCGCTGTTGTCCATGATTCACATCCATATGTTAAGACTGGCTCTACATAACATTTGAGAACTCCTTTTCTTGTTTCTATTGTCAAAAATGGATTGCATAGTATCTTCCTCATTTTTTGGAAAGCTGCTTTTGCCTGAGCCATTCTGCATCTCACCTCTTTTGTACATCTTCCGTCTGAGGTTAACAAAGTTAAAATATTTAAATTCCTGTTTTAATATTGTTTCACTTGTCTTTGTTTTGCACTGAGGCGATGTCTTTTTCTTTGTAGTTACCATTACCTCTGTCTTTTTGCTATTAAGGCTGAGTCCTTTATTTTTGCTTTCTTTCACTATAATGTTCAACATTTCTTGTAACTCATTTTCACTCTTAGCGATTAAGACTGTATCATCAGCATACCTTAATATTATTTATATTATGACCCCCAATTGTTATTCCAGTTTTGCCCTTTATGGATCTTAAAATAATTTCACTATAAATATTAAACAAATCTGGTGACAGCACACAACCTTGTCTAACACCCTGTTTTATTTATTGAAACATTCCCAATTGGTTTCCAGTTCTTATGGCCGCTGTTTGTTGCCAGTACATGTTCTTTATTATTCTTAGATCTTTGTTATCTACGTTTATGCTTTCTAAAATTTTGATTATTTCTTGGTGCTTTACTTTATCAAAAGCTTTGGTATAATCTATGAAACATAGGTATAGATCTGTTTTCACCTCTATGGTTCTTTCTACTAAAGATCTTATGATATATATGGCATTGATTTCTACGTACAGAAACAACAAATAAACTATTTTGCCCATCCAGAAATAATGATATGTGATTCCTTACGAAACAAATTATATTAAAAATATAGACGGGAGAAGAGCAAGCGGTAGACCCAGAGTAAGATTGACAGATAACATAATAAAACACGCTACGGCAACATAGATTTGACGATGAGTGAGGTCGCTAAAATGGCGAGAATCAGAACTTTGTATCTCCCTCGACATCCGAACGAGTATAAGAGGAAGTGTAGAAGAGAAGAGAAGAAAGATATCCCGCATATTGTTTAACTATATTTCTTCACCTGAAATGACTCATTGAAAGAACACTCTTCTTAGGGAGCCGCGATGGTTCAGTGGTTAGTGAATTTGACTACAAAGGACAAGAGACTTCCGGGTTCACCCAGCCTTAAATGAGTACTGGATTTTTTTTCTAGGAAAGTGAAGCGACACGGGCGTAATACCGACCACATTACCCACAAAGTCATGTGCCGAAAGTCTACACAAATTATGATCACTAACATCATATTCCCTGTAAGCTACTAGGCGTGACAGGGCTCTTTACTTCACTTTACCTTACCTTACCTTACCTTACTTTACTTTACTTTACTTTACTTTACTTTACTTTACCTTACCTTACCTTACCTTACCTTACCTTACCTTACCTTACCTTACCTTACCTTACCTTACTTTGCTTTACTTTACTTTACTTTACTTTACTTCACTTCACTTCACTTCACTTTACTTTACCTTACCTTACCTTACCTTACTTTACTTTACTTTGCTTCACTTTACTTTACCTTACCTTACTTTACTTTACTTTACCTTACTTTACTTTACTTTACCTTACCTTACCTTACTTTACTTCACTTCACTTCACTTTACTTTACTTTACTTTACTTTACTTCACTTCACTTTACTTTATTTTACCTTACTTTACTTTACTTTACACTCTTCTTACCATAAGAACAATTACAACTATTTCCACCCATTTGTGCGAGAGGTACGGGCTGCAAAGACCGACCAGAATAAATGAACCAAGGTAAGAATAATGAACTTTCATCGGCTGTTACTATTATTTTCTGTTCACTCGTTCTAGGTCCGGAATGTGTTGATAAATTTGCCGGGTTCACGTGACAACGATGATGAACTCAGCTAAAGTTATCTGGCTGTCCATGATTTTATTGTTGATTTCCTGCCATGGCAAGTTCCGAGACGACTCTCGAAGTGCCTGCGACAGTGGGCCATGTATGAATGGTGGTCAGTGTATAGACATCAGTTACCCAGGGGGCCCACAAACGGTTTGTATATACGACCACTATAGTTTATAACATGACCTTTGGAATAATTTGTATATCTGTTATTAACAACAGGAATGTGCGAAAATTTGTATCGATCTTAAGCTTGTATTCATCTCAGCTGCTATTAGTTCAAGCGAGTAAGCGATCTCTCGCACGTGCGCTGCCGGGGTCCAAAACGGGAGTAAAGAATTGTAGCGCTGTTCCCTACCAGGCATGTTCGTAGGAGGCGACTAAGGAGATTTAGACATGGGACGGAATATCCGGAACTGTTAAAAAAAAAAACAACAACATGGAAGCCGGAAAAAGTGCACAAATACGGACAAATCAGAGAAAATTAAAGTACCAGTCACATAACACACACATATATGTATATATATATAGCAATGGACAAAGATATACGACAAAGAAGATGACTCTGGATAGAACGACTGAATGGTATGGAAAACAGTCAATAAAAGAACTGATACGATGCACTGTAGATAGAAGATTGTGGAAGGACATGATCGCCAACCGGTATGGCACATGATGATGATGATCTTCATACATCATTACTGAATGCCGTCTCCGCATCGAAGGTTGGCTACCATGGAGAGCCATTCCGCTCTGTCTCTTGCTTTGATGGTGCAGTTTGTCATAGGCTGACTTGCCCATCTTTTCATGTTACTTGTCCATGTTAGTCTTGGTCTACCTCTGCCTCTTTCGCCCTGTATTTTCCCTTCCAAGATACTTTTAATAGGCTGCTGTGTCTTTTAACATGGCCCAAAAATCTCATTTGTGTTATTTGAATTGCTTTTAGTAGTTCTCTTTTCATTTTTAATTGTTTTAAGACTTCAAGGATTGTTTTCTATTATTTCCATCCAATTCTTCATATTCTTCTATAAATCCACATTTCAAGGGCTTCAATTTTCTATTCTGCTTTTTTGTCTAATGTCCATGTTTCTGCACCATAAAAAAATGTTGAGAGGATGTAACATTTTGCTACTCTTAGTTCTAACCCTGGTGTTATTTGTTTTCATGTTTGCATATTTTCTATGGCGTTAAAATTACTGTCTGCCATTCCTGATCTTTTTTAAATTTCAGTTTTCAGTTTTATATATTCATTCTTCTACTTCTTCCTCTACTTCTTCTTCTACTTCTACTTCTTCTTCTACTTCTTCTTCTACTTCTTCTTCTACTTCTACTTCTTCTTCTACTTCTACTTCTTCTTCTACTTCTACTTCTTCTTCTACTTCTACTTCTTCTTCTTCTTCTACTTCTTCTTCTTCTTCTTCTACTTCTTCTTCTTCTACTTCTTCTTCTTCTATCCTTCCTCCATTGCCGTTGTCGTCTAGAGGAGATACAATCTGCGATTCTTTACTCTTCTGTTGGCCTCTTCTGGTGTTATCCCTCCTAGTGACTCCCCTTATCCATCTCTTTCTCGGTCTTCTTCTTGATCTTGCGTTTTCGTAGCGTTTGTTTATGGCTCTTTGAGTCATTGTTAGTTCTTTTTATATTTTCATTGGTGTTAAAATTATTGAGGAAATGCAGGGTTCGGTAGCGAGTGAAACTACCTGTGCTACAATTGCTGACCAACAAAAAAAAAACAATTTAAAAAAAGCAAAACGAGCAACCTCCAATACAACCTTCGTTCTAACTGTGCGTTAACAATTTAAACATTTTAGTCCAGGCTCTACTGGACAGTTAGTACAATAAACACTACTGAAATTGTAAAAAAAACGTCTGATAAATGATGAAAATCATCATACCAGAAACAACTATAACTAGCAACGGAAATGTCATTAACATACGTACTCTATGTTTTTGCTCTAATATTTTACATGTTTTATGCACTCTTGCAAATATAATATATTTTTGTATAATATATAATTGTTTTTTGTGTGTGCTCCTCCTGTAATATCGTTTTTTTTACTTTTTCCTGATTATATTGCCTAGTATGTTTCTGACAGCGACCCGTCTAATACTCTTAAGTAGTTAAGGATGTTATATTAGTGCACGCACTATCTAGAGCCAACGTGCTGTGTTCAAAACTCTTTATGGGGTATGTCAAATAGTATTCAATAATATAGAGAAGTGATGTAATTTATTTCACCATTCTAGGATATAGTAGGTAGGTGATGAGGACAAGAGCTTTTCCTTGCTGTTAGTTCTCTCATCAATTTAACGAAGAAGGTTTTATGATTGGTTTGTTGGTGTGTCAAACTTTAAGAAGGATATTTCGACAGAATTACACGATAGTTGGTGTGGTTTGAGTTATGAAATGTCGAGAATCAACAGTAATACTATCAACATCATCATCATCATCAAGTACCATGCCTGCTAGCTTAGATGATCATTTCTCTCCACAACTTTCGATCTCGACAGTTAATTATCATTTCTGTTGTCGACCTTCTCCCACGCCCTTATTTTACTTTATTTGGTATCTTTTCTCTTTGCTCCCTTCTTCGTTCCTCAATTTTCTCAGTTGTCACAATATATTACAACTGTTCTCTTCTCACTACATGGCCAAAAATGATGACTGTTTCTACCTAATATTGGAAATTACCTCTATTTTTGCTTTGGCCTCTTTCAGAACGTTTGCGTTGCTTTTCTTAGGCTATGTACAAGCAACAACATGATAACAGGAAGTGTGAACAGCGTCAGGTTACATTAGCTGTACACGTCCACACTTCGTATGATCAGATGGGTTAATTATGGACCTCAATAGTTAGCAGTACAGTCGATTAAGGCAACTGAAGCACTATTAAAATAGATAAATGAATTCAAATTCTTGGAAACGAGTCTAACTTCACATGGTAGATGTGCAATAGAGGCAAAATAGATTAATACCCAGACAAACGCTGCGTTACAAAATAAGGAAAACATATTTTAAAAATGTTTTACACAAATGCACCCCAAGTTTTACAATGAAGATAAGAAAAATATTTATTCCGTGCTTTTTTAGAGCCAGTTTTGGCATAGAATTGCAACTAAGACAATCGGACAACAGACAACAAATATAAATAGAGCCCACATAAATGTGTGGATTTTTTAACAAGAAATTTGATAATACCATCATGGATGACTAAAAGAGTGACGAGGACGTTCTAATAGAGTGACTAAAAGTTCTAATAGAGTGACAAGACGTTCTAAAACTGTCGCGAGGACGTTCTAAAAGAATGACGAGGATGTTCTAAAAGAGTGTCGAGGGCGTTCTAGAAAAGTGTCGAGGACGTTCTAAAAGAGTGACGAGGACGATTTAAAAATGACGAGGAAGTTTTAAAAGAGTGAGGAGGCGTTCAAATGAGTGGTGAGGACGTTCTAAAAGAGTGAGGAGGACGTTCTGAAAGAGTGATGAGGACATACCAAAAGAGAGACGATGACGTTCTAAAAGAGTGGCGAGGGCGTTCTGAAAGAGTGAGGAGACGTTCTAAAAGTGTGGCGAGGACGTTCTGAAAGAGTGATGAGGACATACCAAAAGACAGACGAGGACGTTCTAAAAGAGTGGCGAGGACGTTCTAAAAGTGCTAAGGACATGGCAAAAAATAGACGATGACATTCTAAAAGAGTGACGAGGACGTTCTAAAAGTGCTAAGGACATACCAAAAAATAGACGATGACATTCTAAAAGAGTGACGAGGACGTTCTAAAAGTGCTAAGGACATACCAAAAAAGAGACGAGGACATACCAAAAAAGCGACGAGGACGTTCCAAAAGAGTGGCGAGGACATACCAAAAAAGCGACGAGGACATTCTAAAAGAGTGACGAGGACGTTCTAAAAGTGCTAAGGACATACCAAAAAATAGACGATGACATTCTAAAAGAGTGACGAGGACGTTCTAAAAGTGCTAAGGACATACCAAAAAGAGACGATGACATTCTAAAAGAGTGACGAGGACGTTCTAAAAGTGCTAAGGACATACCAAAAAAGAGACGATGACATTCTAAAAGAGTGACGATGACATTCTAAAAGAGTGACGAGGACATTCTAAAAGAGTGACGAGGACGTTCTAAAAGTGCTAAGGACATACCAAAAAAGAGACGAGGATGTCCTAAAAGAGTGACGAGGACGTTCTAAAAGAGTAACGAGGACGTTCTAAAAGTGCTAAGGACATACCAAAAAAGAGACGAGGATGTTCTGAAAGAGTGACGAGGACGTTCTAAAAGAGTGACGAGGACGTTCTAAAAGTGCTAAGGACATACCAAAAAAGAGACGAGGATGTTCTAAAAGAGTGTCGAGGACGTTCATTAAGAGTGATGAGGACGTTCACAAAGTGCTAAGGACATGCCAAAAAAGAGACGAGGACATTCTAAAAGAGTGATGAGGACGTTCTAAAAATGCTAAGGACATACCAAAAAAGAGACGAGGATGTTCTAAAAGAGTGACGAGGACGTTCTAAAAGAGTGACGAGGACGTTCTAAAAGTGCTAAGGACATACCAAAAAAGAGACGAGGATGTTCTAAAAGAGTGACGAGGACATTCTAAAAGAGTGACGAGGACATTCTAAAAGAGTGACGAGGACGTTCTAAAAGTGCTAAGGACATACCAAAAAAGAGACGAGGATGTTCTGAAAGAGTGACGAGGACGTTCTAAAAGAGTGACGAGGACGTTCTAAAAGTGCTAAGGACATACCAAAAAAGAGACGAGGATGTTCTAAAAGAGTGACGAGGACGTTCATTAAGAGTGATGAGGACGTTCACAAAGTGCTAAGGACATGCCAAAAAAGAGACGAGGACATTCTAAAAGAGTGATGAGGACGTTCTAAAAATGCTAAGGACATACCAAAAAAGAGACGAGGATGTTCTAAAAGAGTGACGAGGACGTTCTAAAAGAGTGACGAGGACGTTCTAAAAGTGCTAAGGATATACCAAAAAAGAGACGAGGATGTTCTGAAAGAGTGACGAGGACGTTCTAAAAGAGTGACGAGGACGTTCTAAAAGTGCTAAGGACATACCAAAAAAGAGACGAGGATGTTCTGAAAGAGTGACGAGGACGTTCTAAAAGAGTGACGTGGACGTTCTAAAAGTGCTAAGGACATACCATAAAAGAGACGAGGATGTTCTAGAAGAGTGACGTGGACGTTCTAAAAGTGCTAAGGATATACCATAAAAGAGACGAGGATGTTCTAGAAGAGTGACGTGGACGTTCTAAAAGTGCTAAGGACATACCATAAAAGAGACGAGGATGTTCTAAAAGAGTGACGAGGACGTTCTAAAAGTGCTAAGGACATACCATAAAAGAGACGAGGATGTTCTAGAAGAGTGACGTGGACGTTCTAAAAGTGCTAAGGACATACCATAAAAGAGACGAGGATGTTCTAAAAGAGTGACGAGGACGTTCTAAAAGTGCTAAGGACATACCATAAAAGAGACGAGGATGTTCTAGAAGAGTGACGTGGACGTTCTAAAAGTGCTAAGGACATACCATAAAAGAGACGAGGATGTTCTAAAAGAGTGACGTGGACGTTCTAAAAGTGCTAAGGACATACCATAAAAGAGACGAGGATGTTCTAAAAGAGTGACGAGGACGTTCTAAAAGTGCTAAGGACATACCATAAAAGAGACGAGGATGTTCTAAAAGAGTGACGTGGACGTTCTAAAAGAGTGATGATGACGTTCTAAAAGTGCAGAGGACATTCCAAAAAAGAGACGAGAACATACCAAAAAAGCGACGAGGACGTTCTAAAAGAGTGGTGAGGACATACCAAAAAAGCGACGAGGACGTTCTAAAAGAGTGACGTGGACGTTCTAAAAGAGTGACGTGGACGTTCTAAAAGTGCTAAGGACATATCAAAAAAGAGACGAGGATGTTCTAAAAGAGTGACGTGGACGTTCTAAAAGTGCTAAGGACATATCAAAAAAGAGACGAGGATGTTCTAAAAGAGTGACGTGGACGTTCTAAAAGTGCTAAGGACATATCAAAAAAGAGACGAGGATGTTCTAAAAGAGTGACGTGGACGTTCTAAAAGTGCTAAGGACATATCAAAAAAGAGACGAGGATGTTCTAAAAGAGTGACGTGGACGTTCTAAAAGAGTGATGAGGACGTTCTAAAATTGCAGAGGACATTCCAAAAAAAGAGACGAGGACATACCAAAAAAGCGACGAGGACGTTCTAAAAGAGTGGTGGGGACATACCAAAAAAGCGACGAGGACGTTCTAAAAGAGTGACGAGGACGTTATAAAAGAGTGGCGAGGACATACCAAAATAGAGACGAGGACGTTCTAAACGAGAGACGAAAGACCCGATAAATGGAACACCTTATACAGAACTACAAGGGAACTCAGAAATACCTGCAGATATCATTATACACTGCACTGAGCCAAAGGGCGGCAGTTCACATGCGTCTGGGCCCATAACAACAGCAACACCAACAAATGAGAGACTATGAAGTTCTAAATGATTGGCTAAGACGTTCTAAATAGAAGAAGAGGACGTTTTAAAACAGTGACGCGGACGTACTCATAGTTTCACCTGTCCATCTGCTGATGTTATAAGTCCACTTTAGTCTTCGTCTACCTTTGCCTCGTTTACTTTGTATCTTCCCTTCCGAGATGACCTTCAGTAGAGTACCGTCTCTTTACATGTCCCATAAATTTCAGTTGTATATTTTTTTCGAATTGTTTTAAATAGTTCCTTTTTCATTTCAATTAATTGAGAACTTTGCAGATTGTTGATAGCAGTGTGCGTTGTTTCTGTTGTCTTATGCAAACATACTATTTTACTTGAAGTCTCTCTATATACCGTTATTGGATAAATACGATTTATTGAGTTGCTTTCTTTTATATTATCTTGTTGATCCGGACATAACTCACAGTGTAGGACCCCATCATCATCATCATCATCGAGTGCCGTCTCCGTAAAAAAGGCTGGCTACAATGGAGCGCCATTCAGCTCTGTCTCTTGCTTTGATGGTGCAGGTTGTCGTAGACTGATTTGTCCATCTTTTGATGTTACTCGTCCATTTTAGTCTTGGTCTGCCTCTGCCCCTTTTACCTTATATTTTCCCCTCCAGGATTACTTTTAGTAGGCTGTTGTGCCTTTTAACATGGCCCAAAAATCGCATTTGTCTTGTTTGAATTGTGTTTAGTAGTACTCTTTTCATTTTTAGTTGTTTTAAGACTTCGTCGTTTGTTTTATTTTCCTTCCATCCAATTCTACATATTCTTCTATATATCCACATTTCAAAGGCTTCAATTTTCTGTTCTGTTTTCGTGTCTAATGTCCATGTTTCTGCACCATATAGGAATATTGAGAAGATGTAACATTTTGCTATTCTTAGTTTTAGCCCTGGTGTTATTTGTTTTGAAGTTAGTATGTTCTTCATGACATTAAAATTACTTTTTGCCATTCCTATTGTTTTGCTTATTTCAGTTGTACATTTTCCATTACTGGTTATAGTATGTCCAAGGTAGTTGTAGTTCTGAACTGTCTCCAGGTCTATTCCTTCAATTTTGATATCCATTTGTGGGTTTTGAGTATTTCTTTTGTTTATGATCATAGTTTTAGTCTTTTTGATATTCATATCTAGTCCATATTTTTTCTTATCATGTTTATTTCATTAAGTAATTGTTGTAGATCTTTAGGATTTTCTGCTAGTAGTACAGTATCATCAGCATATCTTAGGTTATTGGTTATCTATCCATTAATTTGTAGGCCTGTAGACCTAGCATCTCTATGATGTTTTTAAAGATTTGCTCAGTGTATAGATTGAACAAGCTTGGTGATAGGATGCATCCCTGTCTTACTCCTCTTTTTATATCAATGGGTGTAGAGGTCTCTTTGTTATATTTTATTATTCCTGTTTGCTCCCAGTATAGATTACATATTAGTCGTATGTCCATGTCATCTAGATGTATCTCTTTTAGGCATTCTATAAGTTGTTTGTGGTGTACTCTATCAAAAGCTTTGGTGTAGTCTATGAAGCAGGCATATATTGGTTTGTTTACTTCTGTGTACTTTTCGATTAATGTTCTCATGCAGAATATGGCTTCTTTTGTCCCGCTATTTTTCCTAAATCCAAATTGCTGCTCATCTAATTCAGTATTGATTTTATTCTGAATCCTTCCTTGTACAACTTTTAGCAAGATTTTTGTAACATGGCTCATTAGGCTTATTGTTCTAAAGTCACTGCATTCAACTGCACCATTCTTTTTAGGCAATGCAATGAAAATTGATGTTTTTAGATCGTTTGGTATGTATCCTGTGTGGTATATGTCGTTGCATATGTCTGTCACTTCAATGCCAAAATCTTCAAGTGCCTGTATCACCTCTATCTGTACGCTGTCAGGTCCTGCTGCTTTTCCCTTTTTAATTGTTTTTATAGCTTTATCCACCTCAGATTTTAAGATTTTATAGCCTGATGTACATTTTATAACTGGTTTCTTGTCCCTTTGATCATGAAATAGTTGTTATATATTCCTGCCATCTATCTATAATATATTTATTATCTGTTAGCATTTTTCCTTTTTTGTCTGCAATGCTTAGCGATCAAACACGTTGGGGGAAACAGCCGGCCCCAAACTTGTGTTTTTCTTAAGTTAAGCCTTAACTTACGACTGACTCAGCAGGTCGGTAAAGGATAAATGTTTTATGCTCAGAGAAATAACACAGAAAATTGTGATAGATAAACATAAAGTAGCAACGATAAACATATGCGGGATAAAAAATAAAGAAGTCGAATATTGTATTGCGCAGTGTTCTTCGCTTGTCTCCTTTCTTCCACTTTTTCTAGCATTGTGTTGGACCTACTCGACCTCAATATTTAGTCGAATTGTTTAACACTTTTCTCTTTATTCTTCAACAGTTTAAGTGTTCATGTAAAGAAGGCTATGATGGACTGACTTGCCAAAGGAAAATCGATCCATGCGCTGATGATCCATGTTTGAATGGAGGCATTTGTACTCCACGAGGGGAACACTATCACTGCATGTGTCTGGAAGCTTTTAAAGGTAAACGCCCCAGTTGTCAATTGCATTTACACGGCTGCCTGTTTTCACATTAAAGTGGCACATTAGTTACAATTCTATAAATTTAACAGCCTCTGCTTGTCAAGATGACATTAAACTCCAGCACTCCGCGCAATCTTAGAATTGTTGTAGCTGAAGTTAGTCTAAGGCCTCGGTATCACTGCAAACGAATTAAAATCCATAATTGCTCAACCGCCCGAGCCAGCGGAATCATCCGAATTAACATCTCATCGCATTGAAGTATCCAAACATTGAATGGCAGCTGCAGTCCCCATCAAAGCAGCTACAGCACACGCCAAAAGACATAAGGCTTAACTGCATCGAAAGTAAACGCAGCTGAACTGTCCTTTGTCATACGATATCTTCATTCATCGTAAACAATCGGAATATCAAAACATGAGCGGGGTGAAAAACACAGCTCACAGTGTACACAGAGCACTAAACTTAGTAGCTCCAGCAGCAAGCCTGACTTGGAAAATGAGGAAACTGCAACAAGGAACACTTTTCAAACAGAGCATCAACGGCCTCTGTCGCCTATCCGCCATATTAACCGGAAGTATTATTACATTAAAGAAGTGGTTACAGTTTGTGGCGTTACATACAAATGTCAACGTTTTAAATTCATGTGAAATTGTCTCGAAACTTTTTTCTTTAGCGTTCAAGACTAATTATCGTGGGAACTCGACTCTTTATCCTGTTTCATGATGGAGTGGTGGGAACAACATCACATCACACGATGTGCTGGTCACACAGTCAGTGCTCGTATATGAGTGTGTCCTAATTTTTTCCTCTAAATTTCGCCGTGGTTGACACACTCCATTCTCGGCAGACTGGATCTTGATTTAACATAGGAGTTTCTTTATCGTAGGGTGGATGCCGCCCATGGTGATCTAGGTGTTCTCCCAATATCTTTCCGTCTCCCGACGGTAACGACTGGGCAGCAGTGGTTTTCCGGAGTGTTAAGCCCCTTGGATAAAGCTTTAGATGCGGCTCTTACTCAAGTCTCGAATCCTAAGCCAAAAATATTATCGAATCATTCGATCCTTTCGAATCCTAGTATAAGAATCGATAATTAAAAAGGGACAGTAAAAGACATCTTATAATTACAAATTTTTAATTGAAGTAACGTTTCCAATCTGAGTTTGACGAAAAACAAATTATAGAATACAGTTTTCCAAAAACATACCCATGTGTATTAAGAAAGTACAAATGAAACTTTAATTTTGTAAATAAAGTACATAATTAAACAAATTAATAGAGATAAATTTCCATTCAATTTTATTTTTTGTTTATGGTTTCAGTAACAATAAATAATTGTGACACTTTTCTTCAAATGATCTAAACGTTTGTAAATTAAAGCAAGTGTGGAGATGGTAGGATAATTATTTTTTAAAAATGATGTAGGTAAACATGAAGATACAACTTTAATTTACATTTAGTTAATTTAAAGAACAAAATTAAAACTCTCTCGACTTTCTCTTGAACGTCAATGGAGTTTAAACTAACTTTTCCTAAGTTTCAACGTTTTTTTTTGTGTGTGTGGAAAAGGAAGAGAGAGAGAGAGGGGGGGGGGGTCTTGGTTAGGATTCGAAATATTCAAATCACTAAAAGTGGATGGAGATTGATTCCTTAATCCCGAATCTTTGTTTCACGATTTTCTGGTTTCAAGAATTCGAAATCTAATCCCAGGTGCTATTTTAGTAAATTAATCTTCATGTGGGAAAACAAAGGGCCAAAGGTTGATAAATGGGAAAGTTTTTGTGTAAAGGGATATTTAATATTATTAGACATTACTTGTTGTGTAGTCTTCAAAATAATAATCATCATCATGGTTGGCGTAGGCGACCATGTCCCTCCACAATCTTTTATCTACAGTGCATCGTATCAGTTCTGTTGACTGCTTTCCACGCCATGACACCAAGCTATTCAGTATTTTCTCTCTTTGTCGTCAGCGATCTCTCTTTCCGTTTATTTTGCCAGTTGTAACCAAATATTCCAACTTTCATCTTCTCATGATGGGCCCGAAAAATGTTGATTGTTTCTTTCTGTTTCTTTCTGTTTCTTTCTGTTTCTTTCTGTTTTTTAGGAGCTGCCTTTTTGTGTTGGCCTCTTTGAGAACTTCCTCATTGGTCTTTTTAGTTGTCCAGGGAACTTTCAACATTCTTCTGAGAAATCCCATCTTTGTGGCCTCTAATCGTCTTTTCATTTGTTTGTCTACTGTCCATGATTCGCTTCCATAGGTCAGAATTGGTCCTATATAGCACCGATGATCTCTCTTTCTCATTTCTGTTGAAATAGATTTGTTGCATAAGATATTTTTCATTCTCTCTTTTTCAAAGCAAATAACATAAACTGCTCACTGCATTAACAAAGAAAGCACGGCGTTAAAGCCACTATTTTCCATGTCTCATTCATTCTTACAGAGAAGTTTACATAAAACATTACACTTCTGTTTTAAAATCTGTCTATCATCATCATCATGTGCCACATCGGTAGGATGAGGCGATCATGTCCTTCCACAATCATCTATCACCGCGAATCATATCAATTCTATTGTTGACTGTTTTCAATGCCATGATACCAGGCTATCTAGTATTTTCTCTCTTTGTCGTCCACGATCTCTTTTTCCCAGTATTTTTCCAGTTGTAACCAAATATTCCAACTTTCCTCTTCTCATGATGTGCCTGAAAAATGTTGATTGTTTCCTTCTGATGTTTTTTAGGAGCTATCTTTTTGTGCTGTCCTCTTTGAGAATTTCTTCGTTGGCCTTTTAGCTGCCCAGGAGACTTTTAACATTCTTCTTATAAATCCCATCTCTGTGGCCTCTAATCGTCTTTTTATTTCTTGTTTACGGTCCATGATTCGCTTCCACAGGTCAAAATTGGTCCTATATAGCACCGATGATCTCTCTTTCTCATTTCTGTTGAAATAGATTTGTTGCATAAGATATTTTTCATTCTCTCTTTTTCAAAGCAAATAACATAAACTGCTCACTGCATTAACAAAGAAAGCACGGCGTTAAAGCCACTATTTTCCATGTCTCATTCATTCTTACAGAGAAGTTTACATAAAACATTACACTTCTGTTTTAAAATCTGTCTATCATCATCATCATGTGCCACATCGGTAGGATGAGGCGATCATGTCCTTCCACAATCATCTATCACCGCGAATCATATCAATTCTATTGTTGACTGTTTTCAATGCCATGATACCAGGCTATCTAGTATTTTCTCTCTTTGTCGTCCACGATCTCTTTTTCCCAGTATTTTTCCAGTTGTAACCAAATATTCCAACTTTCCTCTTCTCATGATGTGCCTGAAAAATGTTGATTGTTTCCTTCTGATGTTTTTTAGGAGCTATCTTTTTGTGCTGTCCTCTTTGAGAATTTCTTCGTTGGCCTTTTAGCTGCCCAGGAGACTTTTAACATTCTTCTTATAAATCCCATCTCTGTGGCCTCTAATCGTCTTTTTATTTCTTGTTTACGGTCCATGATTCGCTTCCACAGGTCAAAATTGGTCCTATATAGCACCGATGATCTCTCTTTCTCATTTCTGTTGAAATAGATTTGTTGCATAAGATATTTTTCATTCTCTCTTTTTCAAAGCAAATAACATAAACTGCTCACTGCATTAACAAAGAAAGCACGGCGTTAAAGCCACTATTTTCCATGTCTCATTCATTCTTACAGAGAAGTTTACATAAAACATTACACTTCTGTTTTAAAATCTGTCTATCATCATCATCATGTGCCACATCGGTAGGATGAGGCGATCATGTCCTTCCACAATCATCTATCACCGCGAATCATATCAATTCTATTGTTGACTGTTTTCAATGCCATGATACCAGGCTATCTAGTATTTTCTCTCTTTGTCGTCCACGATCTCTTTTTCCCAGTATTTTTCCAGTTGTAACCAAATATTCCAACTTTCCTCTTCTCATGATGTGCCTGAAAAATGTTGATTGTTTCCTTCTGATGTTTTTTAGGAGCTATCTTTTTGTGCTGTCCTCTTTGAGAATTTCTTCGTTGGCCTTTTAGCTGCCCAGGAGACTTTTAACATTCTTCTTATAAATCCCATCTCTGTGGCCTCTAATCGTCTTTTTATTTCTTGTTTACGGTCCATGATTCGCTTCCACAGGTCAAAATTGGTCCTATATAGCACCGATGATCTCTCTTTCTCATTTCTGTTGAAATAGATTTGTTGCATAAGATATTTTTCATTCTCTCTTTTTCAAAGCAAATAACATAAACTGCTCACTGCATTAACAAAGAAAGCACGGCGTTAAAGCCACTATTTTCCATGTCTCATTCATTCTTACAGAGAAGTTTACATAAAACATTACACTTCTGTTTTAAAATCTGTCTATCATCATCATCATGTGCCACATCGGTAGGATGAGGCGATCATGTCCTTCCACAATCATCTATCACCGCGAATCATATCAATTCTATTGTTGACTGTTTTCAATGCCATGATACCAGGCTATCTAGTATTTTCTCTCTTTGTCGTCCACGATCTCTTTTTCCCAGTATTTTTCCAGTTGTAACCAAATATTCCAACTTTCCTCTTCTCATGATGTGCCTGAAAAATGTTGATTGTTTCCTTCTGATGTTTTTTAGGAGCTATCTTTTTGTGCTGTCCTCTTTGAGAATTTCTTCGTTGGCCTTTTAGCTGCCCAGGAGACTTTTAACATTCTTCTTATAAATCCCATCTCTGTGGCCTCTAATCGTCTTTTTATTTCTTGTTTACGGTCCATGATTCGCTTCCACAGGTCAAAATTGGTCCTATATAGCACCGATGATCTCTCTTTCTCATTTCTGTTGAAATAGATTTGTTGCATAAGATATTTTTCATTCTCTCTTTTTCAAAGCAAATAACATAAACTGCTCACTGCATTAACAAAGAAAGCACGGCGTTAAAGCCACTATTTTCCATGTCTCATTCATTCTTACAGAGAAGTTTACATAAAACATTACACTTCTGTTTTAAAATCTGTCTATCATCATCATCATGTGCCACATCGGTAGGATGAGGCGATCATGTCCTTCCACAATCATCTATCACCGCGAATCATATCAATTCTATTGTTGACTGTTTTCAATGCCATGATACCAGGCTATCTAGTATTTTCTCTCTTTGTCGTCCACGATCTCTTTTTCCCAGTATTTTTCCAGTTGTAACCAAATATTCCAACTTTCCTCTTCTCATGATGTGCCTGAAAAATGTTGATTGTTTCCTTCTGATGTTTTTTAGGAGCTATCTTTTGTGCTGTCCTCTTTGAGAATTTCTTCGTTGGCCTTTTAGCTGCCCAGGAGACTTTTAACATTCTTCTTATAAATCCCATCTCTGTGGCCTCTAATCGTCTTTTTATTTCTTGTTTACGGTCCATGATTCGCTTCCACAGGTCAAAATTGGCTCTATATAGCACCGATGAACTCTCTTTCTCACTTCTATTGACATAGATCTGTCTACCGTATATGCTATTAATTCAAGGGATTGCATGATTGCGTGATCTGTAAAAATTCCCATCCTATTATTTTCATTTTCTCTACAGACAACAGATGTGTCTTCTGTTGAAGTGGTTATGTCTTCGGGAGTAATCATTGTGATCTCTTTCAACAGGGAAAGATTGTGAGGTGCCTGTGGAAAAGAAGGACCCTTGTAGCGATAAGCCGTGTGGAACGCACGGTATATGTGAGGTGGTCAATGGTCAGTTCGTTTGTGAGTGTCTCCCTGGATACAAAGGACCCAAATGTGAGCTGGAAGAAAACGAACCAGTTGTACGTATATCATGTATTTTTTTTAAATAATTACTTTTACTTTTTTTTTTTACATCAAACTGCCTACTTTACTTTCACCAGCCTACTATATGGTATATGGTGGATAGGCGGCAGGAACCATTGAAGGCTATGTCTGAAAAGTGTTCCTTCTTGCATTTTCCTCATATTCCAAGACCGGCTTGTTGCAGGAGCTACTGAGTTAAGTGCTCTGTGCACACCGTGAGCTGTGTGTCTCATCCGTTTTGATCCTGCTTCGATATCCCGCTTGTTTACGATGAATGATGTTATCGTATGACAGGGAACAGTTGGCTGTGTTCACTGTCTGCGCGGTTTCGCCTTATGTCTTTTGGCGTGTGCTGAGACTGCTACGATGGGGACTACAGTTACCTTTCTTTGTTTGGGAGATGAGTTGGCAATTCGGATGATTCCATTGGCACGGGCGGTTGAGCAATTATGGATTTTAATTCGTTTGCTGTGATACCGAGGCCTACCATAACCATAACCATAACCAATAGCCTACTTTACTTTTCCTTACCTACTTTACCTTTCCCTGACTACAGTACTTTCATCTGCCTCCTTTACTTTCCTCTGTCTACTTTACTCCATCTACACACTTTACTTCCCCCTGTCTACTTTACTTCTCCCTGTCTACTTTACTTCTCCATGTACTACATATGCTCTACTTCTCCGTGCTTCTTTGCCCTTCAGCTTCAAGCACAACAAAATTGAGTGTTTGGGTAATGCTCTGCAATGCATTCTGCTCATGATAATATCTGCTATTTCATTATTCCATCGACTTCTAAGCCTACCATTTTTTCCATTTCTTTCACTGTGTCTGGATCTCACAGGGATGTTGTCTCGTGGTGATCTTGTTACATGTTAAGACCATTTGACCTGTTGTTTCTTAATGATCCAGCACTTTTGTTTCTCCATCTTTCCTTACTTCCTATTGCAATTACTTAAAATGATTTTTAAGAAAAGTAATTTTTCAGATTCATATGGGATGGGGTGTAGAATCTCTCGCAGTTATGGTTCACTACGCCGTTTCTTCAAGCTTGTTCGATTCACAACACTTATAAGTATTTTAAAGAAAACATAGAAATTCTAGTTTTTAAATTCATTTGAAATATAATTCGCAACTTAAGACATGCCAATGACAGTGCACAATTAGCAAAAACACTAGAAGAACTATAATTAACTAGATAAAGAAAGAATAAAAGTATTGTGCTTGGGATGCAAAAACTAATATTTAAAAAAGACTAAAATAACCATAATAAACAGTGAAACACACACACAGCCTGCAAGTCAATATTATCGACTCTGTGGCCAGTGAACACTGTGACGCCACTTTGATAACCCCTCTGGGATAACCTGTACAAAAGGAAACATATCACTACCCTCCATAAGTAAAGTAAAGAGCCCGTCACGCCAAGTGGCGTATAGGGAGTATGGTGTTAGTGACCATAATTTTGTTTAGACCTTCGCACATGATTCCGTCACGCCAAGTGGCGTATAGAGAATATAGTGTTAGTGACCATCATTTTGTTTAGACCTTCGCACATGATTCCGTCACGCCAAGTGGCGTATAGGGAATATAGTGTTAGTGACCATCATTTTGTTTAGACCTTCGCACATGATTTTTGGGGTTATGTGGTCGGTATTACGCCCGTGCCGCTTTACTTTCCCAGAAAATAACTCAGTAGGCTGGATGAACCCTAAAGCTGTCAATCGGGATTAAACCCGACCTCTTGTCCCATGTAGTCCAGCTCACTAACCACTGAGCTACTGCGGCTCCACCCTCTCTACAGAACGTAAATTAAATACTCATCATCATGTCGTAGGTACATTGTAATTCCGCCACCCACCATATCATTATTTCACTCCATTAGCATAACATACATTGAAACCATCATTTAACATTGTATTACTATTGAATATGAATTGACGATTATTATTTGTCTTTGAAATGCAAGTCAATATGAAGGTAAATTGAAATTGACTTGAATTGTGCATTTATAGAAAAATATAAAGAAATGGGTTCTCACGTATTAACAAAATAATGAATGTTTAAAACGGTTTGAAATTAAGAGGGAACTATTTCATACAATTTCAAAGAAATTACAATTTTGAAGACAAAAAGAGACACAGTAGCGTACTGAAAATCCTCTTTAAAAGTAGAATGCAATGTAACAAAGAAAACAAGAGGTATACACAGAATAAAGTGGCCAGACAACATTAAGAGATTAATAGAATATATGACAGCGTGTACCATCAAAGCAGAGCGTAATATCACTCCATGGTAGCCAATATAACATCATGGTAGTCAACACCACTACATGGTAGGCAACATCACTACATGGTAGCCAACACCACTACATGGTAGGAAACATTGTATCATTGTAGCCAATATAAAACATCATGGTAGTCAACACCACTACATGGTAGGCAACATCACTACATGGTAGGCAACATCACTACATGGTAGCTAACACCACTACATGGTAGTCAACATCATTAGATGGTAGGCAACACCACCACATGGTAGCCAACACCACTACATGGTAGTCAACACCACTACATGGTAGGCAATATAACTTCATAGTAGCCAACAGCACTACATGGTAGTCAACATCACTACGTGGTAGCCAACACCACTACATGATAGCCAACACCACTACATGGTAGCCAACACCACTACATGGTAGCCAACACCACTACATGGCAGCCAACACCACAACATGGTAGCCAACACCACTACATGGTAGCCAACACCACTACATGGTAGCCAACACCACTACATGGCAGCCAACACCACTACATGGTAGCCAACACCACTACATGGTAGCCAACACCACTACATGGTAGCCAACACCACTACATGGTAGCCAACACCACTACATGGTAGCCAACACCACTACATTGTAGCCAACATCACTACATGGTAGCCAACAGCACTACATGATAGGCAACATCACTACATGGTAGCCAACATCACTACATGGTAGCCAACATCACTACATGATAGCAAACATCACTACATGGTAGCCAACACCACTACACGGTAGCCAACATCACTACATGGTAGCCAACGCCACTACATGGTAGCCAACTTCACTACATGGTAGTCAACACCACTACATTGTAGCCAACAACACTACATGGTAGCCAACACCACTACATGGTAGCCAACATCACTATATGGTAGGCAACACCACTACATGGTAGCCAACACCACTACATGGTAGTCAACATCAGTACATGGTAGCCAACACCACTACATGGTAGCCAACATCACTACATGGTAGCCAACACCATTACATGGTAGCCAACATCACTACATGGTAGCCAAAACCACTATATGGTAGGCAACATCACTACATGGTAGGCAAAACCACTACATGTTAGGCAACATCACTACATGGTTGGCAACATCACTACATGGTAGCTAACACCACTACATGGTACTCAACATCACTAGATTGTAGGCAACACCACCACATGGTAGCCAACACCACTACATGGTAGTCAACACCACTACATGGTAGGCAATATAACTTCATAGTAGCCAACAGCAATACATGGTAGGCAACATCACTACGTGGTAGCCAACACCACTACATGGTAGCCAACATCACTACGTGGTAGCCAACACCACTACATGGTAGCCAACACCACTACATGGCAGCCAACACCACTACATGGTAGCCAACACCACTACATGGTAGCCAACACCACTACATGGTAGCCAACACCACTACATGGCAGCCAACACCACTACATGGTAGCCAACACCACTACATGGTAGCCAACACCACTGCATGGTAGTCAACACCACTACATGGCAGCCAACACCACTACATGGTAGCCAACACCACTACATGGTAGCCAACACCACTACATGGTAGCCAACACCACTACATGGTAGCCAACACCACTACATGGTAGCCAACACCACTACATTGTAGCCAACATCACTACATGGTAGCCAACAGCACTACATGATAGGCAACATCACTACATGGTAGCCAACATCACTACATGGTAGCCAACATCACTACATGATAGCAAACATCACTACATGGTAGCCAACACCACTACACGGTAGCCAACATCACTACATGGTAGCCAACACCACTACATGGTTGGCAATATAACTTCATAGTAGCCAACAGCACTACATGGTAGGCAACATCACTACGTGGTAGCCAACACCACTACATGGTAGCCAACATCACTACGTGGTAGCCAACACCACTACATGGTAGCCAACACCACTACATGGTAGCCAACACCACTACATGGCAGCCAACACCACTACATGGTAGCCAACACCACTACATGGTAGCCAACACCACTACATGGCAGCCAACACCACTACATGGTAGCCAACACCACTACATGGTAGCCAACACCACTACATGGTAGCCAACACCACTACATGGTAGCTAACACCACTACATGGTAGCCAACACCACTACATTGTAGCCAACACCACTACATGGCAGCCAACACCACTACATGGTAGCCAACACCACTACATTGTAGCCAACACCACTACATGGCAGCCAACACCACTACATGGTAGCCAACACCACTACATGGTAGCCAACACCACTACATGGCAGCCAACACCACTACATGGTAGCCAACACCACTACATGGTAACCAACATTGCTCCATTGTAGCCAATATCACTCCATGTCAGCCAACATAACTTCATACTAGCCAACCATCAAGACACAAAAATGATGATGATGACAATAGTGTATGCTTCATTTCAACTGTTGAAAAAAATATACAAACTTACATGTTAAGTGTAGGGAGCCGCGATAGCTCAGTGGTTAGTGAACTGGACTACAAAGGACAAGAGGTAGGGTTTGATCCCAACCGGCGGCTTCCGGTTCACCCAGCCTTTAATTGGTACCGGATTTTTTTCTGGGAAAGTAAAGCAGCACGAGCGTAATACTGACCACATTACCCCAAAAATCATGTGCTTAAGGTCTGTAAAATTTATGGTCAATAACACCATATTCCCTATTCGTCACTTGGCGTCGCGGGGGTTCTTTACTCTTTTTTTTTTTTTACATTTTGCGCGTACAAAATTATATACTGCTACAATTTAAGTATACACAATTATAAACTGCTATAATTTAAGTGTACACAAGTATATGCTGCTACAATTTAAGTATACACAATTATATTCTGCTATAATTTAAGTGTACACAATTATATGCAGCTACAATTTAAGTATACACAATTATATACTGCTACAATTTAAGTGTACACAATTATATACTGCTACAATTTAAGTGTACACAATTATATACTGCTACAATTTAAGTGCACACAATTATATACTGCTATAATTTAAGTGTACACAATTATATGCTGCTATAATTTAAGTGTACACAATTATATACTGCTACAACTTAAGTGTACACAATTATATGCTGCTACAATTTAAGTGTACGCAGTTATATGCTGCTACAATTAAGTGTACACAAATTATATGCAGCTACATTTTAGTTGTAGACAAATGATATGCAAATGATTGTAATTATTAATGTATCCTCCAGATTGTTACGGTTCCTCCCACCAACTCAGAAGTAACATCGTGGATCATTAAAGATGTCCTTATCTCGATTCTCTTCTTCATCGTCCTTTTTGCTTTTCTACTATTGCTTCTTTGCTGCCACTGCTACAGGGTTTGGAACAAACGCTCTGAGCTTAAGAATGTACAGGTAGACAATCGTGTTTGTGGCCGTAATGATAGACAGTGAAAATGATTGGATGTAATATTGAAATTGTAGTCAAATCAGCAAAGAGAATACTTGGTTTAACGGTAAGATGTAGGCTTCTAACATGATTGTTATGGGTTTGAATCCCGCCAAAGACGGTGAGAATTTTTCACTTCAAATACGTGATTCCATGTGACTTGACTCTCCTCTGGTCTTTGAGTGGTGAGATTCGATGTCTAGATCTTGACTAAAACCAGAATGTCCTCAGCGCGCTTCAGCACGTTAAAAAAGTAAGGAGATAAGACGTCCCGATTTTTTACTTTTTTTTTTCAACCTTTGTCCCAGATTTGTTACCGTCCCGATTTTTTTAGCTTTTGTCCCGGATTTGTTAAAATACATTAGGGACACAAACGTTTACCAATTTTGCCAATATGGTAAACGTCTCTTCGACTTAACAATATACATTATTCCGTTGTTGTGTAGAAAATGTTTAAAAAGTTGAACTGGCTGTTCATTTGGCGAAACAGTAACAGTAAAATGCGTTCAAAGTTTTAAATCTTGTATACTGAAACACTAATCAGAAAATTACAACAACTCTGTTTCACCTTCCGTTTAAGTATCACTAATGTTTTTGATAGAAGAGATCGATCACTTCATCTATCTTGGAAGTCACATTGATCGAGAAGGGGATACAAGCAAAGAAATTAGAATCAGAATGGCTAAAGCAGCAATGTCTTTCAGAAGCCTTGAAAAGTTGTGGAAATCAAAACTCATTAGCACAAACACAAAACTTAGGCTATTCAAATCAAATGTACTATCAACCCTTACGTATGCGTGTGAAAGCTGGAAAACAACAAGAGATATAGAAACAAAGTTGAACGCATTCGAAAATAAATGTCTAAGGAAAATACTTGGTATAGAATGGAACGAATTCAAAACAAACGAGGAAATTAGAGAAATCGCCAATCAACCACTAATATCTTCAGTAATAAAGAAAAGACGATGGTCATACGTTGGACATGTGATGAGAAGAGATAATAATCGAATAGCAAAGCAAGCCCTCATATGGGAAACAACAGGTAAAAGAAAAAGAGGAAGACCCAGGGAGACACTGAGAAGAACATTGATGAGAGAGGCAAGAGCAGCAGAATCGGCTCCCTCAATGAGATAGAACTGCTTGCACAGAACAGAGACAGATGGCGAGATTTGATAAAATATCTTTAAAAGAAAACTGCTAGAACAAAAATTCATATAGGAGAAGGTGTATCTTGGTCTACGCCCTATGGGCCGGTTACGGCTCGAAAGGTCAATAGATAGATAGATAGAATGTTTTATTTTTTTTAATCTCCTGATAACGTTTTGTAAGCCTATATTGTTAGGTGTTTTAATTAGTTTTAAAATATACGTATTATTTACTTGAAAAAGACGGAAGGAATTTCATTTTATTGATGGAAAATTTAAGTCAAATTAATCCGTCCCGGATTAGGGTTTCAAAAATATGTTCACCTTAGTTAAAGAGCTCTTGTCTGACAAAAGTCGAAAAAGTCAGCCAAAATGTGTCACTTCTGGGGCAAACATTTTTAAATACATGTGTTGGGCCTAAAGGCGGAAACGTAGAGCATTGTGGTACACTAGCGCCACAACGCCCACTTAACGGGTGAATACTAAAACAAAACAAGCAAACATTTTGGTTTACCAAAATACTTAATCAAAACTTAGACTATTCAAATCAAATGTACTATAAACCCTTACGTATGCGTGTCACGTGTGACCATGGAGTGCCATTCTGCTCTGTCTCTTGCTTTGATGGTGCAGGTGTTGTCATAGGCTGACTTATTCATCTATTGATGTTACTCGCCCATTTTAGTCTTGGTCTGCCTCTGCTTCTTTTACCTTGTATTTTCACCTCCACGATTACTTTAGTAGGCTGTTGTGTCTTTTAACATGGCCTAAACATTGCAATTGTCTTGTTTGAATTATATCTAGTAGTTCTATTTTAATTTTTAGTTGTTTTAGACTTCGTCCTTTGTTTTCTTTTCTTTCCATCCAATTCTACCTATTCTTCTATATATCCACATTTCAAAGGCTTTAATTCTCTGTTCTGTTTTCTTGTGCAATGTCCATGTTTCTGCACCATATAGGAATGTTGAGAAGACATAACATTTTGCTATTCTTAGTTTTAGCTCTGGTGTTATTTGTTTTGATGTTAGTATGTTCTTCATGACATTAAAATTACTTTTTGCCATTCCTATTGTTTTGTTTATTTAAGTTTTACATCTTCTCTCACTGGTTATAGTATGTCCAAGGTAGTTGTAGCTCAGAGCTGTCTCCCAGTCTATTCCTTCAATGTTTATATCCACTTGGAGATTTAGAGTATTTTCTTTGTTTATGATCATAGTTTTAGTCTTTTTGATATTCATATCTAGTCCATGTTTTTTTTTCATGTTTATTTCAGTAAGTAATTGTTGTAGATCTTTAGGATTTTCTGCTAGTAGTACAGTATTATGAGCATATCTTAGGTTATTGAGTAT
Organism: Megaustenia siamemsis; assembly: GCA_032433765.1. NCBI lineage: Eukaryota > Metazoa > Mollusca > Gastropoda > Stylommatophora > Ariophantidae > Megaustenia > Megaustenia siamemsis. The sequence goes on along the minus strand of JAVIAB010000125.1, from coordinate 73,139,940 downwards.
CTTTCCATTAGTGTTTAGTGTTAAAGGAAACACTTTCCATTAGTGTTTAGATGTGTTTATTAACATCTGTGAAACTTTTAAAGATTTTCTCAGTGTATAGATTGACCAAGCTTGGTGTTATAGAATATTTATTTAATTAGTTCATAAAGTATTATTGTAAAATCAATCATTCTCTTAACTTGTTTACTTACGAGTTCTTATAGAATATATTGAAGCAGAGTTCTTGAAAACTCTCAAACACTTCACAACTAAAGTTCATATGTTCATTGCTATCCTTACTACTCTCTATCAACTTACTTAATAACTTCTCAACTGATTTAAAACTACTACTTGCAGATTCGTAACTTCTTAACTATCTGGCTCAACTTAACTTCTACTAAATGCCCTGGCCGAAGCCGGACCAAGCTTACTTAGTCTACATTCTTATTTCTCTCTCTATGTGTCTAATCTAAAGTGCTCTGATTCTATTGTATTGAAGGTTATACTCAGCCACAATTCTTCGCGTGAAAATCAGTAGCCAATTAAATTGTCGCAAAGTGACAAATTGAAACTCTGATCACTTGGAGTCGGTCAACTCTCATCACTCTGTGTTCGAAACTTGAACTATTCCCCAGATTTGACGATAACACTTTGTTTTCGTGAAATCTCTATACCCTATTCAAATTACTGATTACCTCATGACAATGACCTTTCCTGGTAGCTTATTGACAACTTATTTATCAGACGGCCAAAGTCATGGGTCAACGCATGCTATATTGTCATTTCCCCAACCTGCTGTTGTGGAAATCTGCGTGGAAATTTCCATTAAACTATTATGTCCAGTAATTCTTGACCTTCCTACCTTAGCTTGGTGGATGTCCTTGTCATGTCCGAATATAACTCCTCGGTGGGTGTCCCTATCCCTACTATAAACTTGTATTCCCTTAACTTGTTATTCTGGCTGGAATTTTCCATACTTTAAATTTATGTCCTAACTACTGATGGTCACTACCATATGTTACTGCTATTGTCCGTTAAAGAAACGGGTAACGACTAAGTTACCTGCCCCCATGCTTTCACTAGCTTACTCTATTACAATAGGATACATCCCTGTCTAACTCCTCTTTTTATATCAATGGGTGTAGAGTTCGCTTTGTTGTTTTTTATTATTGCTGTTTGCTCCCAAAATTAAATAGTTTTATTAATTTCAAAGACATTACATACATTTTTTATATTTAAACAAGAGAATCTTTGTACAGTTCACATAAATTCGTTAAAAATACTGAAACGTATCAACACTGGGCCATGAGTTACTATGAGTTTTGAGCGTTTACTAAAGTCTTTCGTAATTATGGTAGTAGTTGACGTAAAATGGGAGCCGCAATAGCTCAGTGGTTAGTAAATTGGACTACAAAGTACGAGAGGTAGGGTTCGATCATAATCGACGGCCGGGTTCACCCAGCCTTAGATGGATACCTGATTTTTTTTCTGGGAAAGTAAAGCGGCATGGGCGTAATACCGACTACATTAACCCAAAAATCATGTGCTGAAAGTCTGTAAAAATTATGGTCACTAACACCATATTCATATGACTGGACACTTTACTTACTTTACTTGACGTAAAATTAATTTGGGAAATTATGGTAAAGAGCTGTCATTTGTGAAGTGTTGGTGATAAAGGCAGAACATATACACATGCTAATCTAGCAGAAAAGATACTAACTTTAAAGGTAAGGTAAAGTACGAGACTTGAATCGGCGTCTTAGCACGCGAGTTTTCACCCATATGTGCTCGGCCGCCTGTCCAGAGTTGTTCGGAGACTTCTGGATAGTGTCGCTTCAAGCATCGAAACTCACGATGCGAGGCAACATTCCTCACCTTCCAAGAGTTTTACCCTGGTACCCATTTCTGCCAGCGACCGGGTCGACATGGGGATATTTGTTTTTTTCCAACCACGAGTACAATTCACACTGCTTCCAGCCGAAATCAAACACGGTTGTCCGAACGATGGTAGCACAGTTGTTTTCTCAACTATGCTACCGAGGTCCCCTAACTTTAAATCCTTAATAACTGTTTGTTTTAGTCCACTCTGTATTAGAACTTATCATTTAATTATCTTGCAATGCCAGTGGCAAAGCGTCTTGAGGGGGGAAAGGTGGGGTGCATGAGAGACTGTTGCCCCAGTTGTAACATTGTTAGGGGCGCAATATTTCAAAAGAATAAAATAGGAAAGTAGTCATTATAAATACAGTAATGTATGATAAGGGAAGCATTACTAGTGGGCACTGGGCGCTGAGGGAGTCGCTATAGCTCAGTGGTTAGTGAACTGGACTACAAAGGACAAGAGGTAGGGTTCGATTCCAACCGACGGCTACCGGTTCACCCAGCCTTTAATGGGTACCGGTTTTTTTCTGGGAAAGTAGAGCGGCACGGGCGTAATACCGACCACATTACCCCAAAATCATGTGCCGAAGGTCTGTAACATTTATGGTCACTAACCATATTCCCTATACGCCACTTGGCGTGACGGGGGTATTTTACTTTTTTTTTTTTTACTGGGCGCTGGCAATCATGTGGCCGTTAACTACCCAATTAGGCGTACTTGCCTCAACCTGGACGCTGGCAACCCAAACTTGCCTCACCCTGGACGCTGGCAACCTAAAACTTGATTCACCCTGGACGTTGGCAACCCAAAACTTGATTCACCCTGAACGCTGGCAACCCAAAACTTGATTCACCCTGGACACTGACAACCCAAAACGTGATTCACAGTGAACGCTGGCAACTCAAAACTTGTCTCACCCTGGACGCTGGCAACCCAAAACTTCATTCACCTTGGATATTGACAACCCAAAACTTGCCTCATCTTTGACGCTGGCAACAAATAATTGCTTCACTCTGGACGCTGACAACCCAAAACTTGATTCACCCTGGACACTGACAACCCAAAACTTGATTCACCCTGGACGCTGGCAACCAAAACTTGATTCACCCTGGACGCTGACAACCCAAAACTTGATTCACCCTGGACGCTGGCAACCCAAAACTTGATTCACCCTGGATGCTGGCAACTCAAAACTTGTCTCACCCTGGAAGCTCGCAACCCAAAACTTGATTCACCCTGGCACTGACAACCCAAAACTTGCCTCACCTTGGACACTGGCAATCCAAATCCTGCTTCACCCTGGACGCCGACAAACCATATACTTGACATACCTTGGACGCTGACAACCCACATATTTGCCATACCTTAGACGCTAACAACCCAATATATTTGTAATATCTTGAACGCTGACAACCCACATACTTGCCATACTTTGGGTGCTGACAACTCACATACTTGCCATACGTTGGACCATGACAACCCACATACTTGCCATACCTTGGACACTGAAAACCAACATACTTGCCATACCTTGGACACTGACAACCCACATACTTGTCATACCTTGGACACTGACAACCCACATACTTGCCATACCTTGGACACTGATAACCCACATACTTGCCATACCTTGAACAATGACAACCCAATTACTTACCATGCTTTGGACACTAACAACCCATATACTTGCCATACCTTGGACAATGACAAGCCATATACTTGCCATACCTTGACACTGACAACCAATATACTTGCCATACCTTGGACACTGACAACCCATATACTTGCCATACCTTGGACACTGACAACCCATATACTTGCCATACCTTGGACAATGACAACCCATATACTTGCCATACCTTGGACACTGACAACCCATATACTTGCCATACCTCGGACACTGACAACCCATATACTTGCCATACCTTGGACAATGACAACCCATGTACTTGAATTGCTCTGGACACTGAGGTCCGACATATTTTCCTTGCCCTGGATCTTGCTCTTCCAATCCACAAACCTGCCTTTACTCTGGACTTGGCAACCCACTTTACAGCATCGTGTAAAGCTACATTTATTTTTTTTTTTGCATTATTGTCTAACCACGAGCTCTACTTTCTATTAATTTACTACTTCATTCAGAACTTTCTTCCTTGCTGCCTAACATTAACTATACATTGTATATTCGTTAACATCTGCCGGATTTTGATTTTGTACGTTTTGTTTTCTCTTTCATTCGTTGACCAGAAAACACAGAAGGCAGCTGGGAGAGATCCGGGTCCCACCAAAGGATGGATAGAGATCAGCAATCAGCTTTGCTACGACTGTTTCTGTTGGTGCTTCAGAAGTAAAAGTTAGTAGAGATAATGTTCCATTTTTAGATATTATCTTTTAAGGCCAGCCGACTCGTCACTAACTTTTACCATCTGTCTTCATTGGTATAAAAGTGGGGAAAAAAACTCGCCGCACGGGCAGATAACTCCGACTTCGGAGGTACTCATATTTTTTCCGTCCATGAGTAATTGACGTTTCAAGCCGGACTTCGCTGCTGTGACCAGGGGTGGTTGGCGCAGAGAGAAATCATAAATAAAAATCCCAACTGGTGTAGCCTGGATTTGAACTCACAACCTCTCTGTCTCGACACCGTCGTCTTGCCTCGAGACCAACCAGTCCCCGAACATGGGTCTAATCGACTTCCAAAGTGTAAAAGACATTAGATTTACGCAATGGGAACTTACTCGACTATTGCAATGCCAGCAATGCTGTTGCTGTTGTACGATTGTTAGTCGCTTTTTTCGTTATTTGGTTTTTGCATTCGCATTTGCGTCTTAAATGTACCACATCAGACACCCCCCCCCTCCCCCCCCCCCGTGTTTTGTTCTGTTTTTTTTATAATTGGAGAATTAGAACGTCATCTTTAATTAGACACCAAGCTCCCCTCCCCAATCACTCCAACCACTAACTACACACATTCACACCCTCTCTCTCTCTCTCTCTCTCACACAAACTTGGTGTCACTCTTCTTTTACCTTTCAGCGTCACAAGGAGAGTAGACAGCATTTTTAGCACTCCCATTTGGTTCATCTTGCCTATAGTACTTTGTATGGCGTCGGGTCTTTCGGTTGTCTACATCTAGGAGGGGGAGGGTGTGAGTTCTTTTCTCTCTCTCTCTCTCTCTCTCTCTCTCTCTCTCTCTCTCTCTCTCTCTCTCTTGCTCTCTTGTACTGTTGTATCTGGTAGTTTATGCTTGTTAATGAACATAATTCGTTTCGAGCAATGCTGGGACGTTCGATGGAGCGGATATGGGATGTCTCGACTGCAATGAAATTTATTACATTAATAGAATAGAACATAATCATATTTGTAATCATTCGCTGTGGAAGAGATGCAAAAGAGATGCAAAAAAAGAGATGCAAAAAGAGATGCAAAAAGAGATGCAAAAAGAAATGCAAAAAGAGATGCAAAAAGAGATGCAAAAATGACGATAGCACTGGATAGACAAGATACAAAGCAGAAGCCAACTGAGAGTATTACACAACAGTCTCTTTCTTTTGGAATTCCAGGGTAAGGAGACAAAGGGGAAGGCCAAACAATTTGAAGAAGAATGTAGAGAAATGATGAAAAGGATGTGGAAAAAAAATAGAACGATCATAAAAGAATGGCGCCAAATAGGACAGCTTGGAAAGTGTTTATTGAAAACTTATTCAATAAAATGAAAGAAATAAGAGCATAATAGTCATGTATAGGGCGCTTGACAGCAACAGGACTAGAAGTTATCAGGGACGCATTAGATAGTGGCATGAGTCAGGATCGGTGAACCAGAACCATATTGACCAGTGTTTTCTCAGCGAATCATTTCAGAGAAGGAGGTATGTTTACAACACTCGGAAAAAAATCACAATTAATCAACAATAGAAAAAGAAACACAGAACAATATATGGTCCGTAGCAGGATTGAACCCGTACTCCTTGGCACAGCGCCTTGCCACGAGAAACCAAACGCGACTTGTGTTTTGATAGGCTTTCCGGATATAGGCTGAACGTATTAAGTCATTCGGATGAATTCCATCACGGAGGACAGACCAGTCGATCGAGCTAAGTCATTTTCATATACTTTTTTATGATACATTATCCACTTTTTACTATTTACGTTCTACCTTTTAGTCTCTCTCTCCTTTTCTAATCTTTCTATTTTATATATCTCGACGCTCATCCTACCTACTCTCATGTAGCCTCCTTTCTTATTTTAACATCTTACTTTCCTCTCTCTGTCCACCACTTGATCATCTAACATGTAGTTATGGATAATTGTGCTTCACCGTTTTTGGGACATTGTCCCTGTATTCTGAAGAAGGCCACAGGTCGAAACGTCAGTATTGTGTTGTGTTCCTTCCTTGTAAAGCTGTCACCATACCTTGGAGTGTTTATCACACCCCACTACTGGCTCCTTGTGTTTTGATAGCTGAGTTGGCCGTGTGCTCGAGCGTTTTGTTTCTCGTTTTGTTTCTCTATTAAGAAGATACCTCAGCCTGTGTTGACAAGGAGTGTCCCTCGTACCCCTTAGATAATGTGCATAGCTTCATTCTGTATTTTCTCCAGCCTGTCAATTTGCGTTGTACTGACAGTAAGAATTGCTCGAAATAAGATTTTGTTATCACATGGTCGACGTGATCCAGAAAAACAGGCTGCGATGAAACTAACTCCAAAGTACGTCATCTTCAGCGATCCATCTAATGTGGAAGGGTGGCACTGCCAGTTTGAGGAGCATGTTCATGAGATATTCAAATGGTCTCTCTTATGCATCCTCCAGATCTATAGCAGCAGCTCATGTCTCCTCTCGTCTGTAGAAGTTTTCGAAGACGTCATAGGCAAAGACTGCCACATGTAGCCATTATTTTGTTATATTTAGAACCTCCGAATGTGAGTGTGAATGCACGTATACTGGAACTGTGCTTCCATAAATCAACGATGACCCTTTTTTGATAAGCTACAGTGCAGCGCCGATATAATGCTTTTGCAAGAGACACTTTTTGGTGATAGGACAGTTAGTGCCCCTGGATTTCACTGTTTCTACCGTAGAAGACACTTTGGACAGACCAGCCTCATGCTGACATTGTTGTTCCTTTGCTAGTTCCTTAGCATAGAGCTGCAGAGCTAAGTATAATCTACACAAGTAGCGCTCGTAGAGCTGCAGAGTTAAGTATAATCTACACAAGTAGCGCTCGTAGAGCTGCAGAGTTAAGTATAATCTATACAATTAACGCTCATAGAGTTGCAGAGTTAAGTATAATCTACACAAGTAACGCTCATAGAGTTGCAGAGTTAAGTATAATCTACACAAGTAACGCTCATAGAGTTGCAGAGTTAAGTATAATCTACACAAGTAACGCTCATAGAGTTGCAGAGTTAAGTATAATCTACACAAGTAACGCTCATAGAGCTGCAGAGTTAAGTATAATCTACACAAGTTGCGCTCATAGAGCTGCAGAGTTAAGTATAATCTACACAAGTTGCGCTCATAGAGCTGCATAGTTAAGTATAATCTACACAAGTAACGCTCATAGAGTTGCAGAGTTAAGTATAATCTACACAAGTAACGCTCATAGAGCTGCAGAGTTAAGTATAATTTACACAAGTAACGCTCATAGAGCTGCAGAGTTAAGTATAATCTACACAAGTAACGCTCATAGAGCTGCAGAGTTAAGTATAATCTACACAAGTAACGCTCATAGAGTTGCAGAGTTAAGTATAATCTACACAAGTAGCGCTTATAGAGCTGCAGAGTTAAGTATAATCTACACAAGTAGCGCTTATAGAGCTGCAGAGTTAAGTATAATCTACACAAGTAGCGCTTATAGAGTTGCAGAGTTAAGTATAATCTACACAAGTAGCGCTCATAGAGCTGCAGAGTTAAGTATAATCTACACAAGTAGCACTCATAGAGTTGCAGAGTTAAGTATAATCTACACAAGTAGCACTCATAGAGCTGCAGAGTTAAGTATAATCTACACAAGTAGCGCTTATAGAGCTGCAGAGTTAAGTATAATCTACACAAGTAACGCTCATAGAGTTGCAGAGTTAAGTATAATCTACACAGTAGCGCTCATAGAGCTGTTGAGGTAAGTATAATCTACACAAGTAGCGCTCATAGAGCTGCAGAGTAATATAGAATTAACACAAGTAGTGCTAGCAAGTACACATACACACACACACACACACACACATACACACACACACACACACACATATATATATAAAACACAAATTATTTGCAAACGAAACGTTTAAATAGTTATCTTCTTCGCGAATTAAGAGAGCGGGGGGGGGGGGGGGTGTTGTCCAATGGTTTCCTAAGGTCGAAAATGGACCAGGGTAGAAGAAAGGTTAAGAAACACTGAACTAGACCATACTCTACCTCTTTGCGGTGCCTATAGAAAGAGGCTAACCAGTCCAGTCTAGCCATGCGAGTAGGTATAGAAAAGGAAAGGCAACCCAATTCTCTAAAATGCCGTTCTGAAGTCGGATGTGTTGGGCCAAAAATTAAGTACACACAATTTAACTGCTTTATAAGGAATGTGGACTAAGAGGAATATCAATTGCTTTAGTAGTCATCGGGTGAACCCAAGAAAGAAAGAAAGAAAGAAAGAAAGAAAGAAAGAAAGAAAGAAAGAAAGAAAGAAAAAAAAGAAAGACGGATAGACATGTAGACAGAAAGAAAGACAGGCAGACAGACACACAGACAGGCAGAAAGAAAGAAAGACAGAAAGAAAGACAGACAGAAAGAAAGACAAACAGACATGCAGACAGAAAGAAAGAAAGACAGACAGACAGACACACAGACAGGCTGAAAGAAAGAAAGAAACAAATAACAAACAAAGGAAAAGATATATTTTCAATGTCTCTATCAGTCTTCACGCTTACATTTCTAAAACTGCTAAAATACTAAAAGCTGTTTTTACCTTCTATTTACAAAGAACCGCAAGAACCTGGGGCTCAAGGAATGACTGACCAATATTACAATGACCCAAACAATGTAACAGGTGTTATCGTCCCTGCTGCAGAGTACGACAATATGGTTCGAGGTGGATGTAAGTACTTAAACATATCTAGCATCATCATCATCGTCAGGTGCCATGCCTTCTGGCGTAGGAGATCATGTCTCTCCACAACATGTCATCTCTACTGTTGGTTATCACTTCTAATGTTGACCAACTACACATTCATTCTCTTTTCTTAAACTGTCTTGTCTTTTATTTTCCCTCTGTTTACCTCTGCCTTTATTTTCCTCAAATTTTTCCACTTGTCACAATATATTGGGAGCCGCGATAACTCAGTGGTTAGTGAACTGGACTACAGAGGACGGACAAGAGGTAGGGTTCGATCCCAATCGACTGCTCCGGGTTCACCCAGCCTTTAATGGGTACCGGATTTTCCGCTTCCCCACCCCCTTACATTTTCAAGGTCTTCGTCGGAGCTCGTGCCTCTCAGTTGAAGCCATCAATTTGTCTTTTTATTAGCATTTACTCCTATCTACAACACTTAACTCATTTCTGCAACACTTAATTCCTTTCTACAAAATATAACTCCTTTCTGCAACACTTAATTCCTTTCTGCAACATATAACTCCTTTCTGCAACACTTAATTCCTTTCTGCAATATATAACTCCTTTCTGCAACACATAACTCCTTTCTGCAACATATAACTTGTTTCTGCAACACTTAATTCCTTTCTACAACAAATAACTCCTTTCAGCAACATATAACTCCTTTCTGCAACACATAACTCATTTCTGCAACACTTAATTCCTTTCTGCAACATATAACTTCTTTCTACAACACTTAACTCATTTCTGCAACACATAACTCCTTTCTGCAACACTTAACTCCTTTCTGTAACACATAACTCTTTTATATAACACTTAACTCCTTTCTGTAACATATAACTCTTTTATGTAACACTTAACTCCTTTCTGCAACGCATAACTCCTTTCTACAACACATAACTCTCTTCTGCAACGCATAACTCCTTTCTGTAACATATAACTCCTTTATGTAACACATATCTGCTTTCTACAACACATAACTCCTTTCTACAACACATAACTCCTTTCTGTAACACATAACTGCTGTCTGTAACATATAACTCTTTTATATAACACAAACTCCTTTCTGCAACACATAACTCCTTTCTGCAATACATAACTCCTTTCTGCAACACATAACTCCTTTCTACAACACTTAACTCATTTCTGCAACACATAACTCCTTTCTGCAACACTTAACTCCTTTCTGTAACACATAACTCTTTTATACAACACTTAACTCCTTTCTGTAACATATAACTCTTTTATGTAACACGCATAACTCCTTTCTACAACACATAACTCCCTTCTGCAACGCATAACTCCTTTCTGTAACATATAACTCCTTTCTGTAACACATAACTGCTTTCTACAACACATAACTCCTTTCTGTAACACATAACTCCTGTCTGTAACATATAACTCTTTTATATAACACTTAACTCCTTTCTGCAACACATAACTCCTTTCTGCAACACTTAACTTTTTTCTGTAACACATCATGTTATAAGTAGGAAGACAAACATCAAAGACGGGTTACAAAATTGTTGTTTTAATCTTGCAATACTACTTTAAACGGAGCGGTACATGCTGCTAAATGCACAACGAAAGTAAACCGACCAAACTAGAACAGGTTAATGATTTCAAATACCTGCGAGGGATGTTAAGAAAGCAGAAGGGAAAAAGATATTAAACAGTTTAAGAGAGTGGTTTGGTGAAAAGTCAACAGTAGACATTAGGCATGATGAATAACAGTAGAGATAAAAGCTGATGAGAGACATGACAGCTACACCAGCAGGCACAGTACTTGATGACGATAATGATGATGATTGTAATAATTGTGACGATAATGATGAATTACACCCAAATTATTATTTTACTAACACCCAATAAGGCCACTAACATAATATTACGTGTACTCACATATACATATGATCTGCAAACGACACCAACATAACAATAAGTGTATCCACATACAGACACATATGATCAGAAAACGAAACTAACATAACGATACTTGTACCCACAGACATATATAGCCTTTTCTCGTCTTGTCAGACGGTATAGTGGAGGCTACTGTGTATTTTTTTTTGTTTCGATGTTTTTTTTTGTCGAACAGCTTCTCTCGTGGTTAATTCTACCAATGTTTAACAAACACACGCGGCAACAGAATGAAACAAGTCAGGCCAACTGATCCACAGGGTTTTCCATCCTTTTTCATGAGTCTTTTCTCTTCTCAGTGTTGCCTTAGCACAGTCTCAAACGATGTTATACCATTCCTTATACATTATGTGCGATCACTTGCCAGATGTTCCCAGTTATTTTCATAGATGGAGAAGTCATTCAGAGATGAATTACAGATGTCTCTATACCGTAGTTTAGGTCGATTTGTCTTTTTCCGTGTTCACCATATAGTATTTGCCTGGGGATGCATTTTTCTTCCATTCGCTGGACGTGCCCCAGCCATCTTAATCTTCGACTTCTGGTCGAAAAATTACCCACAGACATATATGATCAGCAAGTGACACTAACATAACAGCTTGTATCCACAGTCACATATAATCAGTAAATGACACTAACATAACAACTTGTATCCACAGACACATATAATCAGTAAATGACACTAACATAACAACTTGTACCCACAGACATATATAATCAGTAAATGACACTAACATAACAACTTGTACCCACAGACATATATAATCAGTAAATGACACTAACATAACAGCTTGTATCCACAGACACATATAATCAGTAAATGACACTAACATAACAGCTTGTATCCACAGACACATATAATCAGTAAATGACACTAACATAACAACTTGTACCCACAGACACATATAATCAGTAAATGACACTAACATAACAACTTGTACCCACAGACACATATGATCAGCAAAGGACACTAACATAACAACTTGTACCCACAGACACATATAATCAGTAAATGACACTAACATAACAACTTGTACCTACAGACACATATAATCAGTAAATGACACTAACATAACAACTTGTACCCACAGACACATATGATCATCAAATGACACTGACATAACAACTTGTATCCACAGACACATATAATCAGTAAATGACACTAACATAACAACTTGTACCCACAGACACATATAATCAGTAAATGCCACTAACATAACAACTTGTACCCACAGACACATATAATCAGTAAATGCCACTAACATAACAACTTGTACCCACAGACACATATAATCAGTAAATGACACTAACATAACAGATTGTATCCACAGACACATATAATCAGTTAATGACACTAACATAACAACTTGTATCCACAGACACATATAATCAGTAAATGACACTAACATAACAACTTGTACCCACAGACACATATAATCAGTAAATGACACTAACATAACAACTTGTACCCACAGACACATATAATCAGTAAATGACACTAACATAACAACTTGTACCCACAGACACATATAATCAGTAAATGACACTAACATAACAACTTGTACCCACAGACACATATGATCAGCAAATGACACTAACATAACAACTTGTACCCACAGACACATATGATCAGCAAATGACACTAACATAACAACTTGTACCCACAGACACATATGATCAGCAAATGACACTAACATAACAACTTATACCCACAGACACATATGATCAGCAAATGACACTAACATAACAACTTGTACCCACAGACACATATGATCAGCAAATGGCACCACCAGAAGGTGCTCCGGCTCAAAGTCAGATGAATCCGATGCCCGCATATTCTGAACGCCCCCCTGCCCCTAATTACGTTATGGTGCCAAGACAAGAGACAAGATATGTGGAACCAGTCGTGGTTTCTAACAGGATACCAGTGTGCCCTCCACGTGTGTGTTATGCTCAGCCTGTACGGGAAGTATGCTGTGTACCAAGAGATTACTACAGATGCGATTCCCCAATGCCACGTAAAGCATTTGATATTTTGGTGTACTTTTCATTGTATCTATTGTCAAAGACAATATTTCTTTTTATTTCTCCATTCTTCTTCCTTTCTTTTCTTCCTCATTTGCCTTCAACCACCCGACTGGGCTACCGATGTTCGGACAACCTGTGTTCGATTTCCGCTGGGAGCAGTGTGAGTTGTACTTGTGGTTGGGAAAAGATAACCCTGCGCTGGCAGAAATGGATACCAGGGTAGTACTCTGGGAAGGTGAGGAATGCCGCCTCGCATTGTGAGTTTCGATGCTTGAAGCGACACTATCCAGAAGTCTCCGAACGCTTCTGGATAGGCGGCCGAGCACATACGGGTGAAAACTCGTGTGTTAAGACGCTGATTCAAGTCTCGTACTTTACCTTTACCTTTATTTGCCTTTCAGCGTCGAGGGAAGATATAATTTGCGGTCCTTTGCTTTTCTGTTTGCCTCTCCTGCTATTATGTTTCTTAGTGTTTCTAATATTCCGTCAATATTTTTCGTGGTCTGCCCTTGAATCTGGTGTTCTTGTAACGTTTATAGAAGGCTCGTTGTGTTCTGTTTTGATCTTTCTGCCTTATCACGTGACCAAACTATTTTATCTGTTGTCTCTTTACATATTATATGATGAGGGTTTATTTCCTAGCATTTTTTTTTTAGTTCTTCATTTCTGATCTTATCTCTCAATTTATTTATTGTCATTCGTCTAACACATTTCATCTCTGTAGAGGTTATTTTTCTTATTGTTCTAGCATCTAGGGTCCAGGTCTGGCATTGTTAGCACAACGTTGGGCTGAAGATTGTATTGTGAAGTGCCTGTTTTGCCTCTAAAATTATTTCCTTGTTGGGCTATAATGGTGATAGCTGTCTTATGATCTGACAAGCTTTGTTGCATCTTGAGTCTATCTCTGCTGTTTGTGAATTGTTGTTTGTCACTAGACTTCAAGGTATTTAACTTCCTCTAATTGCATGAATCGGCTCCCTCAATGATATAGAGCTGCTTGCACAGAACAGAGACAAGTGGCGAGATTTAATAAAATATCTTTAAAAGAAATGAAAACTGCTAGAACAAAAATGCATATAAGAGAAGGAGTATCTTGGTCTACGCCCTATGGGCTGGCTACGGCTCGAAAAGTCAATAGATAGATAGAGAATTGTTTTAGCTGTCTGTCGTCTATAGTTATGTTGATGCTCTGTTTCTTTTTTGCGATATTCATGACTTCTGTTTTTTTTTTATTGATTTTCATTTTGTATTTTGTTCCTGTACTGCTGAGTCCATTTAAGTGTTCTTGTAGTTTTTCTATTTTTCCGTGTATTAGTACCTGGCCTTCTGCTATTGAAGAAGCTCGTTGCTCTCGTCTCCTCTGTCTCCGATGGGTTGGCTAACTTGAATTATTTGGAAAGTAAAACAAAAAAAACAAAAAAAGAGTTCTTCAGCGTTAATAGTCTTAATATAATAAGATGACTCCTGAGCAATCAAAGAAAATTATTAGAGGTATATGAAATCTGATTTTACAAAAAAAATGTTAAGAATACCAAACAACGGCTAAAAAAAAAAGAGTAACAATGACGTTTTCAAACAGGCCAAAGCAAAAAGAAAGCTTGATGTCAACACCAGAAAGTAACAATTATCACATTTTGGTCACGTTGTCATTCAACATTCACGTATTTTGGTCATTCATTGTGTTTGTTGGAGGTGCGCCTAGCCGTGCGGATAAAACCACGTTTTAAAAGAGCAGACCACTAAAACCCGCTGGCTGAAAAGCTGACGTACGGTGTTCGAAGCCCGCTACAGAAAGGATTTTTTTCTATTGGGGGTGAAATAAAAATCCTGAGTCGCACACGTCTTGGCGACTGCTTGACCAAGCGGCCTATCCAACCGATCTATCGTTGGCCCCCGATATACACCAGCAATGGTGTAAAAAAAAAAAAAAACTATCTTTATGACACATATGTCGTAAATATAGTTTTTTTTTTAAATTGTGTTTGTTACGTTTCTCTCTCTCTCTCTCTCTCTCTCTCTCTCTCTCTCTCTCTCTCTATCTCTCTCTCTCTCTCTCTATCTCTCTCTCTATCTCTCTCTCTCTCTCTCTCTCTCTCTCTGCGATCAGGACTCAATCAGATCAGGATCCCAGACTCTCACATGAAGTCAGCTGTCAGGCTAAGTGTGTTGATCGCCCCCAAAAGACAGAACATCACAATTAGAGCCCGCCAGATCCACTCTGACTGAACACCCGTTAAAACGTTGCACTGTGTTCTGCGCCAGTGGCCCAGTGCATCCGATTTCAGCCAGCATTTTATTCAGGTTAGCTTTCCTTAGCCTTTGATTGTCCCCAATCTTCCTGCAAGGCAGCAGATTATCTTTTCTGTAGGGGGATTCTGTCCTTAGATGATCGGCCCTCCCAGGTTTACGAGCACCATCTGCCCGAGTCACTAGAGGTGACTAACAGAGACATGCACACACAAAGATATGAGATGTGACAAACACAGACATGCACACGGCAATATAAGGCATGACTAACACTGACATACATCAATATATATGATACATGACTAGCATAGACATGCACATAAAGATATGAGATATGTCTGACATGGACATGCACACACAAAGATATGACACATGCCTAACATAGACATGCACACAAAGATATGAGATATGACCAACATAGACATGCACACACAAAGATATGAGATGTGACTAACATAGCCATGCACACACAAAGATATGAGATGTTACTAATATAGCCATGCACGCACAAGGATATGAGATGTGACATACACAGACATGCACACACAAAGATATGGGATATGACTAACATATTCATGCACACAAAGATATGAGATATCACTAACCCAAACATGCACACACAAAGATGTGACACATGACTAACACAGATACACACTAAGATATGAGATATGACTAAACACATACACACATAAAGATATGAGACATGATTAACACGGACACACCAAGATATGAGATATGACTAACATGACACACACCAAGATATGAGCCATGGCCAGTACACACACACACTAGCCATGGCTAGCACAGAAACACATCAAGATATGAGCCATGGCTAGCACAGAAACACATCAAGATGTGAGCCATGGCTTCATGGAAAAAAAAACAAGAAATGAACCACGTCCAGCACAGAAACACATTAAGGAATCCATATGCTTGGGTTTGTTGTAGTCGGCAGACTCTTCTTAACTTAAAACAGGTTTCGTTCAAACAGTTGTCCGGACATTTGAGAGTGCAGTCTGACCCGTAGTACGTTTCCTTGCACATACAGTCTGTACTTTCCAGGTCACATATGATGTCACAGCCATCAGAACACGTCTGTTTGCAATGTAGCCCAAAATTACCATCGGGATAAGTGTCACTACAGGTGTAGCCAGGATGCTTACATTGTAGGCATTTTCCGGATTTTTCCTCACATAAAGGACAGACACTAAGACAAGACCCGGAGAAGTCGTGTCCATAGATCCCACGTGAACAGTTGCCGTGACACGTACCGATGATGACGTTGCAGCCTCTGCAACACCCACTACACACTGCACAAAACGACCAAGTATGCCCGTCCAGACAATAGGTGTCTGTAAATGTTACGTTTAAAACCTTTTGAATCCTAACATTGTTTTTTTTTAAATTCTCTTATTATGTAGAAACAAGGACAATGAATACGAAAAAAGAAAACAAATTGAACTGCCCTAAAAGTGGATTTTTAGAAGAATTTGAAGAATTTGGTGTACTGAAATAAAAAAAAAATAATTAAATTCTCAGAGTGGATTAACAGCATCAAGAGATGCACAAGAGATCCTGTGACTGTGTACACCATTAAGGGATGAGACAGTGTACACCATTAAGGGATGAGACAGTGTACACCATTAAGGGATGAGACAGTGTACACCATTAAGGGATGCGACAGGGTAAATGGCGGAGACGCACAAAATGGTAATAATCAACAAAACAAAACCATCCTATTATTAGCTATTTTAATATATTTCTCGACTTGAAGTGACTACATTAACTATCTTCGGGGACACTCTAATAGTGATTCGAATAACGATATTATGGTCTTCATCTTTATTTATTTACTTTTTAATTTTAGCGAGGCGAACTATGGTGCCCTGTGAACCGACTTGTCGAATTGTTTGCGATGGGAGGATGGCGGAACCATTGTGTCACGGTAGGTTAAAGTGATTATTAATTGTACAAATACGTTCTCACTCACCTCGAATATTCTACATGTGCTGTTGTTAGTTTTCTGCACTGTCAAATTACTTGCCGGTGCAGACATTCTTTCTTTATCTATCTATCTATCTGTCCGTCCGTCTGTCTGTCTATTTATCTATCTGTCTGTCTATATCTCTGCCTGCCTGTCTGTATGTATGTATGTCTTTCTGTGTCTTTCCTTTCATTATTTCTTCGCTTCTTCCATCTTCCTTCTTTTTGGCAATTAGCTTTGGGGTTTAGAATTAGTTTTGCTAGTTGTCTGCATCAATGTAACGACTACCACATAATACAAGATCTAAGTAACGCCATGAAGCTCTTTTTGTATTTGTTTACTGCTCTCGGATCTCGTTCATATGTAAAGATTGAATCACTGAAGATCCGCCCTCTGTCTTCTTTTCTGTCTCTTCCCTGTGATTGTTAGCCTTGAAGCTGGTGAGACATGAGCTGATCAAGATCTTTAGACTTACAACCACAAAGGCACTGTGTTCTCGTAGCTTACTTGCACAAAATGGTTCTCAGAGACTCTATGATAAAACATTTCTGACTAGTGCAGCCGATATCTGAACTCACAACTTCTCTGTCTTGAGACCGGCGCCTTGCATCGGCAGTGCTTCCGGTCAAGACTCATGAGCATATCGTACAAAACTGAAGGACCATTAACAGTCAAGGAACGAAAGTGTGACCAGAAGAAGCAAAAGCGCTCGACAAACTATTGTGACCTGGTGAAGAATTCAAGTGCATACCCCTGCTCGTGAATACAGGTACAGATGTATAGTGAAGGTCTATCGCTGGGGAGGAAGAACAAGAAGAAGAAGGAAAAAGGAGGAAGAAAAAGAAGGGGTGGAGGAGGAAAAACAAGAAGAAGAAGGAAAAAAGGAGGAAGAAAAAGAAGGGGTGGAGGAGGAAAAACAAGAAGAAGAAGGAAAAAGGAGGAAGAAAAAGAAAGAAGAAAAAGAAAAAAGAAAAACTGTCTGAAACTAACTTCTAAATTGTGGTGAGAAATAATACAAGAACCCTTTGTTCACCTGTGATGCTTTATTGTGTTAGACGTCGGATTATCCTCATCCCACATCGAAAAACAGATCATACGTGTTCAGACCACCTGCCCAGTAGGACCCGCAGTGTCAAACAATAAATGTGTCAACTTTTCAATCTCCTCACAGGGGACTAGTTGCTCTCGAGGCAACATGCCGGTTTCTATGCAGAGAGGTTGTGAGATCAAATCTCGGCTGCACCAGTTGGGATTTTTATTTGTCATTTCTCTTAGCGGCAAGCACCACAGGTCTCAGTAGTGAGGCATGACTTGAAAGGGCAATTATTCATCGAAAAAGGGGGGGGGGGGGGATAAATACGTCCAAGAGGGAGTTATCTGCTTGTGCAGCGAGGGACCTCTATGAACACGGCTGCCAGGGGGAAAAAAACCGATTAATACACAAAATTCAGTTCCTAGTCTCTAGTTGGATGCTGGCGAACACAAAAAACTCATAGCTCTCCTAAACCCAGGCGACATCCCTCGTGACTTGGCCACTTTTGAAGTCAAAGGGAAACAATTCTCACATTTATTTTCTTCACAATTGTAAGTTAACGATTTGGTTGGTTGCGTTCGCCCGATGACTAAAGAATTCTAGAGTATCGTGGTAGACTAGAATATTCCTCTTCATCATCCGCCCTTACAAGGACGTAGTGGACGTGTCTGCGTTGTGTTGTTGTTTGCAGTATATTTGTTATATTTGCGCCTTTCGGCCCAACGCATTCGACTTCAGCACGACATTTTTGAGTACCGGGTTGTCTTCCCTCTTCGATCCCTGCACACTTGGCCAGACTAGACAAGTTAGTCTGTTACTGGAGGCACCACGGAGAGGTGGAGCAGGGTCTGGATGGTTTTGGTTCACCGATCCAGGCGCAAGCCATCAGCTGTGGGTCGCTGACAACTTCCAGCTCTGGTGCTGGGAGGTGCGCCTTCGCGATTACAATTAACGATTTACAACATAGGTGAACATAGAATAATAGTTAGTGCCCCGACGACATCAAGACCCAATGATAGTGTGTTTATTTCTTGTTAACACTACCTGAACTAACAAATACAATGTTTCTAGAGTCGTGAAAATAATAAGAGCAAGTAATACTTTGGCTATCTCGTCTCTAAAAGTTACAGCTTAACCTTTCTATATGGAAAGATAAATCGATTGTCACTCAAGAGCAAACATAACAAAGAGACGACCTTTCCATAAAAACACAAGTCGGGGCAAGATGTATGACGATTCTGTGTTGATCATGCTTCAGAGTTCCCACTTTCAGTCGTGTTGGTTCATTCCATAGACGCAAAAGCAAGCTACCAATCTCACTGTATGATCATGGAATCATTAATCATCTGAATAATTTGACTGTACGATCATGGAATCATGATTCAAATAAATAATCTGACTGTAGGATCATTGAATCATTAATTATTTGAATAATCTGACTAATTATCTTAGGATCTCAACTCTGTAGACTTTCGACTGCGTTTTCTCATCCAATATTTTTTCTCGTGAGGACCCCTCCTCCCCTGCCCTTCCCTTTCCAGTCGGCAGCGGAAACAAGAAACAGGAAGCATTACTTACAATTCTGTAACAGTCTATTGACCTATTAAATTGGTGCTAGAATTTCGTTTCTGCTGCTTCTTCGTGCCTCACTCTCAAAATGGCTGATGTACTGTATCACAGTTTACAGCCAAATCGATTACCTTACACAATTTCGGCTGCATACATCAGACTTCGGTTGCGTTGACCTCTTTCAGAACATTTTCATTACTCTTCTTAGCAGTCCATGGATTCTCAACATTCTTTTGTAAAACCACATTTCTACAGACTCCAGTGATTTTCTTGTCTGTTGTCCTATTATCCATGATTCACATTCATATGTTAAGACTGGCTCTACATAACATTTAAGAACTCTTTTTCTTGTTTCTATTGTCAAAAATGGATTGCATAGTATCTTCCTCATTTTGTGGAAAGCTGCTTTTGCCTGAACCATTCTGCATCTCACCTCTTATGACACCTTATATAGCACCTTAAATATGGCTACCTTATATTGCAAAAGTTAAATTTATATTACTTATTCCTGTTTCAGGTAAGTTATACCTCTCTTATTTACTTTCAGCTAGGTTGCACCTCTCTTATTTACTCTTAGATATATGTTATACCTCTCTTATTTACATTCAGATAGGTTGTACCCCTCTTATTTACTCCCAGATATACGTTACACCTTTCTTATTTACATTCAAATAGGCTGTACCCCTCTTATTTACATTCAGATAGGCTGTACCCCTCTTATTTACATTCAGATAGGCTGTACCCCTCTTATTTACATTCAAATAGGCTGTACCCCTCTTATTTACATTCAAATAGGCTGTACCCCTCTTATTTACATTCAGATATTTGTCAAAATCGACGAAGACAGATAGATCAATGTCGTGCTCCATATCAGTCAATGAGGACTCGACCAACAAGATCAAGAATGTATGAAGGAGGCACTTGTTCACGACACAGTTGCCGTAAGTAGCCCTTATTTCCATAATTATCATAATTGTTATTGTTATCTTCCTTACGCTGTCGTATAATCCCTATTTTCATAATTGTTATCATCATTGTTATCTTCTTTATGCTACAGTATCATATTAACTTTTCACACTAGACCTGCAGTTCTCAAACTTTTGACACCGGCAGCTCCCATTCCCTTCTAATCATATACCGGCTGCTTCTTCGTGGCAGTTAGTATATGCCAGGTAAGCTCAAATCGATAGATGGGAGGAACATATAACAGAATTATTTCATGACGAAGGGACAAATACCATTTATAAAATGTACGCCCAGCTATAAAATCTTAAAATCTGAAGTGGAAAAAGCTATAAAAACAATGAAGAGGGGAAAAGCAGCAGGACCTGACAATGTACATCTAGAGATAATTAACATTTCAAAGGCTTCTATTTTCTGCTCTCTTTTCTGGAGTATCGGAATCGGAAATAAATAAACTATACAAATTAAAGCTCAGTGGTTAGTGAGCTGGAGTACAAAGGACATGAGGTTCGGGTTCGTTCCTGATCCACGGCTTCCGGGTTCACCCAGCCTTAAATGGGTACCGGATTTTTCTGGGAAAGTAAAATGCCACGGGTGTAATACCGACCACTCCAAAAATTATGTGACGGAAGTCTATAAAGATTTTGGTCACTAACACTATATTCCTTTTACGCCACTTGGCGTGACGGGGCACTTTACTTTTTATATTTGATGTTTGTAGTTTATGGAAAGTAAAGAAAGAAGCCACCTAAAAGACGAGACCACGGCATCAAGAAAATTGCTCTCATTAAAGCCCGTATAAAGGAATCTCTCTATGTAGCTAGATCTCAGTGAGATCTCACATTTCTCTATTGTCATGTTCAAAGTATCTTTGATGTCTTCAAACGAACCTTGTTCTTGTTGTAATTTGTCTCGCATTTCTGAAACCACGCCTTTCATTATTTACTCCTTCTAGACCACTATGTATTGTAATTTGGCTGAAATACTTCATTTGAATGTTTAGGATATTGTTCATTAACCAGTTATCTTCAATGTTCATTAATGAATACTAACATATAAGGATGTTTGTGGAGCTTACAAAAAGAACTCTCTATCGCGAAATGGATTGAGAGAATGTGGTGACAGTTGGTAACATATGAGAGAACAAAAATAAGAAATGGATTGAGAGAATGTGGTGACAGTTGGTAACATATGAGAGGACAAAAATAAGAAATGGATTGAGAGAATGTGGTGACAGTTCGTAACATATGAGAGGACAAAAATAAGAAATGGATTGAGAGAATGTGGTGACAGTTGGTAACATATGAGAGGACAAAAATAAGAAATGGATTGAGAGAATGTGGTGACAGTTGGTAACATATGAGAGGACAAAAATAAGAAATGGATTGAGAGAATGTGGTGACAGTTGGTAACATATGAGAGGACAAAAATAAGAAATGGATTGAGAGAATGTGGTGACAGTTCGTAACATATGAGAGGACAAAAATAAGAAATGGATTGAGAGAATGTGGTGACAGTTCGTAACACATGAGAGGACAAAAATAAGAAATGGATTGAGAGAATGTGGTGACATATGAGAGGACAAAAATAAGAAATGGATTGAGAGAATGTGGTGACAGTTCGTAACATATGAGAGGACAAAAATAAGAAATGGATTGAGAGAATGTGGTGACAGTTCGTAACATATGAGAGGACAAAAATAAGAAATGGATTGAGAGAATGTGGTGACAGTTCGTAACATATGAGAGGACAAAAATAAGAAATGGATTGAGAGAATGTGGTGACAGTTCGTAACATATGAGAGGACAAAAATAAGAAATGGATTGAGAGAATGTGGTGACAGTTCGTAACACATGAGAGGACAAAAATAAGAAATGGATTGAGAGAATGTGGTGACAGTTCGTAACACATGAGAGGACAAAAATAAGAAATGGATTGAGAGAATGTGGTGACAGTTCGTAACACATGAGAGGACAAAAATAAGAAATGGATTGAGAGAATGTGGTGACAGTTCGTAACACATGAGAGGACAAAAATAAGAAATGGATTGAGAGAATGTGGTGACAGTTCGTAACACATGAGAGGACAAAAATAAGAAATGGATTGAGAGAATGTGGTGACAGTTCGTAACACATGAGAGGACAAAAATAAGAAATGGCAAAGCAGCATTCGAAGAAGTGATGATGTTAAAATCAGAAGACAAAGATGCAAGAGAAAGGCGATCAGGCCAGGATTTTTTAAATTGCACTTTGTTCACTCAGTAAGCTGATCTGTTGATCCAATATTGACAGATTCAGCCCGAGAGAAACTCCATCAAACATCACAATACAGCAACTTGTTATACAACTACTGACAAATTATGAAACCATCACCCTTTCACAGCACTGTGAATGTGACATCATGCTTCCTCCACCATAACAATTGAACCTGGTACTGGGTGACTTTCTCCTGTTTTCACACATGAAGAGTCCACTTCATGGTAAAACAATGTCATTTTTCAAAAGACTAGAATTTGAGATCATGGACTGATAAAAAAGGCAAATTAAGAAGTTCTCAAAGAAGTCTCGGAACCATATATACTCTTGAATACCACAAGCATATACCACCAGCTCAGTTCTTTAGACATGCAGGGTGGGACACACAGTTATACAGTGTATCATGAAAAACAGAGACAAGCAAAAGTATAAAAACCAAGAGAAAGATATCGTATGGATTATTCAGATTAAGTAATAAATGATGGAGCTTTGAAAGAAGTGGTACCCCAAGTGTTTTGACCCTTTAGCTTGCTGATATGCTGTCAACATTTTTGTTTAGCAGGGACGTTGATAATGAGATTGCCACCTGTTGCAAAGATCTATAACAAGTTTCACATCTTCATTCAGTCTGAATAATTCTTCAAGAAACAATAACAAGCCTCAAGCAAAGAGAAATTAATTACAAGGCATGATTGTCAGCATCATATGACATGGAACTAATTGATTGATTATTATTCTTATTTGTGCATGAATGAAATCAACTGTTTGAACTAACTTTCTATAATTATTATCAAGTATGATGGTTTTCGTGTTCTCTTATTTCTGTAGATAATGCAAATTCCAACCAGGATCCTGATTATTACGAAGGCAGTAGAGATTGTTTGCCGGACAGTTGGCACAGTGTTGTGCCTTCAGATGTTTTAGATAAGAGGAAAGTTACCAGATCTGAGCTGCATGCTCAACATGGCAAGGATTTTACATCTGATGTCAAAAAATGGTGTCAACAGAATGCTTCAAATGCATCTCCAAGACCCTGCTATCCCTATTCTCAGGACACGCGGCAGGGATACAGTCATCCGCCCCAAAACCTGAACAACTACCCTATCCCAATGCATAATGGCATCTCCCCAGGAACACCTTACCCAGAGTACTATGGCAACACTGTGCCTCCTTATCCTCCAACACCTTATCCTTGGGTTTCCCAACCTTACGCATACCCTCCATATGCATACCCTTACCCAATGCAAAACAATATTCAAAATAATTCAAATTCATCGCCAACACCTCCAATTAGTTCACAAGAGAATGTACAACCTAATGAGTGTGCAGACATGAATAACCACCCTCATGCAAAAGTACAACAAAAAATGCATTTCGGACAAAGAAATCAGCACAGTGACAAAATTCAACCAATGAGAAAAGGCCAGAATATGGGCAGTGATAACAGTAAAATGGATATTTTACAATTTGTTGATGATGAGGAGGCAGATGAGAGTGAACCATTTTTAACCGGTGAGTCTGGAGAAGATTGTGGGTCTGCATTTCTTGAGTCAGAAGTTGATGACAATTTAGACAGAGAAACCGTTGATGATGACGGTTATGGATCAACAAACAGGTTATCAGAATGCAATGCCATAGGGAAAATAAGACATCCCCTAAACTCTGAAAGGTGTTCATTTAAATCTCCCAGAAACTACATCCCCAGAAAACAGCGACTGATGAAAAGGAGTAGAATAAGTCTAAGGTCACAGCAATATGGCATGTCAGGAAGTAAATCTCTCACAAGGAAAAGTAAACTAAGTCAAAACTCAGTAGAACAATACGATAACCAAATGAATATCTCTAACTATGGAGTAACTTCTAACTATCAAAATTCTGAAGAGTCTACAAGTGATGAGAGCAAAGAAGACAAGTATAGCTTCAATGGAACTTGTGCTTCAGGAAAATCTGGCAGAACAACACACAAAGACTCTTACAGAACACAACAACAGTTAGAAAGTAAAAGTTATAAGACAGGCAGGTTGATAAGACGTGGGGATTTGTGGTCCAGCTCTCAAACTAATGGCTCACAAAAATGCTTGAGTGTTGCAGCAAGAAATGAAGATGTTCCAGATCCCAAACCATCTTCTAAAGTGGAAGGGCACTGTCCATCAAGCGCTCCAAAAAAAATTAAAGGGATTTTAAAAAGCAATTCTCATGCACGAGATTATAACAGATCTGCCTCATCAGAGTTTAGTCACAAGTCCAAAGAAACTTATATGAATTTATCAAATAGCAGACAGCATTATACAAAATGTCCAGTTGAAAGTGGACAATTAGAGAAGTGATGATTGAAAAAGAAATACAATTCCCAACGATGTAATTTTAAAATTATGTTAATTAATATTATTATTAATTATTATATACTAATATAATTACTATTATTACAATTATGTAATAAATCAGTAAGTTAAAAATGTCACTTATGTTGCAAATCTATTCAAAGTGAATACAAACTATAAAATTGAGAATAATCTTATTTTTAGCTTTCACACAAATTATTTTTGGTCATTCCTGCTGGAATAAACATTACACTTTAGTATCTTTGCTCTCTTATCAAAACTTAAACTACATTGTAAACATGATCTTATTTTTTACTGTTACATCCTTGTGTTCTCATTAGTCTAAATTTTTATACAAAATCAGATCATTACTGACAACATTCATCACTTAATTAGACTACGATTCTGGAATTTCTGATGAAATCTGTTGTCAGTTTAAAGAATTCATCTCCCCATATGGTTTCCCATTTAAAGTGGTAGGCAAAGGCTGCATTCTTTTTCACAAAATCTGCACACAAAAGATAATGATGATCAAATGTTAGGGAATAGGCATGAGCTGTTAGCTTCTCGACCCTGAAGGTAGATGTGCCAGTAGTAATGGCTTTTCTTGGGTTCTGCTGCAACAACTGGAGCTTATCCAAACTTGGTGTACTGTAATGTAATCCTTCTGTATCAACAGACCCCCAACATTGTGCGGCTAAGATAAACCCCACCTTATTAGCTATTTTGTTTTTATGTAAACTATTACTAGGGAGACAAACTTAGAGGTGAAGTGAAGTCTTGATCAACTATTAGTTGCCGACCTTGCTATGGAAATCACAGGTTGACTATCTCAAGATACCCACACACAGCAGATAGTTTTGGTGAACAGATGTGATCAGAGCTTTTTTTGAACTTATTAAGATTGACGCCTAAAGAATATATGGAAGAGATAGAAGTTTTGTTTCACATCCTATCTTGGCTTGAGAAACCTGGCCAGATATGTGTTTCTCTCTGCTTTCATTTCCTGGCTCTCAAAACAAGACAAGGTGAACACCCATCATTTAGAGTGGGTCCTGTTAAAACAGTATGTGGACATTCTTCCTGCCTGATGGGATTCTATAGATCACTGCCTCTATCATCCCTTAACCCACACTGCCTGAGTTTATGAATTACTTTGCCCTGTTCTATATGACATGTGGCCCAGTGCATCCAATTTTCTCCAGTAAATTTCCGTCGCTTATTTTCCTTAGCCTTTGATGGTCCAATCTTTCTGCTAAGCAACAGATTGTCTTTTTTATCAGGAGATTCTGCTCTTAAATGATCAGTTCTACAAGGTTTGTAAGGTCTGTCCAAGTTTTATGTTGGGTTTTCTATCTCCTCTTATGCAGTGGGTTTTTTGGACTTGTGAGCATCTTATGCCCAATATTTACTTAGTGAAGAACATTTCATTGTCTAAATTTTTCATTTTCTGTAATCAACTTTTACTATACATCTGAGCCAACAAGGATCATAAACAAGATGGTGCACTTGAAGTCTTCTCTAGTTCTCCATAATTTGTCATGCAGGTTTTCTTCTGTAGGCCAAGCTTTCATTCTTTGGATGTTGAAGATAAATGTCTTCGAAAAATAATATAAAAAACTGTATTAAAGACAGCCTGCAGTTGATACCAAATTGTGGCACTGATTGATGAAATACTGAAACAGTTCTTTGTCTCTTTAAAATATTACTAGCAATAATTTAGAACACAGGTACTATTTAAAACTATGGAAATGGGGTGAATTTTTTAGATAACTGTTTTACAGTTATTGACAATTTGTGTGGATGAGATGGTAAGTTTGTGAAAGTTTGAAAGAGACTTGATGTTTGTAAAGAAAGAAATAATAAATATTGACTGACCATAGTGATGTGTTTGATGAGAGAGTTTTTTGGAAGAATAATGTTCAAAATATATATGTAGTATGTGGTTATTTAGAATTGTATGTAACTAGGACAGACAGACAAACAAAACTGACAGTAACAGTTGGAGATAAAACTATGTATATAGCAATTGATGTTTATCTTTATTTTTATATTAAATATACGAACATTTTATTTTGAACTAACATTTATTTATACAATAAACAGAGCTCTTATGCTGTTGCTCACACCAGACTGTTTGTGTAAATCATGTTTGAAGTCTATTTAACTCTTAACATCCAGTGTTTTAAAATAAAATATCAACTAGTTTGGATGGACTGATTATTTCCTGAATTTACTTAATATCATGTTGAAACATTGTTCTTGTTTTTAATTAAAACCTTCACATAATGCAAGAAGAAACACTGTTGGTTACAAAATGTAAGTAGGCAACAAACCAAACATTGTATAAAACAAACTTACAAATACAACTACACTGTGTCATTTCATTAGAAAAGAACAATAAATAAATAGACTTAGAGAGCATCTACCTGGAAATTTAAGAGTTAATTTGTTGTCCAACAGCTTGTTCTAAGATGATGCCACAATGATCTTGTCAATGTTATTATGTTCTAAGATCATCCTACCACTTTTGTCTAATACATTGTTTATTGTATTATGTATTTTACTGAAAAAATACTCTTGTAATTGACATTCACAATGAATTTTTTTTAAAACAAATGATAAACAAAGATAACAGTTCTTGTAGCCAAACATGTCATTGAAAAAGAATACAAGATCTATTCTTCTTCTTTCCTACCTCATTTGCCTTTCAGCATTGAGGGGAGATATAATTTGTGGTATTTTGTTCTTCTGTTTGCCTCTGCAGCTGTGATGTTTCCTAGTGCTTCTAATATTTTGTCAATCCATCTTTTTCATAGTCGGCCCTTGAGACTGGTGTTCTCGCAGCATTTATTGAAGGCTCGTTGTGTTGTGTTTTGATCTTTCTGCCTTGTTACATGGCCAAACCATTTTATCTGTTGTTTCATTATATGTTTTATATATCTAATGGACACAGTAATTTCTTACATACTCCAACTTATTTCAATTTAAAATTATTGTTATGATGTTGATAGAACTGTTTAGGAACAATTGTTGTTAGAGTGAATATTAGAGCAGGGACAGAATGTGTAGGGAGCCAGTGGTGGGGTGTTGTATACACTCCAAGGTATGGTGACAGCTTTACAAAAAAAGGAACAACAAAATGCTGACGTTTCGGCCGGTGGCCTTCTTCAGAAGATGGGGACAACGACAACAAATGGTGAGGCACAGATACCTAAAGCTACATGTCGCATGATGAAGTTAGGGAGCGGTGCATGAAAGATGTATCACATGTTGGAGGTGCACTGCAATTAGTTGCCTGTTCCCGACAGAATGTGTACACAATGATTGTTTAAATATGATGCTTATGTATACACCTAGCTCGTCCATGTAGGTTGATGCTCATACTTGATCAACATTGTGCTCCTCAACCTCTTCTTCTCTCAGATTTGCCTGTTGTTATAATATATTCCAGTTGTCTTAATAAAAGTAAAAAAAATTATTCCTGATGCTGCCAATAAATGTGTTTGCTATAGCCTCTTTTAGAGTGACCTTGTTAATCTTATTGGCTGTCCATGATATTCTCAACATTCTTCTGTGGAAAAAAAAACCCACATTGATGTGGCCTCCAATGATTTTCTTGTCTTTTCAGAATTTACTTAAATATGTAAAACAATAAAACATCAAGGAGCTCTTTTTTTCCTATCTCCATTATCAAAAGTGAGTTGCAAAATAAAGTTTCAAAGCAGTTTTTGCTGAACTATTCTGCACTTAAACTCCAATATTTAACCCACAACTGGAAAAAATGCCAGATGACTTACAACAGCAAAACTATAATGGCAGCCAACAATAATAAGTAATTGAGTTTGTCAACAATAATTCTCAAAGAAATTATGAATAACAGAGTTGGAATGGACAACTCAGATAGTAAATCTTGTAGATTCATTGTACAACTGACATATATATATATATATATATATATATATATATATATATATATATATATATATATATATATATATATATATATAAATGATAAAAAACATTAATGTTTCAGTTTTGCAGACAAGACTAAATAAATAAAAAGCATTTCATCTCTAAATGGTTTTCAACAGCAGAACATAGAGAAAGGAACACTTTTTATTTACTTTTTAAATGATTTAATGACACTTTTTAGTTCCTTTTTAAATAATTTAATGACACTTTTAATTTACTTTTTAAATAATTTAATGCCATTTTAAATTTCCTTTTTAAATAATTTAATGATACTTTAAATTTCCTTTTTAAATAATTTAATGACACTTTTAATTTCCTTTTTAAATGATTTAATGACACTTTTAATTTCCTTTTTTAAATTATTTAATGACACTTTTCAGTGTTATACACTGTCTGGTACAGGCTCAGAGAAATATGCTCCGCATATTCTAAAGTTTGAAGTTTTTTTTTTTTAAATATATCAACAAACAAAATTCATTCTTATACAACAGCAGCCAACAAAATTAATATAGATGTTTCAGTAAACTGAACCAAATCTAAGTTGAAAAAACAATTAGCTGTGCTGTCATCGAAGATGGTCAATCAATGGATCAGGTGGACATCATTAATGCCCTTTGAGATGTAGGTAGGGTACAGGACTTCAACAACCATGAGTCCATGTTACTCCTTTGGATGAAAGAGATGAGAGTAAAGATGGGTACATCCAGAAACAAGAGGCTTAGTGGGTGCATGAGAGGACTTATTAACCAACACTGAGCTGGAGTTACTGGATGCTGCGGGACATGCTGAGGAGGGGATCGGAGCACCTATGGGCATGTTCAGAATGCAATGATGATAATTCGCAAATAACTAAATACCTCAATTTAGAACATCAACTAAGACCATTGAGTACCCAAACTCCACAACAGACATACCAGCAAGTTTGTCTGTTAATTCATTTCCTCTTGCACCCAAGTGCCCTGGTCAAAAATAAAGCAGATTTTTGTCAGTTGTAATCCTCACTCAGACTTTAACCACTGCCTTTGCATGAAGTCCAGTTTTCCTGAGTATAGTCACATTCTCTAGCAGAACTATTGTTCTGGTTACTGTCATGACTCCATTGTCAGACTACTTGTAGTCAAGGTAAATGTTCCACTGTCTTCCTTGACAATTCTTTGACCCAAAACAAAATAAAAAGACCTGAACCGTGAAGAAAAATAAAATAGGATGAAAAGAGCCCCATCATGCAATGCGGCACATAGGGAATATGGTGTTAGTGCACATCAGTTTTGAAGTAATGTGGTCTGTATTATGCCCATGCCAATTTTCTTTCACAGAAAGAAAAATCTGGTACCCATTTAAGGCTGTGTGAACCTAGAAGCCATCAATTAAGATCAAACTCAACCTCTTGTCTCTAGTAGTCCTGTCCACCAAACACTGAACTGTAGTGTCTCCCTGAGCTGTGATGGCCCAATAGATATATGTATGTGCCAAACAACAGATCCATCATGGATATGACTTCATCACTCTTAGACTTTTGCTATTAAAAAAACCATAATTGCCTGTTATTCTGCGTTTATAGCCACTGGGTTTTGTTGCCTGCATTCTCTGTTCAGTTTGAAGCAGACTGAAAAGGACATCCATATCGGTACTTGCACCTATTCTTACCCATGATCTATATCCTTGAAAGAACAAATCAATTTAGAGTGTCCTCAATTTTACTCATCCAAGATTTCCTTCTTTTTAATCTGCTATTTTCCTGATGTCTGATTTCACTGTCCAGTGGATGTTATATGTCGGTGTTGACTGGGAGGAAAGTATCAACAATTTTGTATTCTGTCTTCTATGGTAGGAAAATAAATATATCATAAGAATAATGTAACAACCTCAAAAATGTATGTATTGTTTGGGGTTATCAAGGATTCAGTAATATTGCTTCAAATGTTACATTCTTATATTCATCCCATTGTTAATGGAAAAATATTAATAATTAAAATGAAAATTGTTCATAATTCTTAAAATCTTGCGTATTAGTATCTTTAAATCATTTCAAAAAGCAAAACTGTTTACAATATTTTTTTTAATGTTTTATAACAAACTCCTTTAACAACCACTTCAACATATAAGATGGCAAAACTCAGGAATGAAAGCCTCAAACACAAGATGAAATTTTAATTATTAAATGTCAAAACAGGCACAGACTCCATAGCAATACTTTCTATACTGCATTCATCAGTTCCACGGCGTATCCAGAAGAACCCATTCAGACCCCAGACTACGCCCCAGCTATTTTTAACAATCCAGTACTTCTCTCCTAGACTTGGGTCTACACCCCAGCCAACAATGGAAACAACATGATTTGTAATCTCAAATGGATTAAATCTGTCATCCTGTAAATCGGCTGAATTGTGCACGTAAATTCCAGATCTGTAATTGAAGAAATCGGAGTACACCTCAAAGCTTACAGCAATAGGGCCATGCTCATAGATTGCTTGCATCATCAGTGCTTCATTACAGCTAAAAGATTGAAAAGAAAATCCATTAACAGACAAAAATATTTTTAAAATACTTATAATTAATCATTTCTATATAACTAATCAATTCACTGGTGCATATGTTGCATGCTGCATCAGGGAATCTACCTGCAAGTGTATATAGCGTATAAACTTCCGGTGTATTCCAAGATGGAGGTTATGTCTACTTTCTGTCTTGCATATACCATTGGGCTAACAACCTTACCATGAGACTCAATTAGGGTCAACCCTGGGTGGGGAAATCATCCATGGACATTGTAGAATCTTGTGGTGTTATAATACGTCATGCAGAACTAACCAAGAAAACTAAACTTAGAATACTCACCCAGAGTTTCTATTTTGAGTTTGGTGAACATGTGGTCTCTCATTCTGTTATGGCCGGGGAGTAGGCAAAGTATAATGACCTGATCCCTCCTTCATAATTGGAGGTATCCGTCCCTCTCGTTATACTTTGAGTGTTCTTGTAGTTGACCAGATGGTTCTCTTGTGATAATCCCCATCCCTCCTTAGCTAGTTTGTGTTCTCAGGTCATCTAGCTTGCTGTCTAGCTTTCAAATATAAATGTTTAGCACTGGTTTGAAACACTTAAAAATTTTTTTTTTTTTACCCATTGTCTGAATTATAAGATACTACCTTCATCATTTGTCTTTGCTTTAGTACTATCATCACTATACTCAAACAATGTTCATTTTAATTCCAATCAATGTCCAGATTTCATTGGTTGATTTTAGCACAATGCACAAACTCCATAGCCAGTGAGTGCTCCCAAAACAATCTAAGAAAATTGGTTATTATTGTGAGAGATGGTTTTAATTTTACTTGCTCAAAGTTACATCTGGACAGAACACACATTGCAGAAGCCAACTGAGAGTATTACACAACAGGCCCTTTTTTGGAATCCCCAAGGAAAAAGACAAACAGGAAGACCAAAATATTCTTGGAGAAGACAGGTGGAAGCAGAGATGAAGATGATGGGGAAGACATGGAATGATCTTAAAAGAATGGCAAGAAACAGAATGCTTTGGAAAGTGTTTGTTGTAGACCAATGCTCCACAGGAACTGAATGGTAGAAGAAAAAAAATTGCTTGAAAACATCCCTGTTGACATAGCAAGTCTTCTGTGCACTATTTTACAGGGTAGAGAATCCTTCCACCCGTTTTCCTTTAGCTTTTCTTTGGTTACAGAGTATAGGAACTCTTCTTATGATTTTAGTACATCCTAAGTACACATTACTGTTTCAGACAGAATCTATGTATTACAAGTCATAATAATCATCTTCAATTTCAAGAAAAAAGAATCATCAATCTGAAGTTACATGCAACTTACCCGCCATAATAACCGCCCAAATACTTATAACTTGTAAAGTAGTGGCGAGGACAAGACTTCTTTGTTTCACAAGTGCCATGAATACCACTATAAGGATTGCACTTTTCAAGGACCAGGCCATAGTCTTCTGCATACTTGCCAGAGATGAGGTAAGGAAATCCTCCGTCACAACCTTCAGAAACAAGACAAGTTATTAGCAGCTATTACAAATTTGTTGTCTCCTTCTGCTTTACCCAATGACCATCCCTTTTCAACATTCTCCGTTAAAAGGCTGCTAACCCTAGA
Organism: Megaustenia siamemsis; assembly: GCA_032433765.1. Lineage (NCBI taxonomy): Eukaryota > Metazoa > Mollusca > Gastropoda > Stylommatophora > Ariophantidae > Megaustenia > Megaustenia siamemsis. The sequence continues at coordinate 73,106,555 of JAVIAB010000125.1, read as the reverse complement.
TTATGATACCTATCTGTGACTTACCTTTTTAAGATAGTAAAAAATATTATTCACATAAAACCATGTGTAATTTGCAAAAATAATATTTATTTTCAAATTTTTTTTTACAAAAACATGGAACAAGGACACAATCTGATGTGTACTTTGTCCGTTGACCTATTGTTGACACATCTGGCCCGTTCACTGCGGCATGTTACTCATATGTTGCTGGTATTGCATTTCGTTCCCTGTTATATTAGGGTTCAATTCTGTTTTATGTCTCGCCAACAGTCTGCAGAAGATATTTTTTTTAATTTTCCCCCAGTGAAATGGAAAAAAAAAAAATAAAACAAATTTCTTGAAAATTGAGAATGTGCAGTAAGTATATCTTCATTTCGTTGTCTGTATCTGTTTGTGTTGTCCCTGTTTTCTGAGAAGCCCCATGTAGGGCGAAACTTACAATATTTTGTATTGTCCTATTTTTGTAAAGCTATCACCATACTTTGTAGGAGTGTATGTTACACCCCACCACTTATTCACTGCTACCAGCTTTTCAGAAGCATTGCACTTATTTTGCCTGTTCCCTTTTAACAAATTAGCCAAATTTATAAGAAAAAAAAACAGCTGCATTTTTGCGATACCACACTTTTTACTGCTGTGTATGGGGAAAAAAAATCTAAAACCAAATGAAAAAAATTCAACACTCCAGGGGTCACCAGAATTAATAATTAGGAAGGTATAGGGAGGGGGGAAATGTTTGCTTTCTGCAAAGTGTACAATTTTTAAAAAATGTATTTTGAGGTAGTAATTTTTATGATGATATTGTAATCTTATGCTTCTTCTACTACCTTTTTTAGCTCCCTGTGGAGCATAGGTCTTCAACAAACACTTTCGAAGTCATTCTGTTTTTTTGCCGTTCTTTTAAGATCATTCCATGTCTTCCCCACCATCTTCATCTCTGCTTCTATCTGTCTTCTCCAAGAATTCTTTGGTCTTCCTCTTTATCTTTTCCCCTGGGGATTCCAAAAAAGGGCCTGTTGTGTAATACTCTCAGTTGGCTTCCGCAGTGTGTGTCCTAATCAGCACCGTTGTCTTCGCTGTATCTCTTTATCCACTGGTGTTTGACTGGTACATTTTCATAATTCTATGTTAATGATTTTGTCCTGCCATTTCCATCCTTTTATTCTGCGTAAGCATCCATTAATGAAAGTATCTGTATCTTCATGATTGTCAATTTTGTTGTTTTCCATGTTTCACAGCCATATAATAGGACTGACTTAACATTTGAGTTGAACATTTTATTTTTGTATTTAACCTAAATTATTTGGATTTCCATGTTTCCCAGTGCAACGAAAGCTCCTCTTACTTTTGATATCCTTATGTTGGTATCATTTTCTGTTCCTCCTTCTTTATCTATATTACTGCCCAGATATATGTAAGATTGTACGTCTAGTAGAGGCATTTCTCCTAATTTTATCTGGTTATTGCCAACTGCATTAATTCTCATAATGTTGGTCTTATCTCTATTAATCTTCAGTCCTAGCTGTTGTGATCTCTCATCAAGTATCCTGCATCTGTTGATGGCTATGGGAAAGGTGAGCTATGTCATTAGCAAAGTCTAAATCATCAAGTTGCTTGGTCAGTGACCACCAGATTCCATTTCTGTTGTTTTGAGTTATTTTCATAATCCAATCTACGGCCAGTAGAAAGAGAAGTGGAGACAGAAGGCATCCCTGCCTTACTCCTGTTCTTATTTCAAATGCTTCTGTAAGCTGCCTTTCATGCACCACACTAAATTTCATTCCTTCATACATTCTTTTTATCAGGTTAATAAACTTTATGGGTATTCCGTAATGACTCAGCAACTTCCAAAGCTATTGATATTGTAATCTAGGGTTAAATAAGTGTAAATGTTCTGTATTGTTATTTGCAGCAAGCCATGATGTTTTTCTCATTTCAGTCCAGTATATCCAACTTTCTTTTGCCATTTTCAAGTGCCAGATTGTCTTCCCTCTTCAATCTCAACTTGCCTGGCCAAACTGGTTAATCAGCTTCCAGAGCTACTATGGGAAGTAGTATATAATCTTGATCAGTTGTTAATGTTGAACTGTTTTGATATCATATCATCAGAGAAAAGAAACAGTTCATGTTGAACTGTTTTTGATATCATACCATCAAAGAAAAGAAACACAGTTATCTTGGTTGATTCAAAATCAGCACTGTAGGCTCTGAGCAGTAACATAAACAAACCAGAATTCACATAGCTCATAACAGACATTAAATAACCTTATTAATACACATGACATAAGGTTAGTGATGCAATGGATACCAGGACACTCCAACACACTAGGAAATGATAAGTCAGATACATCAGCTATGAAAGGATCTAGACAGACCCAGTTTTAAGTTCTCTAATGCAACAAAAAAAAAAAACATTTACAGAAGTTGAAATGATAGCAAAAACTGTCTCCCTAAATTAAATTTGTTTCTCATAATGACTTATTCTGTGAAATACACAATTAAATGCACTCTTGACAAAACACAGAGTTAACAATTAAAAGTATAAGACTACAACAAAACCAGTTGTAGGTAAATCTTCTTCTCCTTCATCGCCAATTAAATGGGTGTGGATGAATTATGTCACTAGTTTACAGCAAACTGTGATATCTATGTCTTTAAGCTTGACACATCCATCTTCATTAAGGGAGGATTTGCTTAACAGTTTTAATGAGTAACGCCATTTTCGGTTAACTCATTTTTTTTTTACTTTAAACTGTCAAGGGTTCTTTAACATGTGTAAGTGCACATGGTTCTCCAATTTTTCACCATTTTCTAAGAGGCCTAGACATCGGAACTTTCTACCCAGAGAAGCGTAAACCCACAAGAATACCATGGAATCAAAGTAAAAATTCTCACTGCATGTGATGGGATTCTTGTAAAAAATATAAAAACAAGCCCAAAACATAGGTTACTTAGTAGAAACATAAAAACGAGCCATATGTTCAGAGATATGTATCTATTGTCCTTTTGAGCCGAAAACGGCACATAGGGCAGAACTACAATCTTAAAAACAGAAACCTAACGTGCCAAAATGGCACATATTGCAGAGATCACTGCTTCTAAATTCAGAGATATGGTTGGTGAATAATATAATCAAACAAAAAACACTCTTTTATAAACAACTATCTATCTATCTATCTATTGTCCTTTCGAGCCGAAGACGGCACATAGGGCAGAACCACAATCTCAAAAACAGAAACCTTGCGTGCCAAAATGGTGCTGGAAGAAAATTTCTGAACATCAGATGGTGTAAAGGTAAAGGTAAAGGTAAAGTACGAGACTTGAACCGGCGTCTTAGCACGCGAGTTTCCACCCATATGTGCTCGGCCGCCTATCCAGAAATGTTCGGATATTTCTGTATAGTGTCGCCTCAAGCATCTAAACTCAGATGCGAGGTAACATTCCTCACCTTCCCAGGGTAATACCCTGGTACCCATTTCTGCCAACGGCTGGGTCGACCGTGGGGGTATTTTTTTATTCAAACCACGAGTACAATTCACACTGCTCCCAGCGGGAATCGAACACGGGTTGTCCGAACGTCAGTAGTCCAGTTGAGTGGTTTTCCCAACTAGGCTACCGAGGCCCCCCAATCAGATGGTGTGTTATAGGGGAGTGAGTGGTTTACATTGCAGTGTGAACAGGAAAGGCCTTGGTCTGAATCCCGCCACAGGAAGTGTAGAGTTTTCTTCTCAAATCCATGGTTTCTTCATGGTTCTACCATTCCCTGGTCTCTGAGAAATGAGATCCAATATCCGGACCTCTCAGAAAACAGCAAAATAAAAAATGGAGGTCCTGTGAGCTCTTTGCAAAAGTTAAAGCAACCCTTAGCAGTTCAAAATTTAAATGATAAAGGTAATGGTAAATTACGAGACTTCAATAGGTGTCTTAGCACATGAGCTTTCACCCATATGTGCTTGGCCACCTATCCAGAAGTATTTGGAGACTTCTGGGTAGTGTTGCTTCAAGCATCAAAACTCATAATGCCAGGCAGCATTCCTCACCTTCCCAGAGTACTAACCTGGTACCCATTTCTGCCAGCGGCTATGTTGACCACGGGATATTTTTTTTTTCCAACCACGATCACAATTCACGCTGTTTCAGTGGGAATTGAACACAAGTTGTACAAACATTGGTAGCCCAGTCAGGTGGTTTACCCAACTAGGCAACCGAACCTCCCTAAATGAAAAGAGTAGACTAATAATGACAACTACCTGGGCAAAATTGTTAATGAAATTTACCCATGTCTAATATGTGCATCCATGCCTACTTAATAGATGAAGGCTGAAGAAGTGTATGGTGCAACAAGATTAGAAATGAAGATATCTGGATATCTAATCAGAACAAAAGCAAATTGACAAAAAGATAATGAAAACAAAATGGAGATGGGTAGGACACACACCAAGAAAAACTGATATCAGCATGGCAAGACCAACTTTGTCATGGAACCCACAAAAAAGAGGAAACACAGAAGGCCCAAAAATACATGGTTAAGAAAAAATAATTAAAAAACTCAACAACACAGGCTTTGACTGGAAAGAGGTAAAAGTCAAGGATTAATGATGAATAGAGAAACCTTACTTTACTCATAGCCTATGCTCTCCAAAAAAATGACCTGAAGGTCTTAGATTGATTGAAGATCTTTGACTGGATGACTGATTGGACTGTTTCCATTCAGGCTAATAGTTTTTGTTATTTTTGCTGTTGTTTGTGGAATTTTCAATTGCTGTTCAAATGTATGTCCTGTATTAATTGTGCTTGTCTCTCCCAACACATATTAGTTTGTTTATTGTTCTAAGAGCTTAAATGTTCTATACAAACATTAGGAGAAACTTCTGGTTTGAAAATGGCGTGGTCATGTTTGCATCACCATTCACTGTTAGGTTTTTTACTGGAAAGATGGTTAATTCTATCTTTCCAATTCCGATAAGTGTATAAATTGGAAGTTCCCTTGTTGGGATATTTGCTGGTACGTGCATGTGATCTGAAATCCTCTACTGTGTGTGTAACAGAGTGTATTGTGTTGATTGCAATATACGTCATTATTGGAATACCGGTCAATATGGTGGATAGGCAGCAAGAACCACTGAGGCATAGTCTGAAGAGAGTGTTCCTCGTTGCAGTTTCCTCATATTCCAAGTCCGGCTTGCTGCCGGAGCTACTGAGTTTGGTGCTCTGTGCATACCGTGAGCTGTGTGTTTCATCTGGATTGTGTTTTGATATTCCGATTGCTTACGACGAATGATGGTATTGTATGAAGAAGGACAATTCAGCTGTGTTCACTTTTAATACCACTTGGCCCTGTGTCTTTTGGCGTGTGTTGTAGCTGCTATGATGGGGACTGCAACTGCCTTTCTTGGTTTGGATATTCTATGAGATGTTAATTCAAATGATTCCACTGGCGCGGGCAGATGAGCAATTATGGATTTTAATTTGCTTGCAGTGATACCGGGGACTTTGACTAACCATAACCATAATCAGGAGAAAGATTATTAAAGTTTTAAAGAAAACTGCAAAGTACAACATTACTACAACTTAATTTGATAATTAAATAAAAAGGTGGCCCAAACATGATACTGACCACAGCCCTAAAAAATGTGCTGTGGTCATAGAAAAATATGGCCACTAAGACCATATTCCCTACATGCCTAGTAAGACATGAAAGGAACCTTTACTTTTACTTTATGTACAATACCAATTTATTGTCAGGTCGGGTAATTTTACCTGCTACTGTATGCAGTAAACAGTACAACCTGTGGCTGCCCTGCTGCCTTGCAGGTAAGCTCGGGAGAGTAAAAGGCTAAAGGAGGGTACCTGAAGTAAAACAACCCCACTGCCTTGCGGGTGAGACTTTTTAGTCAAAGGCTAGCGGAGTCAACCGTAAACAAACCGACGGAAGGCAACAGAAAACCACCATCGTAATTTCTTTGTATAATCATGAATCGCCACAACATTAGATATAATGACAACAACGTTAAGGGGGGTTCCCATGGAAAACCCTCGTTCGGTAGGGGATATCATGTGCTACAGGTGATACCCGATCGTCATCAAGCTACTGTAAGCAAAATAAAGATTAAACAAACTCTAAAGATAGGTACTTGGAATGTGAGAACACTCATGCAGAAGGGTAAACTAGAAAATATCATACAAGAAATGAAAAGAATGGGTTTACAATTACTGGGACTTTGCGAAATGAGATACACCGGATCAGGGGAGATATATTCTGATAAACAATCACTGGAGTCTGTAGAAATGTGGTTTTACAGAAGAATATCGAGAATACCATGGACAGCTAAGAAGAGTAATGAAGAGGTTCTGAGAGAGGTCAAAGCAAAAGAGAGCTAATTTCCAATGTTTGGAAGAGACAATCATCATTTTTTGGCCATGTAATGAGAAGAGAACAACTTGAATATATTGTAACAACTGGAAAAATTGAGGGACGAAGAGATATAGAGGGAAGCAAAGAGAAAAAATAACAGACAGCTTAAGAGAATGGCTTGGCAGAAGGTCAACAACAGAAATGATAAATAGCTGCCGAGATCAAAAGTTGTGGAGAGACATGATCACCTACGCCACTAGGCCCGGTACTTGATGATGATGACAATACCAAACCAAGAAAGCATTATTTTTATGTGACTAAAAACCCAGTAATAAAATTAGTAAAATGGCAAATAAATGATAGATTTATGAATAATTTATTCTGCATCATCTTTATTTAAAAACAAATTGTAAAAATTTTCAAACATTTCTGCCATACCTTGAGAGTACTGACTGCAATCAACGACATCTTGAGTAGAAAACACATGCTGCTGTGTGTTGTTTGTGAAAATACGAATACGTGCCTCATCCATCGCCAGAGATCCAAAAGCGTAACAGCTGCCACAGTTTCCTGAGAAAGATGATGGTATATATTTAAGCAATCATCATGCAGAATTGTTTTCCTCTTTTTGTGATTCAATGTTAATAAGATTGATGATTATTTAGAAACCAGATTCACAAACTTATAAAATATTGACATAAAAAATATGTTAACAAAATTTACTAATTTCAACAGGTCTACTATAAATTTATTTAAATACCTGGGAACAATTTTATCCTCAGAATGTAGATGTCACAATGTTACATGGACATGAGACAAAACAGAACATAAAATGGAAGCCTTTGAAATGTGGATATATAGAAGAATAGGTAGAATTGGATGGAAAGAAAAGAAAACAAACAATGAAGTCTTAAAACAACTAAAAATGACAAGAGAATTACTAAATACAATTAGAACAAGACAAATGCAATTTTTGGGCCATGTTAAAAGACACAGAAGCCTACTAAAAGTATACTTTGAGGGGAAAATACAAGGTGAAAGAGACAGAGGCAGACCAAGACTAACATGGACGATTAACATTAAAAAGTGGACAAGTAAGCCTATGACAACCTGCACCATCAAAGCAAGAGACAGAGCAGAATAGCGCTCCAAGGGTAGCCAACCTTCATTGCGGAGATGGCACTCGATGATGATGATTATGTAGATGTAGATGTAAAACAGAAGTGAGATGCAGAATAGCTCAGGCAAAATCAACTTTCCAAAAAATTAGTAGGATACTGTGTAATCAGTTTTTGACAATGGAAACCAGAAAAAGAGTTCTTAAATGGTATGTAGAAACAGTCTTAACATATGGATGTAAATCATGGACAATATGACAAGAAAATCAAAGGAAGCTGTAGAAATGTGGTTTTACAAAATAGTGTTGAGAATACCATGGATGCTGGGACGAGTAATGACAATGTCCTGAAAGAAGCCAAAACAAAAAGGGAGCGAATTTCCAACATTAGGAAGAAACAATTATAATTTTTTGGTCATGTAATGAGATGGGAACAGCTGGAATATATTGTGACAACTGGGAAAATTGAAGGACAAAGAGATAGAGGGAAGCAAAGAGACAATATACCAGACAGCTTAAGACAATGACTTGGAAGAAGGTCAACAACAGAAATGATAAATAACTATCAAGATCAAGAGTTGTGGAGAAACATAATCACCTATGCCAGCAGGCATGGCACTTGATGATGACTATATATATCTACTGCATTCTTAATCTGCATTCTCTATATACAAAAAATCCATTTGTAAATGATCTGTATACAAAGATTTTACAAATTTACTGAAAATTATTATATCATCACTATTGTAACTGCTAAGATATTGACAATACTATTAATAATTACTACTACTTTTGTTACAAAAATAATTACTGTTACTATTAAACCACTCTGTTTACTACCTTGATCCCTGACTGGGGAAACATAGCTGATACCATTGACATTTCTCCAGTCAAAGTTCGCAGGGAGACCTGCCATTAATTTTCTGTGCTCATCTGTCAAAGGTACCGGTTTAGGGTGACTAAAATATGAACCAAATAAAAAAGCATGAAGTGAATGGATTAATCATAGTTTACAGTTATTAAGAGAAGGACTTTGGCACTGATATGATCACTGATATATGCAATGACATGTACCATTTGATCTAAAATTATCAGTATTTACTGCCTTTACTGGTGCTATGGAATGCAGCAACAACAGAACAATAAGTTTGATAAACCACATAACAAAAATCTTGCTTAACACATTCTATACTTTATTGCACAAGATAATGGTGGAAAAAACCCAGGAGCTGAGTTATGTGGCTTTATTTATATTTTGCACAATTATTTTAGCTAAAACCTTGTAATTCTCTTATTTAACCTTTTCTAATTTCTTGTGCAAATTGTCTGAACAAATTATATGTTTTAGATAAATTTTCATTTATTTTCTCTCTTATATTACTTTTTTTTTATTCAGAAAAACTGCCTGGCCACTGAGTATTAAACCCATTGGAAGTGAATGTATTATCGTTATACAGGAAAGAATCCAAAATAAAATCAATATGGAATTAGTAGAATAAAAATCTGGATTGAGGAAAATACTGTATGACAAGAGAAGTAATTCTCTGCATGAGGATGTTCACAGAAAAGTTCACTGATTAACCAAAGCTTTTGACAGAGTACAACAGAACCGATTGATAGAAGCCTGAAAAATAAACATTCCTAGGATGCAAACATAAGACTGATGCATAACTTATACTGGAAGCAGACAGCAGTGATAGAGAGAACTCTGCACCTGTTAATAGAATGATAAGAATTAGACATTACTGCATTCTTTCTCCATGCTTTTTTCCTTTGTACGTTGAACATATCTTTAACACATTCTGCACCACGAGCTCTAGTAACTAGCCTAAGAAACCGAGAAGCAGGATTATGTTGCTCTTAATATATTGATGTTTCCAAAATAATTTCTGTTAAAATCCAGTAATTCTCCAATTTAACCTCTTTTCCAACTTCCTGGGCAAACTGTCAGAAGAGACCATGTGTTTTAGATCAATTTTCAATTATTTTCTTACTGTTGTTTCAAATTTTTAAAATATTCTGAAAAACAGCCTGGCCACAGTGTATCGACCCCCCCCCCTTCTCCACCCCACTCCCCTTTATAGTAAATGTGTTAGAGAAAACATCATGGGAAAGCCAGGTTTCAAAATCAATGGATGCATAAGTACTAACTTAAGATGTGCCGATGACACTGTATTACTGGTATGAAGCCCAGAAAAACTACAACTAGTCAAAAAAATAAACAAGTCAATCAGAGAATATGGAATTGATATAAATACTGGGAAGACTAAAACCATAATAAACAGAGATAGCACACAAGATTTACAAGTGAATATCAAGGTAGATGGAAAGAACCTAGAGAAAGTTCAAGACTACAGCTATCTTAGAAAAGTCATAACAAATGGTGGAAAATGTGAGGAAGAAATAAACTAAACAATAAGAATGACAGGAAGCATTTTTAGCAACATGAAAGATATCCTCACATCAAAGCCAATAACACCAGATCTAAAACTAAGAATAATAAAATGGATATTCAACATTCAACATTACTGTATGGTAAAGAAACATTGACACTGAATAAGAAAACAGAAAAGGACACTGAAACACCCCTAAAATGTGAATTTATTTAAAAATGGGAAGAATTGGGTGGAGAGAGATTGAAACAAATAATACAGTTTAGAAATATATGAAAATAAAAAAAAACTATTTAACACAATTCAAACAAGAGAAATTAAATTTTTAGTTATATAAAAAGACACAAGAACCTACTGAAAGTCATTTTGGAGGAGAAAATACAAGGTAACTGTGTCCTTTTCGCTGCCGTAGGGGAGTGGGGAGTGTAGAGCCTCCACTATATGTGGGCACATTTTTTTTGAGGCAGCATGGCCGAGTGCACTCTCCCTGGATGCCTGACCTTCCCTGACCAATGGCAAGGTACCCACTTTTTTTTTCCAGCTGGGTTGACTGGTGGGGGGAACAAATGAGCTTCAAACCCAGGTGTTCCATGTGAAAAGCGAACCCTCTGCAATTACGCTAGGGATTGACAACATCAAGAGATGAGCAAGAGCAAAAGAACCTATAACAGCATATATCATATAAGAAAAAAAAAGGAGTGAAATGGTAGCCAACCTTCAATGTGAAGATGACACAAGAAGATGATGATGAAGAGATGGCCCCCACAGAAAATATGGTGACTGGATTAGAGATAAGTATCAGATGACTAATAGATGGACCAGCAGATTTTTAAAAAAGCATAAAGTAAATGAATTTAAAACAAGGTAGCTACAAAATGGACCAAATAAAAAAAAAAACTTACTGCCAGTGTCAGCTTTATAAAATTTAAAAAAACCTACCGAGCACCACCGCAACTGTAGTGTATATTTATTTGTTTTATTGAAATAGAGTATATTCTTCATCATGCAATATATATATATATATTAAGTTGAATAGAATCCTCTTTAGTTTAATCACAGATCTTCTTTCCTTCTTCATTTATCTTTCAGCATTGAGGGAGACAGTTTGTGATCTTCTGACCCTTCAATGATCTCTCATTATCTCATTAAGAGAGCCTGTACTTGATATATTATCTTTGCCTTTATTGTCAGTGTTCTTCTCACTCCAGGATGCCATTTTTTTTTTCATTTTGTTGTTTCCCATTTGAGGTCCTGTTTTGTGATTCTCTAGTTATTTCTTCTCAACACATGGCTGATATATGCCCTCCTTCTCCTTCTGCCTATACACTTATGGTTTCATTGGCATTTCTCTTATTTCAGCACAAGCTTTGAATTATGTAAACAAAATATTTTCTTTCGGCCTGGCTACATTATGGCCTTATATGGTACCAGATTTTTATGGGTATGTGGAGCAGCCTGATGTGATACTGAAACTACATAAAGTGTACTAATGATAAAAATATGAGCACTATACTAACACCATATTCTTCACACACCATAAGGCTAACAGAGGAACCCCCACCCCTCCCCCAAGCCAGCTGATTCTGACCTACAATTATGACATTAATAGTGAAAAAATACGAGCACTAAAACCATAATTCCCATATGTCACAAGACATGATGGATACCGTTTACTTTGTCACCTCCTCTAGCAAACGCAGTCCTATAATAATAAAATAAGTTTTTATGGGTTTTATTGCTTGAATCACTTTGTTCATAAAGCAAACCTAATTTGCTGAAATCACTAACATAGAATTATGGAAATGTACCAGTCAAACACCAGTGGATAAAGAGATACAGCGAAGACGATGGCGCTGGATAGGACACACACTACGGAAGCCAACTGAGAGTATTACACAACAGGCCCTTTTATGGAATCCCCAGGGGAAAAGACAAAGAGGAAGACCAAGGAATTCTTGGAGAAGACAGATAGAAGCAGAGATGAAGATGATGGGGAAGACATGGAATGATCTTAAAAGAATGGCAAAAAACAAAACGACTTGGAAAGTATTTGTTGAAGACCTATGCTCCACTGGGAGCTAAAAAGGTAGAAGAAGAAGAAGAATTTGCTGAAAATGTCTTTTATGCACAAGAAACCATGATATGACTATAATTGGATTAAGATTAACTTTCATAAACAGCTTGAGCTCAAGAAGATGCCAAGAAACATTACACTAGTTTTTATTTCTTAATGACAGGCTAAAAAACAAATAACAGGCTCATTTTTCAAAGACTGGAAAATTGAGTGGAGTTTTTAGAAAATTAAGTTTTTAGTTTCACACTTTTCTTCTAAGTACTGTGCCTCACTGGACACATACGTCTAGACTGCCAATTTATCTGAGAATTATTTAATGTATATTTGTGCTGTGAATTGTTATTGAAATATTTGTGATTTTATTTTTAATTCTTGAGAAGTCAAAAATACCTAAGCATTCTAGATTTGGGTCCTCCAGCTATGTTGACAAAATCATCCTCAGTGAATCCTTCAAACTGTGAGTACTTGGCAGCTTTCCACAACTTTTGGTTTATATTGATGGAGGCTACCATTTCATGTGAATTGATTCTGCAAATAAACAATTATTGGCTGTATGAAATTAAATTTTTTAAAAAGGATTGAAAGATCAGTATGGAGTGGATTAACTTATTGCACTAGAGAACTTTTGGGACCCTGACTATGATTAGGAAAGAAAAGAACACAGCCACAGACATCTGCCACACATGTCATAAAAGGTAACTAAGGAGGCTTGGGGACAAGATCTTCACCAGTGCTACAGAGTTCATGCATCTGACCTGATGCCATCTTCAATGCTTTTGCTAGTCTGTGGTGGGCATACTTCATACAAGGAAATATACGGAGGGGAGGAGGGGATCTGACCACTATGGAGTTGTCCACTGTGCAATGAAGATGCACTCCACTATCATTTCAGTGCTGTGAAATATAAAACTTGTTTCACAACAGTAGTGTAGCTATTGTCATTGGTTTTAATATTTAAAGTATGTCCGGTGGGCAATAAGGATGATCCATCAACAAACTAGACTAATATATAAATAAAGGGATAATTAACTTATCTAGACAGTCATATCTTGAAAATGGAATTGGTCCTGCTTATGATACCAACAGCAGCATTCCCTGGGAAGGAAGTAGGTGAGCTTGCAAAGACTGGAGAAAACCTTCAAGCATAACCTCAGGTTTCAGGAAAGTAAAGACGCTACTATAACAGCCAAGATTATGGAATGGAATAACGTGAATGGGCAATGTGAGTCAGAACTGATAAAAATAAACAAGCAAAAGACATGAACAGATCAAGATCTTAAAACTTATCACAAATCACTGTTGCACAGCAAATGCTGATTGCTGAAGAAGAAGCAAATCTTACAGGCAACTGGCATCTGTGACCAGAAGCTAATCATTCCTACATTTCAACTATTCACCTCGCTACAACTAAAACTTTGTTATATTAGACTGGTCTGGCCAACTTGTTGAAGACCACTTTGAACACCCCAGAAGTTGGACATACTGAAACAAAAGACTCATTATTACTCTACTCGACTGAATTGGAAAACTCAAACTACTCCAGCAAGAACTAGGTAGTCAATAGAGCATTCAAACTCCCACATCAACTGAAGTCAGAAAGCTATAGACAAAAACAATGATTGTCAGGCAAAAGTGCTTTTATCTAACCAACCAACAGAACTATTTAATATTCACAATAAAATACAAGCCAGAACAGAAAAATATAAAAATTTTCAGTACAAGTAGATTGATATAAGCTGACCTAAATCTTCAGACCTGACCAACACAAAATAGATCTCAGAGATTCTGTCATCTCTAGCTGCACCCAAACAGTTTTCTGAACATATCTTGCAAAATTGTACAGCTATAAAAAAAAAAAAAAAAAACAGAGTGAAAATATGACCCAGAGGCATAGTCTACATGACAAATTATGTGGAACCAGCCAAAGTCCTAAATAAATTGCCCAGGTTTATCCTTGTTGGTTTAAATATATTCATTCATCAAATACCATGTCTGCAAGTGTAGGTGATCAAGTTTCAACCAACTTTTTATCCCCACAGCTGTCTATCAATTCTGTTGATTTCTTACCAAAACACTATTTAAATTGTCAGGTATCTTTTTTGCATTTTCATTTGTCTCGTCCCTCAGTTTCTTAAGCTGTCACAATGCACCCCAGTTGTTCCCTTTCCATTACATGGCAGTCAAATAATGATTATTATTTCTCTTAATATTGGCATCACGTTTTCTTTTAATTGTTACCTCTCTTAGAATGCCCTCATTACTATTTTAAGTTGTTCATGGTATTCTCAACATATTTCTATAATATATTTCTGTGGCCTCCAATGTATCTCTTGGTTGTCAGATTGTTCTGGAATCACTTAATTATGTCAAAACAGGCTCTTCATAACAATGAAAGACTCTTTCTCTTATCCTTATTGACAAGATGGATTGCATAATATTTTTTTTTGGAAAGCTGTCTTGGCCTAAGCTATTCTGCACCTCACCTCTGTTGTATATCTACCATCTGATGTTAACATCACTCATAGGTATATGAATTAAATTACCTGTTTTAACCCTAGATTACAACACCTATCCGTGAGCCATGTTTTTATGACACCGTAAAAATTATGAACACTAAATGTTACATTTTGAGTTCAGAAAATAGTATTTTCTTTGAACTTTTACTACACAAACTGTGTGTTTACATAAGGAGAGACACAGGAATCAGATGAGGTAATCATTTCCTGGCTTAAGTTTTATTTATGGCCTGAAATTCGACTGCATGGCGCCATTGCTACCTAAGGTGTTGTCTATTCACACTTTGGCCGTCAATCCAGTCATAAGTTCAGATTCCTCTTAGCATCGTTTGCTGCCTATCCCATGTTACAAAGGTTTATTTGATGTCTCGCTAAGGTGTTGTCTATTCACACTTTGGCCGTCAATCCAGTCATAAGTTCAGATTCCTCTTAGCATCGTTTGCTGCCTATCCCATGTTACAAAGGTTTATTTGATGTCTCGCCGATAGGCAAAGAGATTTCCTCAGTCATAAGGGAAAAAATGAAGAATTTCATGAAAATTGGCAAAATTTATTTTAAAAAAACAGCCACATTCTTACGACAGTTCCATAATTTTTACGAACCGCAAATGGTATTTGAAAAAAAATACCCTAATGTCAAAGTAAACAAAATCAACACTTAGGGGCCTCCGGAAGCAACAATAAGGAAGGCATAGGGAGAGGGAAATGTTTGTCCACTACAAACTATTGAATCCCAAGAGTTTGTATTTTGAGTTCATATATTTTTTACAAAGGTATCGTGGTCTACGGTTAATACCGTCACATTTACTTTATTTAGAGGTAAAGTAGAAGTTCTTCATTGAAACAGAAGTCCAATAAGCATGTAGTTCTAAGATGTGCAGTGACATACACATTCTTCATATTCATAACTTTTTCTCACTTCTCTTGTTCTTCTGCTTATATCATCAGCTTTGTAGAGAGGAGGTTTGTATGGCTGTTATCTTCAACTTACAAGGTGATTCTCTGATTCCACTCTTCCACCTGCCACTGTCTACATAATTTATTCCTACTAATTCAGAAGTAATTAAAATAGTCATTTATTGCAATCTTATCTCCAAATTAAAAAGTCACAAAATGACAATAACAATGACATCATATAACTATCATTATTGTACAAAACATTATAAACAGCTAAAAACAGAACAGCTCTCCAAACTCACTTATGGCCAAATTTCAATCGATAATCTTTATGAGGTAAAGTAGTCTTCTTAACCACAGATGTGGACTTTTTCCCATTGTAACATGCCCAGTCATGACCCAGCACATCGTGAGCCCAGCCTCCATTGACTGTATCACAGTAACTGACATCCCCTTCGTAATGTGAAAATCCAAAATACTTTCTCCCTGCAATTACAACTTCAAATCCCTGATAAAATAGGATAAAAGCAAAAAAAAATGAATTGACAATGTTAATTTTTTTAAAACAAGCATTTATAATAATTTCATTGCAATTTCAAAGTTTTCTAAAAAATTAAAAATGCCTCAAAGCATAAACTTCAGGTAATAAAAGATTTAAAAAATAATGTTAGTAGTACATAATGGCATAAATAACTGGTAAAAGTGAGAACAGAAGAAAATTAGTATATAGTTTACACCTGTAAGGTATTAAAGAGGAAGACAAAAAAATGTTACAACATTGTGGTATTGTTACTCGTTTCTTCTATTTTCATCTAAAATAATGTTACCTGGTTGTAGATAAGTGTCCAAAATCCACGATTGTTGAATTGGTCAACAGCAATATCAGGGTAGATGAGATTAACTTTAATCTGACTTTTTACTGTAAACATGAAAATAAGAAAAAAAATCTGTTGTCATTTAATTCAATTTAATTTGCTACACACTGCAGGTTAAAAGGTCTCACTATATATAAAAAAGTAGAGAAATGTGTCATGTCATGCCACGTGGCATATAGGGAATATGGTGTTAGTGACCAAAATTTTTACAGACCTTTGGCACATGATTTTTGGGATAATCTCACTATGTATAAATTATAATTGTTTCACTATATATAAATATAAATATTTTTTACTTTTAAATTTTATTTAAAACTGGAATAAATATATAAAATAATAATATATAATAATACTAATAATAATAAAATAGTCGTTGTTGCATATTTTCTTTTCCTTGGTCTACAACACATGTATGCCATGTACCAACTAAACAGCCAGTGACCTACAGGTTACAGACTACATTCCATACCTGCCTTCTTAGTCTCTTTAAAGTTATATAAAGTCATTGTACACCATAAGTGCAAAGAAAAAAAAATACCATGCCTTATGTCTCCTTGTTGTGCAGAAGCAAAGTTTCTCCATTCTGTGGCTTTCATTTATTACTAGGTACCTGAGAGGCACTCACTTATCACTGTTCTGAGTTCAACTCTTAACAATGTATGTTCTATGTTCAACGTATGCTAGTTGTGACAAGTGACAGTACTCATCATCATCATGTGCCGTACCAGTTGGCGATCATGTCCTTCCATAATCTTCTATCCACAGTGCATCGTATCAGTTCTGTTGTTGACTGTTTTCCATGCCATGACACCAAGCTATCCTGTATTTTCTCTCTTTGTCGTCCGCAATCTCTCTTTCCTTTTATTTTGCCAGTTGTAACCAAGTATTCCAACTTTCCTCTTCTCATGATGTGCCCAAAAAATGTTGATTGCTTCTTTCTGATGTTTTTTAAGAGCTCCCTTTTTGTGTTGGCCTCTTTGAGAACTTTCTCATTGGTTTTTTAGCTGTCCAGGGAACTTTCAACATTCTTCTGAGAAATCCCATCTCTGTGGCCTCGAATCATCTTTTCATTTGTTTGTCTATACACTGTATAGGTACTGACAGGTCATTATAATTATTTTTTACATGTGGTTTGCCTCAATTTTTGTCTTCCCACTGGATTTCATTGCATTGTAGTTCTTGAAATTGTTTCTATATCCCTGAGGGTTTCACTTCTCTTCAGAGTTCACAGTTTTTATGCCATATCCCGCTGATGTGTAATTTTGTTGATGATTTACTAAAGAAGACTAAGACTAAAAATTGAATTATTGACTTGAATTTGCTGTGAATCGGGCAAGATATTTTGGCATGATAATTATTATTTATTTATAATTTATTATTAGAATTTTATTTTTTTAAATATTATAATTTATTAATTGTGTTATATTATATATATATATAAGTAAGTAAAGTAAAGTACCCCCGTCACGCCAAGTGGGAAATATGATGTTAGTGACCCTATATTTTACAGACCTTCAGCACATGATTTTTGGGGTAATGTGGTCAGTATTACGCCCGTGCTGCTTTACTTTCCCAGAAAAAAATCTGGTACCCATTTAAGGCTGGGTGAACCCGGAAGCCGTCGGTTGGGATCGAACCTACCCCTTGTCCGTGGTAGTCCAGTTCACTAACCACTGAGCTATCGCGGCTCCCTATATATATATATATATATATATATATATATATTTTTATTAAATAATAATAACATTTCTTATTTTAATAATGATCATTAAGTGCTGTCTCCGCATCGAAGGTTTGCTACAATGGAGCACCATTCTGCTCTGTCTCTTGCTTTGATGGTGCAGGTTGTCTTAGTCTTAGGCTGACTTGTCCATCTTTTGGTGTTACTCGTCCATGTTAGTCTTGGTCTGCCTCTTTTACCATGATTTCCCTTCCAAGATTATTTTTAGTAGGCTGTTGTATCTTTTAACATGACAATGACGGGAAAAAATGCATTTGTCTTGCTTGAATTGAGTTTAGTAGTTCTCTTTTCACTTATAGTTGTTTTAAGATTTCATAGTTTGTTTTCTTCTCTTTCCCTTATTTTATTTTATTTATTTAGTGCCGTCTCTGCAAAGAAGGTTGCCTACCATGGAGAGTCATTCCGCTCTGTCTCTTGCTTTGATGGTGCAGGTTGTCATAGGCTGACTTGTCCATCTTTTGATGTTACTCATCCATGTTAGTCCTAGTCTGCATATTACCTTGTATTTTCCCTTCTAAGATTACTTTTAATAGATCAAGTAGATGGGCTATATTATATTTTATATATATATATATATATATATATATATATATATATATATATATATATATATATATATATTTATTATAATATATATATATATACTATACTATATAATATATATTATATATATATAATAATATACAACCCGAGTATTTTAGTTTTAATCTAACAGGCTGTATTAATAAATCATTATGAAACTTACTTGAGAATTCTTTGCAGTTCACATTTCTATCATTGTTTCCTGGACCAAGACTAAACACCCAAGTCCCTGCTATATCTTCGTATGTACAATTGGCTGGTGTGTCTCCGAGAACAGATACAAACAATGCAAAAGCCGCAGCGTAACCGTACATAAGCGACATCATTATATTATCATTATTTCCTATACTATTTATAATCCACTGTAGTGCTAGCTGTGGTTTCAGTTATTTATAATTTACCACTAGAACACCACAAATCAAATATATTAGTGAACTTATTTTAAGAGTTTTTATTAATTATAAATGTTTGATTACAGAGGTGTTCTTAAAATTAATGTATTAATCTCGTTAATGTTGTCCAAGTTGAATGAATGTCTCCACTGTCATGTGTCCTGTCATGTGACCAAAGCATGATGAGACAGTCACGTGATAGCTTAAAACTACTATCTATCTATCTATAGAAAATGGAATCCTTTGAACTGTGGATTTATAGAAGAATAGGTAGAATTGGATGGAAAGAAAAGAAAACAAATGATGAAGTTTTAAAACAACTAAAAATGAAAAAAGAACTACTAAACACAATTAGAGCAAGACAAATGAAATTTTTTGGCCATGTTAAAAGACACAACAGTCTAATAAAAGTAATATTAGAAGGGAAAATACAAGGGTGAAAGAGGCAGAGGCAGACCACGACTAACATGGACGAGTAACATCAAAAGATGGACAAGTCAGCCTATGGCAATCTGCACCATCAAAGCAAGAGACAGAGTGGAATGGCGCTCCATGGTAGCCAACCTTCGATGCGGAGAGGGCACTCAATGATGATGATGATGATCTATCTATCAATTGACCTTTGGAGCGGTAGCCAGCCCATGGGGCATAGACCCAGATACTCTTTCTCTTAACTAAATTTTATTCTAGCAGTTTAAAACAACTACAGGCAGTGATATCAATACCGTAATCTTCTTTTTCTCCCCCTCTTTGTTACTGGCAATTATGTTATCTACTTCCCTGTAAAGACCTGTTGGTCCTTCTCTTGTAATTTCTTGTTACCTCAAATTTTGTCTCTAATGGAAAAGCTCAAATCTTTTCATATATTTCTAAATATCGAAAATGGGATAAGTCAACAATGTTATACGGGACTATATATCCAATTTGTTGCTTGCATCCAGGAAACTCATCTTAATCCTCAGCACAGATTTATGGTCAGGGGCTACCAAACATTTAGACAAGACAGGGAAGGTCACAAGGGTGGAATTCTTATACTTATTTAAAAATTCCATCCCAGCAAAACTGATAGATGTAGTCACAAACGGACAGGCAGAGATCAATGGTACTGACCTATACATTAACTCCGCTAGTATAAGGATATTTAATATATACTGTATAAATGACAAATTACTGAAGCTGGACTCAATGGAAATAACACCATCAAGGTGTCTGGTAGTAGGAGACTTTAACAGCCACTCTGAAAGATGTGGATATAAGGAGTCCAATGTTCGAGGTGAAGAAGTGGAAGAATGGGAAATAGACAACCTATTCCTCATAAACTCTAGGGAGGACCCCCCAACCTTCTACTCAAGAATATGGAAAACAACTTCCACTCCCGACCTAACATTTGCAACTGGAGACATATTTATCAAAATAACCAGAAAAGTGCTGAACCAACTTGAAGATAGTGACCATAGACCAGTCAAACTTTCAGTGGCTCTTGCTCACAAACAGGAGTTGCAAGTACCTCTTCCCCGCTGGAACTATAAGAGAGGAGATTGGGCAAAGTTTGCAAGGCTCACTGATGCATATACGGCGCCTATCAACACCCACGAAAAGAAGGTCAATAATATGATAGAGCGGTTAACAAATGGAATCTTGAGAGCTGCTAAAGAATCCATTCCTAGAGGAGCAAGAAGAAACTACAAGCCATACTGGAGCAAGGAAATACAAAGACTAGAAGAGGAACTGGACTCTGCCAGACAACTAGCTGAAACATCACACAGCACAGAGAGCAACATTGCCTACAAAGCAGCCTCGGCCAAATACAGACGTGAGGTCATGATATCAGCAAGACAGAGCTGGATAGACAAAACAGAGAGCCTTAATCTAGACAAAAATGGCCATAAACTATTGAAACTTGCGAAAGCTCTGAGCGACGAAAACAATTGCCGACCTCCAATATCATTAACACACAATCAGAACATCCTCACAGGCAAAAGGGCAGCAAATCTACTGATAGAGACTTACAAAAACATTAGTAGAATAAACATTCCAATAGACAAACAGAAAGCTGCAAGACGGGAAAACCAAGATGCAAAACACATGCCTTTAGCACCAGAAGAGCATCAGACGACCATCTTTACCCCAACTGAATTAGGTGTTGCCTTCAAAGGATTGAAGTCAAAAGTTCCCCTGGTAATGATGGAATCTCCAACGAAATGCTCCTAAAGCTGGGACAGAAAGCCAATAGCCAGCTTCTAGGGATAATAAATGCTAGCTGGAAGAGAGGTCATGTGCCGGCAATCTGGAAAGAAGCTATTATGGTGCCCATCCTCAAGCGTGGAAAAGACCCACTAGACCCAAGTAACTATACACCAATTAGCCTACTGAGCTGCCTGAGTAAACTCATGGAAAGGCTGGTTAACAGAAGACTTGTGTGGCATTTCGAGACAAAACAACAAATCGTACCACAACAAAGTTATCAGCACAGATCAACTGAAGACATTGTCACCTACATTGCACAGGAAATAGAGGATACTCTACAAGAAAAGAAACACACTCTGGCAGTGTAGGTCGACATGGAGAAGGCTTTTGATAGGGTATGGCGAGAGGGTTTAAAGAACAAGCTTTTAGACTTGGCATCCAGGGTCGTTTATTCAATTGGGTCTCTCAATACCTTCAGGATAGAACGGCCAGAGTACAAGTTCAAGGTCAACTAAGTAAGAAGGTCTCTATCGAACAAGGTGTCCCACAAGGCGGTGTCTTGTCCCCCAACACTCTTTTTAATTTTCATAAATGACATCGTAATGGACATTCCACCCAGAATACACTCATCAATATACGCAGATGATCTGTCGTTATGGGCTCGCTAGGAAAGTATGTCGGTGGCTGGACCCAGGATGCAAGAAGCCCTTGGTGAGCTTGAAAAATGGACGAACACCTGGTTCTTACCAATCAATGAAAAAAAACTACATATACAATTTTCAGCCTATCAAGAAACACACTCTTTGCAAACTTGAAGATAAAAGACCATACACTCCCTATTGACCAAAACCCATCATATCTTCGCGTCACCGTGAATCGCAGAATGACTTGGAAAAATCAGCTAGAAAACGAACAAATATTATGAAGAAATTGGCAGGAACGGACTGGGGAGCAGACAGTAATATTTTGAAAAGACTATAAGTAGGAAGAGTCAGACCAGTTCTAGAGTATCGAGTCACAGCCTGGGCTATGGCTTCCAAATCCGACCTTAGCAAAATTAACAGAACACAGAAACCAAGCTGCCCGTATCATCACTGGTGCTATGAAATCTACACCTATCAAGACTAGAAACAGTAACAGGTTTACAACTCTTAGATGACAGACGGGTCACTAAAGTATTGCAACAAGCGGAGAAATATAGAAGGCTCATTAGCCACCTCATGCACCAAAGAATAACTGGTTCCGGGATTGTACGACTAAAGAGGAGCAACTTCGCTGCAATTGCCAATGAACTAACTACTGGAGACCCAGTACTTTCCCAAACAATATCGAAACCCTTGGGCCCATCTGATATGTCTCCTCATGGAAAACATAAAATACAAGAACTTAAGGAAAATATAACAAGAATCATGAAAAAAGGCACCCAATCAGACACAGAAAGAAAACACGTAGCAGAAAGACACATACACGATATCTACCCACAGAACTATTGGTCCCACATATACACAGATGGCTCTGCTACAAATGCCACCAGAAATGGAGGGGGAGGTGTGTTCTTGACGCTGAATAATCAGGACGAGATCACCAAGTCAATAGCTACTGGAAAATTCTCAAACAACTTTAAAGCAGAAACTGAGGCCATCAGAGATGCTGCAACACTGGCTACTCAACACAAAAAAAACATGCACAATAAATTGGTGATTCTGACTGATGCACTGTCAGTACTATCAGCCCTAAAAAGCCTCAAGAACAATGAACTAGATGACTTGAGAACAACCCTGGACCAACTATGCAATAACTTCCAGAGAGTAGTCATTCAGTGGATACCATCACACTGTAATATACACGGGAACGAACGCGCAGACAAATTAGCTAAAGATGGAAGAAGATTACCACAAGAGAACCATCCGCTTAGTTATGATGAAGCCAAATCCATCCTCAAAGGTCAGTTACATGAAAAATGGAAACGAGAACACCCAAAGCATAACGAGAGTGACGAATACCACCAACTATCAAGGAGGGATCAAGTCATCATACTTCGCCTACGCCCTGGCCACACTAGAATGAGAAATCACATGTTCACCAAATTCAAAATAGGTTCAACCAGCCTATGCCACTGTACACTGGACAATATGACTACAAAACATGTTCTACAGGATTGCCACCAGTACAGTCTTGAGAAGCGCAATGTGATCCACACCCACCTCCCTGGAAGAGAAACTATATGGGGCAATCGATTCACTAAACAGACAGCTGACTTCATGAGAGAGACTGGAATCCTACTCTGATTGAGTCTTTATCGCAGAGAGAGAGAGAGAGAGAGAGAGAGAGAGAGAGAGAGAGAGAGAGAGAGAGAGATCCAGTTTCATATTTTTTTTTTGCACACCAAATTTTTTAAATTTATTTTTAATAACTGTGGCAGAGTGAGACTTAAGACAACTGAGACAATCTTTAAGAGATCGAGATGACAGTATTTAATACGCAAGAAATGAGACATCTGATATAAATAATAATAAATAACGACTTTAAATTACATCTATCTATCATCATCATCATCAAGTACCATGCCTGCTGGCGTAGGAGATTATGTCTCTCCACAACTTTCGATCGTGACAGTTATTTATCATTTCTGATGTTGACCTTCTGCCATTCCATTCTCTTATGCTGTCTGGTATCTTTTATCTTTGCTTCCCTCTATCTCTTTGTCCCTCAATTTTCCCAGTTGTTACAATATATTCCAGCTGTTCTCTTCTCATTGCATGGTCAAAAAATTATGCTTGTTTCTTCATAATATTGGAAATTAGCTCCTTTTTGCTATGGTCACTTTCAAAATGTTTTCATTACTCTTCTTAGCTGTTCATGGTATTCTTTACATTCTTCTGTAAAACCACATTTCTACAGCTTCCAGTGATTTTCTTGTCTGTTGTCTTATTGTCCATGATTACCTCATAAAGCTATATTGTGTTATTTGCGGGTCATCATTATTGCACTCCGAACATGATCATAGAACTTCTAGTTTTCTGCAACTGACGATTTGCTGCTAGTTCTTGCAGAATTTGGTTGTTTCTTAGTCCCATTGGTTGAATCTTCCCCAGTTCTGCGTAACGATTCTCTTGGTCTACCTTATTTTCTTTCACCATATGGTTTCCACATAAATGCCTGATGGAAAGTCTTTCTTCTTTCATTCTCTGCGCAAGAACGATGCGCTTTCTATGCCTTCAAGTTATAAAGCTCGAAGACACGTATTCTTGTCTAGAGCGTGACAATAGATGCACAAATAAAGTAACTGCCTTAACTTCCTCACCAGAAAGCATTAGAGTTGAACTGTTTAGAAACACCTTTTGCATTTTGCTCTGAACTCAATGAAAATTTTAAACTACAAGGTATTCTAATAGTAAGCATTAGCGAGGACTGGATCAATAAATCATGTTTGTAACATTTTCGTTCGTGTGTTAATGGCTTTGAACAAGAATGGGTAGGTTTATTTAAATTTCATTGTTATATTTTAATAGAATTTTATGTTTAATGTGATGAATATAGTATCTGACTTGGTAGCGGCACAAACGCACACTTTATACTTAAACTCGCTGGTTTGGCGTAAAGTGAAAATGGGTACAATCCCAGTATGAAGCTATCCAGTTCTTCTTCTTTCCTTCCTCATTTGACAGCGCTGAGGGGAAATGTAATTTGCGGTCTTTTGCTCTCCTGTTCGCCTCTGCTGCTGTTATGTTTCCTAGTGCTTCTAATATTCCATCGATCCATCTTTTTCGTGGTCGACCCTTGGGTCTGGTATTCTTGCAACGTTTATTGAGGGCTCGTTGTGTTGTGTTTTGATCTTTCAGCCGTGTCACTTGGCCAAACCATTTATATCTATTGTTTTTTTTTAGATATTCAATGGCGGGGACTATACCTAGCTTGTTTCTCAGTTCTTCATTTCTGATCTTATCTCTCAGGCTGTTTATCCAGTTGATGTTGCTAAAAAGAAAGTTTACACAAGACTTCTGAGATGGAGAAGTTAGTAACATAGTGGAATAACACTGGGTCCACTAATTACCAAGGATTACCTGGTATGAATAGACTTTAATACAATTCCATATGGCAAGAAACATCTGTTTACCTCTATTTTATATATTTTGTTAAATAATCGTTAACATGCTTCGAGTCTTGTGGAGTTCAAGGTTAATTATACTGACAAATATATTCCTGTGAGCATCACCATGTTTAGTTTAGTTTTTTTTTTCTCAATGTTTTTATTCCGTTCCAGAATTTCATCTTTGTCATTCTTAGTTTCTTGCTCCCATCTTTCCTACTATCAAACATTTTTGTAAGCTCTGTTTTCTAGTTTAGACCTTCGTGCTATCTGTTTTGTTTGTTTTCTTCTTCACATTTTAGTTATTATGGCTATCTTAATGCTGCAGTGTATTCTTCTTCTTCTGCGTTCTTCACTCGGTTAAATTGGAATTCTGCACTCTTTGAGAAAGCTTGCAAGTTGTTTCAGATTTTAGGTATCGCCTTACAATTTTAATGGTGTATTGCAGTAAAATTCATCCGCTTTGCAGCAGCTTCGCATTCTTACCCATCTTGATGCCTTTTATGACTTTTTATGCCTTTATTCTTCTCATCCAGTCTGCATTCAGGAGAAAGTCTTGTAGAACAAGTTCTATTGCATAGCATATCTAATGGTAGCACATGTTGTTGGAATTTCCTGTGAATTTGAAATACGCGTGTCTCATTATTGTGACCAGTACAGAGGTACTGTTAAACCTGTTAAACATACCAACCACCAATAAGACAACAAAAACAACGCTAGAACTCACAAATACTGAACCCAACATCATGAAATGAAGACGTCAGAGGAAATCGAAGACGTAATCAAATATGCACCAAGAAATAAAGCACCGGGGATAGATAACATACCAATAGAAATAATAGCAGGAGAAACAGGAATGCAATGGCTGCACAGAATATTTAATGCAGCATGGCACCAACAACAAGTCCCAGAAGACTGGCAACAGGCAATCATCATACCAATATGGAAAAAGAAAGGTAGCAAAAGAGACTGCAATCAATATAGAGGTATATCTATTCTCAGCCATGTAGGAAAGCTATAAGCCAAAATCTTGGAGAAAAGGCTGAGACCAATAATAGAACTACAGTTAAGCGATTCTCAAATGGGGTTCCGAAAAAACAGAGGATGTACCGACGCACTATTCACATTAAAACGGCTTGCAGAAAAAAACGACAGAACACAATCAAAACTTATACATAACCTTCATTGACCAGGAAAAAGCATTCGACAGAGTAAACAGAGAACAACTGTGGGAGATACTAACAACATACGGAGTAAGCCAACATCTAATCAACCTTATTAAAAGTCTCTACGTCAACAGCAGCTGCAGGGTCAGAACAGCAGCAGGCTACACAGACCACTTCGAAGTTAGATCAGGTGTAAGACAGGGGTGCGTACTATCCCCACTACTGTTTATTACATACATGGACCATATATGCAAGCTAGCCAACCCATCAGAGACAGAGGAGATCAACGAGCTTTTATTTGCAGACGACTAATACATCAGGCACTTATACACGAAACAATAGAAGACTTACACGAGCACTTAAACAAACTCAACATCTCAGGCACAAAATACAACATGAAAATCAACATCAACAAAACAGAAGTCGTGAATGTCGCCAAAAATAAACAGAACATCAACATAACTACAGAAGGCAGACAACTAAAACAAGTAGAGGAATTCAAATACCTAGGAAATCTAAAATCTAATGACAAACGATAATTCTCAAATAGCAGAGATAGAATCTAGATACAACAAAGCTTGTCAAATCATCGGACAGTTATCACCACTATTGTCCAACAAGGAAATAACCTTAGAGGCAACACGAGCACTATACAATACAATCTTCATCCCAACGTTGTGCTACCAATGCCAGACCTGGACCTAGATGCAAGAACAATAAGAAAAATAACCTCTACAGAGATGAAATGTGTTAGACGAATGACAGGAAACAGTCTGAGAGATAAGATCAGAAATGAAGAACTGAGAAAAAAGCTAGGAATAGCCCCCGCCATAGAATATATAAGGAAACAACAGATAAAATGGTTTGGCCACGTGACAAGGCAGAAGGGGAAAAAAAAACACAACGAGCCTTCAACAAACGTTGTGAGAACACCAGACCCAAGGGTCGACCACGTAAAAGATGGGTCGATGGAATATTAGAAGCACTAGGAAACATAACAGCAGACTAAGAGCAAAAGACTGCAAATTATATCTCCCCTCGACGCTGAAAGACAGATGAGGAAGGAAAGAAGAAGAAGAAGACATGTAGAATAAGCTATCCTGGTTCGTTAAATTGTAGTTTGTGATATCCATTATTTTCATTGCATTTTGAGTTGCGTAGCATTCAATTTGTATCATAGTTTGCTCACAGACCGTTAAAGCGGTCAATCTTCTTCTTTTCTTCCTCATTTGCCTTTCAGCGTCGAGGGCAGATATAATATGCGGCCTTTTGCACTTCTGTTCGCCTCTCCTGCACTCCAGGCACTAATACATGAAACAATAGAACACTTCCTTTTTTGTACATCTTCCTAGGATGAACTTGTTACTAGGAAACACATTTGTTTTTAAATTTAAAAAAAATATCCTTCACTTAGAACTTACATCAAATCAAATACTTGCTTTATCTTGAATTGAAGCACTTTCATGCAGCTATATGCTGTACATATGTTACTATGAAAAAGACATCACCTCAATGCAAAATAAAGATAATTGGAACAATATTAAAAAAGGTAAATGAATTTAAATATTTGGGAACTTTGTTAACCTCAGACGGAAGATGTACAAAAGAGGTGAGATGCAGAGTGGCTCAGGCAAAAACAGCTTTCCAAAAATGAGGAAGATACTATGCAATCCATTTTTGACAATAGAAACAAGAAAAAGAGTTATTAAATGCTACGTAGAGCCAGTCCTAACATATGGATGCGAATCATGGACAATAGGACAACAGACAAGAAAATCACTTGAGTCTGTAGAAATGTGGTTTTACAGAAGAATGTTGAGAGTACCATGGACAGCTAAGAAGAGTAATGAAGATGTTCTGTGAGAGGTCAAAGCAAAAAGAGAGCTAATTTCCAATATTAGGAAAAAACAATCATCATTTTTTGGCCATCTAATGAGAAGAGAACAACTGGAATATATTGTAACAAGTGGAAAAATTGAGGGACGAAGAGATAGAGGGAAGCAAAGAGAAAAAATAACAGACAGCTTAAGAGAATGGCTTGGCAGAAGGTCAACAACAGAAATGATAAATAGCTGCCGAGATCGAAAGTTGTGGAGAGACATGACCACCTACGCCAGCAGGCCTGGTACTTGATGATGATGATGATGTTAATATGGAATGATTTTATCCAATGTATGTTTTAGTTATCCAGTTTATACAGGCGTAAGTTTGCACTTGAGAATAGAAATGAATTATTTTATTTCTTCTTTTTTTCGTCTTTTTTGTTTACTCTTCATTTTTATTTCATTTCTTAGTTATATCTTAAACTGACGTCTATTGCATTGTGTCTTTGTTTAATAAGAAAGTGCAATACATGCACACTTCAGCCCGACACATTCTGCTTCATCGCAGTTTTCTTGGTAGTAAAGACTGCCGTCAGTTTCCAGTTCATCTTCTTCTTTCTTCTTTTCTCTTTCCCACTGGTACCGAAAAGGTGTCGTGGTTATATCATTTGTCATTCTTGCGCTGCTCGAACTGTCTGAATTAGTGATTTTCCTTTGTTACATGTTTCTGTCACTGCATCTATCCATCTTCTAGGTCTTCCTCTTGGTTTTTTTCCACGCATTCTCGAGAAGTACGCCCTTGATGGTGCTTTGTAAGGATTCATTCTGACCAGGTGGCCAAACCATTTAAGTTGTTGTTCTATATATTCTTGGCAGGGTTTTGTTCCTACCATTTTCCTTATGGTTTCATTTGGTATTTTATCTCTTCTTGTGTTGTTTGTTACTTTTCTCAAGCATCGCATCTCACATGTATTGATCTTCCTTAAATGTGATTTAGAAAGGCTCCATGTTTGACTTTCATAGCACAAAGTTGGTATGAAAATGCTATTTATCATTTGTTATTTAACTGCCATAGAAATGTTTGGATGTCTTAACAAAGGTGAAAGCTGGTATGTGACAGCATTTGCTTTTTGTATTCTCATGTCAATTTCTTTGTCTAGTTTTCCATCTTCTGTAACCATTGTGCCCAAATACTTGAATTCCTCTACTTGTTTTATTTCTTTATCTTTGATCTTAATGTTTAATGGGTGTCTTAATTTGCTTATTCTCATAGCCTCCAATCCATACTGCTTGATAAACATTTATTATTAGGAACATCGACAAGATGTGGGTTATGGTCTTGATCAGGTTTGGTTCATTGATCCTAACTTTCTGCTATTTGTTGGTGTTTGTTATTAGATTATTTCTAGTACATGCACATGATTCGGGCTGCATGGTAGTCGCCTTTGTTAACAAAATGTACCACTGCGTTTTGGCGGGAGCTGTGACGCGAGTAGAGCGGATGTGTAGAATTCCCGACTGCAAAGAATCTGATTACATAAATAGAGCAGAATAGAAGGTTGCACAATATCAGCCAGTTCTAAATTAATCTTTAAGCTACTTAACAAAAAAAAAAAGCTAATTAAGTCCAGACTTGAACCCCCCCCCCCCCTCACACACACACACACATAAGAAAAGGTTAATTTTTTCCCTTCCTTGAGTTCACACTACGTGATATGGCCCCTATCGACTCAGCAATGTGACTTCAGCACGGCATATTCCAGCAGCGGTTTACTTTTTCTCCTCAGTTCCTACTGGCTTGACAAGACTGGCTAGTCTGTTTCCAGAATTTTAGGAATCCGATCAACAGAAGCCTTGTCGAACCCGTATTTCGGCCCAATAGATTCTTCGCAATTTCAAGGGCGAGGGAGGGGGGAAGAAAGATGTACACAGCCCAGTTCGGGTCATGGTGCCAAAGTGTCACCCTGCAGGTGCATTCTGGGCATAACAGCTTTGTGAAACAAAAGAAATAACATAATCAAGATAAACGTTGATCTGCCAAATTCAGGTGTAAACTAAATTAAATCTTTGGGAAGTTTTTATCCTTTAATGGTGGAGATACCGCAATAAAACTGATAGAAACTGTCTATCGGGTTTACAAATTACTTTGCTCTGTCATTGGCTGAAAATTTGACACAAAAAAGTCTATAATAGGTAACTAAAAATGAACATTAATGTCAAAATACAGCCAAAACTTCATAATCGTTATAGAATTTATTCGTCTTTTAAGTATTAAGCATGGTACAAAAATTGTACCAGCGAGACGGAAAGAGTTTATATTGAGTAAGGTGTTTAAAATGTATACCACTAACCATCATAAAGATTCAGTTACGTGGTACAAAGTTTGTACCGAAAGAGTTTTAAAAAACTACTTTAACAATATATACAAACGAGCACTAAGAGAATGACCATTTATCATTTTCTTTTTATTCCATATATTACTCAAGGAGTGCCACAGAGGACGCCTTCCGAGATAACGTCAGAGTTGACATTTCGGAGAGAACAAAAAGCCAGCCTGGCAGTGCATCCAAGAACAAACGTTCCTCAACTAATTACGAAAAGAACACACATTTTCAAGATAATCAACAGTTCACTAGCACGTGCTGTTGTGTTATCTACATGGTTTTTGTTTTGATTGTAACATTTGGTCTAATTATTGTTAAGTTTAAATTATTAGGATTGTTTAAACATTAAACAATTATTGTTTAAGAAAGCGAACACTTAAATCTTGTGTAGGCATAACTGGCCCACTACTAATGTAAACGACAACATACAGTTCTAACCTTACTTCTATCTTGAGATGCTTAACACAGAATCCCAAAGCAATTAAAAATATGGTTATATAATTTCCGTAATGGTATGGAAGTTTATTTTCAAATTCTTTGTTTAAAAACGGCATATCTTCTCTTTTGGCACTTTAACACCCATGTTTTTAATAAGTAAAGTTAAAACAGCTCCGACGTTCTTTAATAAATAAAGTATACAGCTCGAAAGTTCTTTAATAAGTAAAGTATAGAGCTCCAACGTTCTTTAACAAGTAAAGTATACAGCTCTAACGTTCTTCAATAAGTAAAGTATACAGCTTCAACGCTCTTTAATAAGTAAAGTATAGAGCTCTAACGTTCTTTAATAAGTAAAGTATACAGCTTCAACGCTCTTTAATAAGTAAAGTATAGAGCTCTAACGTTCTTTAATAAGTAAAGTATACAGCTTCAACGCTCTTTAATAAGTAAAGTATACAGCTTCAACGCTCTTTAATAAGTAAAGTATACAGCTCCAACGCTCTTTAATAAGTAAAGTATACAGCTTCAACGCTCTTTAATAAGTAAAGTATAGAGCTCTAACGTTCTTTAATAAGTAAAGTACACAGCTCCAAAGTTCTTTAATAAGAAAAGTATAGTGCTCCAAAGTTCTTTAATAAGTAAAGTATACAGCTTCAACGCTCTTTAATAAGTAAAGTATAAAGCTCTAACGTTCTTTAATAAGAAAAGTATAGTGCTCCAAAGTTCTTTAATAAGTAAAGTATACAGCTTCAACGCTCTTTAATAAGTAAAGTATAGAGCTTTAACGTTCTTTAATAAGTAAAGTATAAAGCTCTAACGTTCTTTAATAAGTAAAGTATAGAGCTCTAACGTTCTTTAATAAGTAAAGTATAGAGCTCTAACGTTCTTTAATAAGTAAAGTATAGAGCTTTAACGTTCTTTAATAAGTAAAGTATAAAGCTCTAACGTTCTTTAATAAGTAAAGTATAGAGCTCTAACGTTCTTTAATAAGTAAAGTATAGAGCTCTAACGTTCTTTAATAAGTAAAGTATAGAGCTCTAACGTACTTTCTTCTTCTTCTTCTTTCCTTCCTCATCTGCCTTTCAGCGTCGATGGGAGGTATAATTTGCGGTCTTTTGCTCTTCTGTTCGCCTCTGCTGCTGTTATGTTTCCTAGTGCTTCTAATACTCCATCGACCCATCTTTTACGTGGTCGACCCTTGGGTCTGGTGTTCTCGCAACGTTTGTTGAAGGCTCGTTGTGTTGTGTTTTGTTCTTTCTGCCTTGTCACGTGGCCAACCCATTTATTTGTTGTTTCCTTATATATTCTATAGCCAGGGGGGGGGGGGGGGGGGGGATTCTTATCGGTAGATGAGCCCCGTCTATCCCGCGCTAAAGTCCATCGTCTGCTGCAATCATTACCATCTCCTCTGTGATATCTCGCAACCGCTTTCATCATCATCATCATCGAGTGCCATCACCGCAACCAAGGTTAGCTACCATGGAGCGCCATTCTGCTCTGCCTCTTGCTTTGATGGTGCAGGTTGTCATAGGCTGATTTGTCCATCTTTTGATGTTACTCATCCATGTTAGTCTTGGTCTGCCTCTGCCTCATTTACCTTGTATTTTCACGTCCAAGATTACTTTTAGTAGGCTGTTGAGTCGTTTAACATGGCCCAAAAAATCGCATTTGTCTTGTTTGAATTGTGTTTAGTAGTTCTCTTTTCATTTTTAGGGAGCCGCGATAGCTCAGTGGTTGGTGAACTGGACTACAAAGAACAAGAGATAGGGTTCGATCCCAACCGACGGCTTCCGGTTCACCCAGCCTTTAATGAGTACCTGCTTTTTTGGGGGGAAAGTAAAGCGGCACGGCGTAATACCGACCACATTACCCCACAAATCATGTGCCGAAGATCTGCAAAATTTATGGTCACTAACACCATATTGGGAGCCGCGATAGCTCAGTGGTTAGTGAACTGGACTACAAAGGACAAAGGGTAGGGTTCGATCCCAACCGACGGCTTCCGGGTTCACCCAGCCTTAAATGGGTACCGAATTTTTTTCTGGGAAAGTAAAGCAGCACGGGCGTAATACCAACCACATTACCCCAAAAATCATGTGCTGAAGGTCTGTAAAATATATGGTCACTAACACAATATTTCCCTATATGAATGCTGATATCGTATGACAGGGAACAGTTGGCCGTGTTCACTTTCTGTGCGGTTTCGCCTTGTGTCTTTTGGCATGTGCCGAGACTGCTATGACGGGGACTACAGCAACCTTTCTTTGTTTGGGAGATGAGTTAGTAATTCGAATGATTCCACTGGCACGGGCGGTTGAGCAATTATGGATTTTAATTCGTTTGCAGTGATACCGAGGCCTTCCATAACCAAATAACCAAATAACGAAACCATATTTCCCTATACGCCACTTGGCGTGACGGAGGTACAATACTTTACTTTTTTAAATTGGTAGTTGTTTTAAGACTTCATCGATCGTTTTCTTTTCGTTTCATCCAATTGTACCTATTCTTCTATAAATTCACATTTTAAAGGTTTCAATTCTCTGTTATGTTTTCTTGTCTAATGTCCATGTTTCTGCACCATATAGGAATTTTGAGAAGATATAACATTTTGCTATTCTTAGTGTTAGCCCTGGTGTTATTTGTTTTGATGTTAGTATATTTTTCATGACATTAAAATTACTTTTTGCCCCATAACGTTGATCGCAGTATAAACCTGATGAAAAATAGGCACAAGTACACAAATAGGCACCAGCTGAGTGTTGTGTATTCTTTTCAGCATGCATCAAACTGAACACTGAACGCAGAAAACAAAACCAACTGATCGTTGAGACAGAAGTACAACTTTGACTTTTCAGAATAACAGGTTGTGAGCTGCTACAAGATGAGGGAATTATTTCAGATGAAGTGGTAAGTTTACAGCACTCAGATAAAATGACAAATAATCAACATAAAAAAATATTTAAAAAAAAACAATATATGGTCCGAAGCAGGATAGCTCTTAGTAACTAGTTAGCTGAGTTAGAAGTGTTTCATAGCGTTTGACCTCTCGTGGCAAGGCGCTGTGCCACTGAGTAAGGGTTCGATCCTGCTTCGGACCATATATTGTTGTTGTTTTTTTTTTCTGTTGTTAATTATTTGTCATATTTTTCCGAGCCTGTAAACATACTTCTTCCTCTGAAATGATTCGCTGATTATCGCCTCGGAAGTTTCCCCCTATAATAATATTCATTTATTTTTATTATTTGTCTACAAGATGAAAGCTATCCTGAGGTGAAGTCATGAGCACTTATACTGGTGTGTAGTGACTATAATCTATCGACCAACTAGCGTTATGTTTTCTACATATTTGTTGAGCAGCAAAGCTGAGTTATGCATGGTATATCAAATCTAATCATATGTAAAACAGAATTTGTAAAAAAGATAATTGAAAAAAAAGTGATTGTTACAGTGATATGGTATAAGGTCATCATCATGACCCTCAAGTACCGGGCTTGCTGACGTGGGTGATCATGTCTCTCCACAACTTTCGATCTCGACAGTTATTTATCATTTCTGTTGTTGACTTTCTGCCAAGCCATTCTCTTAAGCTGTCTGGTATCTTTTCTCTTTGCTTCCCTCGATCTCTTCGTCCCTCAATTTTCCCAGTTGTTACAATATATTCCAGCTGTTCTCTTTTTATTACATGGCCAAAAAATGATGATTGTTTCTTCCTAATATTGGAAATTAGCTATCTTTTTGCTTTGGCCTCTTTCAGAGCGTTTTCATTACTCTTCTTAGCTGTCCATGATATTCTCAACATTCTTCTGAAAAACCACATTTCTACATACTCCAGTGATTTCCTTGTTTGTTGTCCTATTGTCCATGATTCACATCCATATGTTAAGACTGGCTCTACATAACATTTAAGAATAATGGTATAATGTAGATGTTAGTAAAATGTGTAGAAAACAGAACTGTGAATACGTAAATATGAATAAGCTGGGAAGTTTTAAACATTAAGAAAGTTATGATTTGCGAATGTCCAACATAAATGTCATGGAATGTTAAGATCTGTCGATGTTACTACATATCATTGAATGCTATGATTTATGAATGTCCAACATAAATGTCATGCAATTGTAAGATTTGTCGATGTTATTACATATCATTGAATGTTATGATTTATGAATGTCCAACATAAATGTCATGCAATTGTAAGATTTGTCGATGTTATTACATATCATTGAATGTTATGATTTGTGAATGTCAATAAATGTGTTGAAATTTGAAGATTTGCTAATGCTAATATATATCATGGAATGTTATGACTTAAGAATGTTAATGCGAAGATAACGCAGGTTCGAATCTCGGTAGGGCCAAACGTTGTTTTTTTTCTCGATTGCCTGGGTGGAATACAAACTCAGACCCGAACACCTGTTAGCGACTGTTCAGGACAAACGGACTCTATTTTCCGGTTCTATATGTTCCCTTCCCTCCCCCCCCCCTCTCCCCGGCAGATCCCAGTGATGGGTGGAATGTTAATATTTGTGAATGTTGATGCACCGCAACGGAAGTCAATAAAAGTATAAAAGACCGCAAACTATGTCTCCCCTCGACGCTGAAATGCAATTAAGCAAGGAAAGACGTATAAGAGTGAATATCATGGAATGTTATAATTTGTGAATGATAATGCGCATCATAGGTTGTGGAATGTTATGATTTGTGAATGCTAATAAATATAATCGAAATATTATGTTTGATTGTATTAATAAATAGCATGAAATGTTAAGCTGTGTGAATATAACCACTGTTGTGGGTAGTATTTTTTTAAAATTGTGAATATAGTACAAACATCTTCTTCTCTTCTGGGGGCGGGGGTTAAGGCAAAGAAATGCAAATGAATGCATAAAAATGCGAAGCTGCGGTAAAGCTAAATGTGAAGGAGAATTGACAGAAAGAATAGAAAAAAATGGTATAGTAAAAGCTTTACGTGATTGACAGACGACACAAATTTGAACGACGTTTCGGCTCAATAGGACTTCAGCAGGAACAAACAAACAAACAACACACACAGATATGTATGTAAATAAAACTAATCCTACATAGCTAACTAGTAATGAAACATCCAAAACAAAATAATCGAAACTGGTTTAAGAAAAGAAAAATGTCTTCCCTGTGTCGTGGACCGTGGCCGGAATGAGAACGAGAGAGTCGCTGTAAATACCCTGCTGGTTGGAGGGTCAAAACCGTATAAAGGGTTCTAAACAAGGACTCTAGACCGGCCGTACGCTATTCTTACGGTCTGTTGTTTGATGTGCGACGGGGATAATCTGACGACTAACTGTTTGTCTATATGTTCGGAATTGGAGTCAACAACGATGGCCTAACATCATCAAGCGCTCTACATTTTTTAAAAATATGACGATCATCATTTTCAAGAGGACGTGAACTCCCGGTATATGGTGGATAGGTGGCGAGAGCAATTGAAGGCTAGGCATGAAAAGTGTTCCTTGTTGCAGTTTTCTCATATTCCAAGTCCGGCTTGTTGCAGGAGCTACTGAGTTAAGTGCTCTGTGCACACCGTGAGCTGTGTGTCTCTTCCGTTTTGATCCTGCTTCGATATCCGCTTGTTTACGATGAATGATGATATCGTATGACAGGGAAAAGTTGGCTGTGTTCACTTTCTGCGCGGTTTCGCCTTATGTATTTTGGCGTGTGCTGAGACTGCTATTATCTGCTAATAGAAGCTAATAGAGAGACGCTGAGAACAACATTGCTGAGAGCAGCAAAAAGCAGCAGGAATCGGCTCCCTCAATGAGATAGAGCTGCTTGCACAGAACAGAGACAAATGGCGAGATTTGATAAAATATCTTTAAAAGAATTGAAAACTACTAGAACAAAAATTCAGATTAGAGGAGTATATTGGTCTACGCCTATGGGCCGGCTACGGTTCGAAAGGTCAATAGATAGATAGATAGAATAGAAGGTAATGATCATAAGTCACATCTGCTCCTCTATATACTTTTACATCATGTAAGGATGACTTAGACTTGTTATTAATACATTTGTGGTCAATTTGATTCTCCGTTATATGATCTAATGTCACCCATGTAGTTTTATGCATTTTTTATGTTGAAATATTGTTCCTCCAAGGCTCACTTGATTAAGGGCACAGAAGTTCACGA
Source organism: Megaustenia siamemsis (assembly GCA_032433765.1). Lineage (NCBI taxonomy): Eukaryota > Metazoa > Mollusca > Gastropoda > Stylommatophora > Ariophantidae > Megaustenia > Megaustenia siamemsis. The sequence goes on along the minus strand of JAVIAB010000125.1, from coordinate 73,069,359 downwards.
ATATCACTCCATTCTCATTCATTTTTCCAAGTCCATGTTTTCACATAATCTCTTCGAAGCATATAGATTGTCTGATCCAACATTTGCGTTTAGACCTCCCATCAAGATTATACTATCTTTGACTCGTCTTCCGTCCATCTGACCCTGCAACTGTTTATAGAATTCATCTTTAACTAAATTCTCCTAAGCATTGGTTTGTGCATAGCATTGGATAATATGTATTTTCATTTTTTGTAAATGCTGCTCTTATTAGTCTTGGCCAGAATGCTTCCAATTCTATCAGTGATATGTGTGCTCTTCTTGTCAACATTTTGATCTACCCCTTCACTATGTTGTGCACCAGGTTCCTGGTGTCATGATGATAAAATAATCACTCACGTGTTTAGTTTTATCCTTTCTGTTCCTAACCATCTTGTTTCGCACATTCCTAGAGGTTATATTTTGTCGTTTCTCATTTCTGTTGCTACTTTTGGAGCTTTTCCATGTTCATTTAGAATACGTGCATTCCAGGTACCAATTCTGGAGGATTTCCTGGTAGACAAAAGGTGAGTCGGCGACCAGGACTCCTCGTGGCTTTCCCCGGATTGCGTCATATATCTCTTAGACAGAGAGCCTTTATCTTTCCTGGATGGTGGATTTACATTTTGTTCTTATCCTAGCCTTGTCCATGTCGGTGAAGTTTTTGCGGGTTAGTTTTTGTTACAGTATCAGATAGCCAGCCCCATGCTCAAGTCTCTTGAGTCCCCTCTTACGAACAAACCTGGTACATAAACGCTACAATTCTGTACTCCCCTTGTTGTTATAAATAAACTGCGCGAGTGTTATATTTCTAGTGCTGCAAAAAACTTTGTGAGTGTTACACGTAGTCAGCACTTACGCGTAATATGTTATCAATATTTACAACTAACTAAGAATGTGGGCACAATATTTAAAAAAGTGCTGACCAACACAATCAATATGTTACTTTCAATGTCAGGTTTTAATACTGGTTTCTAAAACAACCAATAAAACATATGGGGAAAAAAACATACGATGAACATTAGTGGTTACTCTGTAGTAACTTCAAAGTGGTCATTCTTGTGCATGGACGTCAGGTTGGACACATCAAGTACCGTTTTCTCTTTGATTGGATAATCGTGCAGGAAATAACCAATATATTAGGAAAAAAAAGTATTATAAAAAAAAAAAATCGCTGCACTCTTGCAGTAAGGATGTTGAGCATCCAGCACTTGTAGACACTAATAAGATTTTGTTACCGCTCTTGCGCATTAAATTGCGTCATAACTTAAGATTAGTTAGCATGCCACACCAATAATCGCTGTCCCAACAAATGAAGTCAGGCCTCAACTTCGTTGGGACACTCACTCCAACTGCAGTCCAGCCTGTGGCAAATTTGCAGTCGAAATCAGACAGTTTATCCATCCGGTCTTCCTGACCAGACGGGCCCGGGTTCGATCCCCAGCAGTGGCGGATTTTTTTCGGACTGACAAGGCTCCGGGATTCACCCAGCCTCCAAAACCGGGTACCAGAGATTTTTCTGGGAAGTAAAGGCGGCATGGCGTGATACCGACCACATCACCCAAAAATGTGCCGTGGTCATAGAAAAATATGGTTACTAACGCCATATTCCCCATACGCCTAGCAAAGCGTGGAGGGAACCTTTACTTTACTTACTCCGGTAAAGATAGAGGGCTGCTACCTTTCACTGAACTCCGCAGCTAGTGGCACTGCAGCACTATCTCAGCGCGCGGACGTGAAAGCCATGTTGATTTTGTGGTTAGGTGAATACGACCGGCCTAGGGATGTCTCTACAGACGAAAATCCAAACCAGAAAGAACCACTTTAAAGCACACTCCAACAAAAATACCACCAGTCCTGAACTCGATTCGACTAAATGACCATTTTGGCCTGCCGCACCAACCGAAAGCCCTATTGTGTCAGAGCATCTGTCTTCAGTGTGCTGTGTTAAGCAAATATAAATTGTGATTATCCTTAACAGTTGGTGCAAACAAAGCTGTTTCTCATAAGTCACAAGCTTTATTACTTCGATTCTTTCCTACCCTGTTTTGCATAATGTTTTTCTTATCTTTAGTGAGTTGTTAGTTGGGTGTGCCATGCTCTCCGGTTTCAAGATAGTGAAATAGAGTGTATATTTCACTGACCACTGCAGGATTTACGTTTGAAGAAAGATTAATTTCAGCTCTTTAATACGCATTTCTGCGTTAAAATCAATCGGATGTTCCACTTAGCGGATTCGCGCCGGTGCTACTGAGTGCACTGGTAGCGGCTCTCATTGGCAAATCAAATGTCATGAATGTGACCTTTCTAGTCTTGAAGTCGATATGCGATTTACAGTATCACATTGAGAGCTGTTCAATAACTTTCGTTGGATTTGTTCGATGAAAATGACTCACAGCTCCTTAATATAGATTGATCTGCATAGTCAAATAAAGGTTCCACTTTAGGAATTCTGCGTTTTTTTGGCTGCATTCTATGGAGTGGATTGGGCGTTGTGGGCCTTGTCATGGTTTATGTGTGCTACGTCATCATGACATTGAGAGCTGTTCAATACCCGTCGTTGGATTTATTCGGCGCCAATTACTCACACGTTACAACTCCTTAATATGGATTGTTCTTCCAAGTCAACCGAAGATTACAATTTAGGGATTCTGTACTATCGCTACGGTGTTTAATGCGTTTCTTGGTTGCATTTTTTTTGGAGTGGATCGGGCATTGTACGTGCATAAATTGTTGTGTTCTACGTCATCATTATGAGCATTCGTATACCCCTTAACCGACCGAATAATCGTAGTGAAGGGCTAAACGATGGAGTTTTCAGCCCTGGTGCGACTCCCAGATTTTCATTAAATCAGGAGGGATGTTGTCTAGATTCAGTTGAGCTACAGGGAGATCGGGGGTAAACTTGTGAACTAACTTATTATGTCACAATGCAAGTCTTGCTAGAGAGGAGATCTGAGAGCTCAGTAACTGTTGTTCGACATGCAATGAGGATAATCTGACGACTAACTAATTATAGTCCGTTCAGATTCGTTTGCCGAGATGTTATGATTTATAATTCAAAAAGTTCTTGATGATTTCACATGATTTTTGGCATACGGTGTTAAAATGTCCATGTCACGAGAACATATGTGTTACTCGATGTCTAGCTATAACGGTTTTCTTAAAGCGGCGAATTCCTTTGATCTTTGCCCATGTAACTATTATTTTGACCCTAATCAAAATGTTTTACAGTAATCTAGTGCAACGATGACCCATAGGCGTGTCCATAAAATTTTACTTGGTGGCAAGTATACAAATTTTAAATTATATATAGAACTTTTGTTCGTAGAGTCAATTTGATATAGTTCCATGCTCTTGGTGTGAGTTTCCCAAATGGTGTCGCTGCCTTTCAAATACGTACATTTAGTTCCTCATCTAAGGAAAGTGTGGCTGTAATAGTGGATCCAAGATAGCTGAACTTCTGTACTGACTCAAGCAGGCTTCCATTCAAAGTAATGGTTGTTGGTTTGCTTATAACATATTTTTGATTGCTTGGGTGGTCTTGAACAATAAACTGTTTAACAAATCAACTAGGAAATTTTGCAAATCAAACTATTTATCTGTAGACTTAATCAGAGTAATGATCATTCAGAATCAGACGAGTCAAATAGGTCGATTACTGCTTTCGGCTGAACAAACAACAAACCATCCTTTTTCCAATATTCCTCTTCTTGTCGTAACACATGATCCTCACATTTTACCCAGTAGTCTTTATTTATATTTGATAGAGCCTGATTTGTAAGTGTCTCAACATCGCATAATTTGAAAGTTTTATTTGTATATGCTACGTGTCCTTTAACTTTTGCCCAAACTAGTTCTATAGGATTTAAGTGTGCATGATATGGAGGTAGTCTCAAACATCTATGGCCATGTTCTTGAATTAACTTGTCTATTTTAAATATCTTTGTACGTTGTGTCTGTTTTACAAGGCTAAGCAATTCGGGTTTCAAGTAGCTGTCGTTAACTTGTATGTGTTCTTTTATGAGCCACGTTTTGATTGCATCTTTTGTACTTGATGATGTTGGGATTCTATCTTCTACGTTAACTACGTTATGGTATGAAGCATTGTCCATTATCAGACAAGAAGGTCGATCTAATATTGGAAGGATACTTTTCTCGATCCAGTCTTTAAATATGTGCCCATTCATTTCGGAGTGGTAGTCTCTATTGTCTATGGATTTTGAAATGAAAACGAGATGAGCATTCTGCAACAACCCATTATGTCTGCTACCTGCATGTGCAACTATCAAACGTTGCCCTTTACTGCTTGGTACTGATCTTTTAATACTTCCATCTGCTAACTGCCATTCCTTTCATTTGTATGATGAGCGTTGATCCAAGTTTCATCTAAATAAACAATATCATAATCATTTTCGCGCATTTCCTTCACTTCACGTAAATACTTGCTTCTAAGAGCTACTAGATGTGGCTTCTCACAAATAATGTTTTTTCCACCAGCATACTTTCTAAAGGTGAAGCCTGCACTTCTTAATATTTTCCATAATGAAGTTTTTGATATTTCAATGTCGTTGTTAGTTTTCAGCCAAAGCTTCAACTTTCTAAGTGTCACTTCTTCGTTTATATCAAACATTCGACAGATTTCTCTTTTTACTAGGTCCTTATCAAAACTGTCTAACGTTTCTTTCCTTCCTTGCTTTCTTGCATTTGTTGGCAATAAATATCCGCTTCCTTTAACTATTCGATCAAATGAACGTTTACACAAACCTAAAATATGCATTGTTCTCTTCTCAGGGTTTGATAAAGAACAATAAAGATGTCCCTTGTTACGCTCTCTGCAGAAGTATTGATAAATCTTTATAGCAATGTTATGCTCAGTAAAATATTTTGCCTTTATATTCATTCTCACATAGACTTGCAGAAGATAATATGGATAGTGCCGCCTCCTTTCTGTAAATATTGAGATTTGCCTCTGAATTATGACTCGAACTCGAGTCTACGCCCGTGATTTTGACGTCACATAATTTCCGGTTTCGGCTAAAATGTCATTTTGTGCTAAACGGGAAATTTCATATGTAACATTTCTTTATAAAAATTTATAGTGGAAACATAACTATTTTAGGACGGTGCGCATTCAGCCGTGAAGGTAATGCCTATATGTTAAAGAATCAGCTGTGAGATGTAAGCATCTACATAATCCCGCCGGTGTTTATAATATCGATTAACTTTTTTTTAATATAGGTTAAATAAGGCATCTTTGAAACTGGATCACATTTCTTTGATAAAAAAATATTTTTATAGCGACATTAGTATTCTAAACCTAACTTCAAAAGATCAATGCAAATGAACAATAAGTTTTTGAAAAAAATAAATTAATGTCTAGGCAAACGAATCTGAACGGACTATAGACATTCTGTATGTGAATTTTTGGCTGAAAAAAGTCAGAAATCAAGATCTGTTGGACAGATTATATGGCCTTTTTCGTCTTGTCAGACGGTCTAGTGGAGGCTATTGTGTATATTTTTTTAGGCTTTGTTTTTGTCGAACAGCTTCTCTCGTGGCTAAATCTACCAATGTTTGACAAACACACACGCCACAGAATGAACAAATCAGGCCCACTGATCCAGAGGGTTTTCCATCCCTTCACATGAGTCCAGATGTTCCCAGTCATTTTCACAGATGGAGAAGTCATTCAGAGATTATTTACGGATATCTCTATATCATAGTTTAGGTCAGCCGATTTGTCTTTTTCCATGTATTAGTTTACCATATAGTATTTGCTTGGGGATGCGTTTTTCTTCTATTCGCTGGACGAAACCCAGTCATTTTAGTCTTCGGCTTCTGAGCATTGACATGATTGATGGGGTCCTAGCACGTTGCAGGATAGTAGTTAAGTTAGTTATTTCGTCCTGCCATTTGATATGCATTATTCTGCGGAAACATTGCACGTGGAAGACATTTAGTCTTTTTTTTTTTTTTTTTTTGTGATTTGAGTATGTTGTCCAGGTTTCAGATCTATATAATAGTTTGCTAAGCACACAGGTTATGATATATTAAGAGTTTGGTCTTTAGTGTTAGGATCGTGTAGTTGCAGACCCTTTCTGTGAGTTTGCCGAAAGTCTTAGGTGCCTTACCAATTCGGCTGCTTATTTTATCACCAAGAGAAGTGGTTTACGTAATTGTGGATCCAGGATATGTGAATCTCTGAACTGATTCTAGTGGACAATCTTTTTAAAGTGATTAATAAAAGTTTGATGTCGCCTTGACTTATTGTTCCTGAACACTAATTGACAGTGAGAAAAGGTCGCCAATTTTGTCCAGGTTGTTGATCAGTGCTTGTAGGGTGGCATCGCTATGTGCGACTAGGGCTGCATCGTCAGCAAATAAAAGTTCTTTAAGTAGGGCAACATTTGTTTTTGTTTTTGCTCTTAGTCGTGCTAAGTTGAACAGTGAGCCATCTGATCTTGTGTGAATGTAAATATCTCCTGAGCTGTTTTCGAATGTGTAATTTAGAAGGGCAGCAAAAATATGCCAATACGGGTGGAGCAAGGACACATCCCTGTTTCACTCCATTGTTGACTTTAAAACTCTCTGATGAACTCCCATCAAAGTGGATTTTAGCATTTGTGTTTTCATGAAAGGACATAATCAGCTTAAGGAAATTAGATGGACAGCCTATGCTTTTCCCAACACCCTGTATAGCCCATCTCTATTTACTGAGTCGGAGGCCTTTGTGAGATCCACAAAGGCAATATAGAGCGGCATATTTTGTCATCGGCATTTTTCCAGATGAAATGAACACAGCAATAATAGGCAAACGCTGGAGCTATACAGGCAGAAAAGATCAAAAACTATCATGTGAACTGTAACGCTGTTGAATCCTCATGGAAACTAGAGGCAGACTAAAGACGACACGGAATAGACAGACACTGTTAACCAAACTCCAGACACGCTGAGAAGGATAACCATATGACTGAACAGGGAGTGGACGCATCTCTTGGATGTCTCTAAACTGAGTGCGTGAACCTGGATATACCGTCCAGGTTACGCTAATGTGCACGGCAATGAAATAATCGGTAAGCTCACTGGCAGCTCTAGTATTGAGAGTGACCTGGCGCTGAACAAAAGAGGGCATCATCAAGTTTGTCCTTCATTTTTTTAAGTGAATAGGGAGAGGATAGGTGGGACAGTTATGTATATTTTGAGAAAGCGTTGAGTCTGAAAGTTGAAAAGAGTCCTGGTTGATCCCAAGTGTTTAACGGGAAAAAAATCAGATGTATTCATAATTAACACCTTACAGCGACAATCTGTCTGCATATGCTTCGACACTGGGACATGCGGTGGAGCAGATATGGGGATGCCCAACAGCAATGAATCTGATTCCATGAATAGAATATAACAAGAGTCTAAATTTCTTCATTGCCCTGCAATAGTCATTTTTATAAATACTGCACTTCTGTACTAGAAAAGTACATGTTATGATTTATGTGAATTATGAGATTGACCATAGACAACTTATGCAAAGCAGGAGAGAAGGCTAAATGCATTCCATATGCGATGTCAGAGCCGTATTCTTGGTATCACCTGGAAGGACAAAGTGACAAACGTGGAAGTCCTCACTCGCACAGGCCATACGAACATCTATTCGGTGCTCAAACAACGTAGGTTATGCTGGCTTGGCCACGTACACCGTCTGAAATATGGCCGTAAACTAGACAATATACTCTATGAAAATCTATATATCAACAAATCTATGTCAATAGAAATGAGAAAGAGAGTTCATCGGTGCTATATAGAACCAATTCTGACCTATGGAGCCAAATCATGGACAGTAGACAAACAAATGAAAAGACGATTAGAGGCCACAGAGATGGGATTTGTCAGAAGAATGTTCAAAATTCCATTGACAGCTAAAAAGACCAATGAGGATGTTCTCAAAGAGGCCAACACAAAAAGGCAGCTCTTAAAAACACCAGAAAGAAGCAATCAACATTTTTCGGGCACATCATAAGAAGAGGAAAGTTGGAATACTTGGTTACAACTTGAAAAATAAAAGGAAAGAAAGATCGCGGACGACAAAGAGAGAAAATACAGGATAGCTTGGTGTCATGGCATGGAAAACAGTCAACAACAGAACTGATACGATGCACTGTGGATAGAAGATTGTGGAAGGACATGATCGCCTACGCCAACCGGTATGGCACATGATGATGGTATTATATGGACAGCTAATTGTTGGCAAAAGAACTAGGAGGCGCCCAAAACTTCAATTTGTTGAAGTGTGTAAACGTGACATTAAAGACTCTGAACATAAACCCTGGGAAGAAATAGCTGCAGACTTGAATCTTTGGAAATACACTCTAAAGCTCCAGCTGAAAACAAGAAATAGATTCAGAGAAAAAGAGAATACACGGCGTGAGGGAAAATAACATTTCTAGGGGCGCTGCAAAATCCATAGTCAACTATGGCTGAAGGTATCTACTAGTCTGAGAGTGCATGCTTGCGTTCGACCGATGACTTAAGGAGTGTACCTCGTCATCATCCACTCTTAAAAGGACGTTAAGTAGGCATGTCTGCGTTGTGTTGTGGTTTACAATATAACTGTGATATTTGCGCCTTTCGGCCCAACACATCCGACTTCAGCATGACATTTTTGAGTACCGGGTTGTTTTCCCTCTTCGATCCCTAATCGCTTGGCCAGACTAAACAGGTTAGTCTGTTACTAGAGGCACCACGGAGAGGTGGAGCAGGGTCTTGATGGTTCTGGTTCACCGATCCTGGCGCAAGTCATCAGCTGTGGATCGCTGACAACTTCCAGCTCTGGTGCTGGGAGGCGCGCCTTCGCCTCCAGTCTGAGAGTGATAAGTCACATAGATGGGTCTGTCGAATGGCATGCCAGACGAAGAATTGTATGTGAAAACAGCTGTGCTTTTGTCTTGATACGACCATGATAGTTTAATGACCAATGTTTTGGCCAGTAAAGCTATGGTTTGATTTCAAAATGACATACTTTTCCCCACGTCTGCTTTCTCAGTGAACATGTTCAGGAATATCAAAATGGGCTGGGAAATGATTGACTAACTAATTGAGGGACGAAGATAGAGGGAAGCAAAGAGAAAAAAAAATACCAGACAGCTTAAGAGAATGGCTTGACAGAAGGTCGACAACAGAAATGATAAATAGCTGTCGAGATTGAAAGTTGTGGAGAGACATGATCACCCACGTCAGCAGGCCGGGTACTTGATGATGATGATGATGCTGGTGTCAAGCACTGGCTCTAACCCCCCACTGCACATGCGCGTCGCTTAAGACGCCATTAAAGCTATTTCCGGCTCATATCTATCTATCAGGGCCACACAAAAAATCTACTCCGTTTTGAGTTTATTTACTTCAGCTTAAGTCTTGTTTATCTTCGAAATATAATTAAAGATATGCCAGTTATATTTAAGGTAAGTGTTTGTTAAATTGCTTAATTGGTAAGCTTTTGTAAAAGAACCATTTCAGGGGTTTTCCTTTAATTTTATCACTCTGACTCTTCTAAAAAAATTTTCATTTTTACTGTAACTGAGAACTTGAACTTGAACCTAATAAAACACTCAAAAATAAAGGGGGGGGGGGGCAGAACGAACGTAGTCATGTTCAAGCACATCTGAGATGACATATACATATATAATATATATATAAGTATATGTAAGCAAGGGCAAAAATAAATTTAAAAATATGTTCAGGTAAATGCGGATTGGGATATTTTACTACCCAGCCAGCATTTTAAAATCATTTTATCTATAATTTATAATAAAATTATAGTAATACTATAGTAAATTGATGCATATAATATATAATAATATAACTATAAACTTAACTGTTTAACTAATACTCCACACTCATAATCTTTAGTAATAGTATAGAACAGTACACAGTACAGTACTGTATAGTATTTGTATATAATTATAATTTAATTTGTTTTACCAGCTTAAACTAAACCTTCAAATTTCATGGATGTTACTATTGTAACTGTAAAGTGTAATTAAATTAATTGTTCATTGTATCAAATAAATGTAATTCAGTTGTAAAATTGTAGCATGTTGTTAATGAGTTATGTACATATATACAATATATTATAATTATATGCATTTGACTCATTTGTTGATTGTAAATCAAATCAATGTAATGCAAAGTAATTCAATTGCCTGTTCCCTACTCATATATACTAATACCGTTGCTACTTTATGTTTATTTAATGTCATCCATCTCTTTGTGCTTTAGTTAGATTCACCACCACCACTCTTATTATCATCAGACATGTGGCAGCTATAGATATTTGTGCCTCACCGTTTGTTGTTGTTGTTCCCGTGTTCTGAAGAAGGCCAGAGGCCGAAACGTCAGTATTATGTTGTGTTCCTTCCTTATAAAGCTGTCACCATACCTTGGAGTGTATACCACACCCCACTACTGGCTCCTTGCCACTAGCTTTACCGCAGCATTGCAATTATTTGCCAGTTCATGTAAAATTGTAGTATATTGGGAAGTTATACAAAAATAAGGAGACAAAGGTGACTAACAACTATAGGGGTATCTCCTTCCAGAGTATAACAGGAAAGGCATTTGCAAGAATTGTTTTAAATAAAGCACCTCCATCAACTGGCGGGACGTATACTTCCTGAGACCCAATGCGGTTTTAAGAGCTGGATGGTCAACCACTGATATGATTTTTACTCTTTGCCAACTGCAGGAGAAGTCGAAGAAAAAGAGAAGACCTCTATTTCATAGCCATTGTTGATCTCACAAAAGCTTTTGACATCGTGAGCAGAGCAGATCTACACAGGGAGCTGGAAAATTTTGGCCACCCTCCTACATTACTCAGGATGATAAAGTCATTTCACAATAATATGTCTGCCATCATCCAGTGTGATGGTAGATCTTCCCAACCCTTTCAGATTAATTGTGGAGACAATAGGAATATGTCCTTGCCACTACCCTGTTCAGAATAATTGTTGTTGCCCAATGTTGTACAATGTGTTTGAAACCGTCTCTGGAGACATCTACATCTGTACAAAATCTGATGGCTCCTTATTTAATCTAGCATGTCTAAGATCATAATTTAAAACAATTGAGATCCTAATCAAGAAGCTTCTATTCGCTGATGATGCAACAGTGATCGCTCAGGATGAGTCTGTCCTGCAGTCAATGATTGACAATCTAGCTACATCATGTGATTTATTTTGCCTGTCAATAAATATCCAGTTTCAGCATTTGGTAAACTTTAAGATAGAGCATGGGAAAACATCAAACTAACACGCAGGACTATGATTCAAATTTGCCAAAGTTATGTACTTAGTACACTTCTAAATGGATTAGAAACTTGGACTACCTATGCAGGGCAGGAGAAAAGGTTAAAGAGCTTTCATATGCATTGCCTTCAAAAGATTATGAATATCAAATGGCAGTACAAAGTAACCAACTTTAATGTCTTACAATGATCCATCATCATCGCAATACTTAGGATTTGAAGACTAAGGTGGCTGGATTATGTAAGAAGAATGGCAAATGATCATGTCCCCAAACAAATATTGTTTGTAGAACTTAGGGGCGGAAAGAGACTAAATGGCAGACCAGTGCTGAGATATAAGGATGCTTGCAGGGCTTCCTGAACTGAATTCTCTATCAGTGAAAGAAACTTGGAAGATCCGGCTGCAGATCATAGCAAAAGGAGAACAAAAATAAAAAACGGCACAGCAAGATTCAAGGCAGCATTGATATTAAATTCAGAAGACAAAAGGTGCAGGAGAAAGGAGACGAGGACAGGCACCTCAAATATATCTTATTTATTCTGCTGTTGAATCTGTCTATCCAAGATTGGCAGATTCAGCCATGAGAGAAGATGTTCAATAAAAATAGCATCCAGCATAAGACACAAATTTTAACAAACTACTTACTTAATATGTTTACTTGCTACCAACCATTAGTCAAGACACCAAAGGCCATATATTATTTTGTTACATACATTTACATTGTCATTGTTATTGTTGCATCACTATTTGAGTTAATGACCAAAAGTCCAATGGCAGATGACTTCTTCATCTTACTTAAATTTACAATAGTTTATAGTTAACTAGCTTTATAGTTATCTAGGAGTCCAAACAGCTGTCTGGAACACATCAAGTACAGTGGACCACTGTGTTTGTATAAATCATTTTTTTTATGCATTTCACAGTCTCTGTTTCTCTTTCTGTGTTGATTCCAGAACAAGACCTATCTTTAAGTGCTGTATTTTTTATGTTTACTTTTTATATTGCAGTATTTGCTTTTTTCCTGTGTGTTACCGGGGCCTCATTATGAGGGAGGTAAAGAATAGTGACACTGTGACCTTCTAGGCATGTCGTAAGAGGCGACTAAGCTCTTTCATTTCCCCGTACTCCCACATGCCCAGGGACGTAGACAAAGGTGACCTTACATATTTTTGACTTCAGCAATGACTCTTCCCATTACCTGCATACAGAGCCCACCTCAACTTTTCTTATCATGCTCATTTAATCACTTAATATGCAGGCATGGGTGTAGTCTTGTACGTCCCTGAATAATGTTAGTATCACATTATTTTGCTCCACTAATAATTTATTCTATGAATACTGTATGGGTGACAAGGACCTCAACACTTTTTAATGTCTGTTTTTGAATAATAACATTTTCTTTCTCAGAAACTACTTTTTTTTTAAGCCCAGATATGACTGATGAAAAGTATGGTTATTGCTACAATTCTTCAAGATTTCATTGTTTAGGATTTTGAGTTGTAATATAAAAATTTGCATATAATTTTCATCACTGAGTTGTATCCTATTTTTATACAGACAATTTAAATGGTACAAAACATTGCCTAGCCATTATCAGGTCAGGGACCATATTTCTTGCTCAAAAACAAAATATACCCTTTGTTTGTCTTTCTGGTCAGATATAGCCTATAAATATTTATAATCTTTTATTTAATGTGAAAAATCATTGCCATCAAATATAGTGCCTGCAGGCCTAGGCGATCATGCTCCACCACAACTTTTTTTCCCCTACAGCTATGTATCATTTCTGTTGTTTACTTCCTACCACACAATTTTCTCGAACTGTCTTGTATCTTTTATTCCTGCTTTACTTTATTTCATCTTCTTTTGATTTTTCCTGTTGTAACACTATATCTCAGTTGTTCCCTTCCTTCTTATAAGGCTAACAAATTATGTTTGTTTCCTCCTGATATCAAAAATAAATTTTCTGTTTGTTTTGGCCTCTCATGGAATGTCATCTTTACTCACTTTAGCTTAAACAAGGTGCTCTCAATATTTTTCTATAAAATCACATTTCTGTGTGCCTCATTGGTCTTTTATTAATGCATATCATGTATCAGTTTTTACATCTGTTTTATCTGTTGTTAAAAATTTGTTGTTGTTGCGTTGAGATACTGTTGTTATTTTACACTATTACACTGAACTGATGTTATTTACTTCTCAATACCACTTAGTGAAGTGGACAAAAGTGTTGTATCATTAACACACCATATTTCTAGTAGTGTATGACCTGTATTTATATACCTCATTACACTATATTAAATGCTACACAATATCCTTTACTTGACTTTAAGAAAAGAGGTAAACAAATACTTCTAATCTTCTACATTTGCTTTTATAGCCATATTGATATGAAGGTAGTTTCCCTCACAAGTAAAAAAAAATGATTTCAATGGCAATTCGACTCATTATTATTGGCTAATGAAATACAGGGATTAATAAAATTTGAGTGGATTAATCTTCATAAGTTAATAACTTACATCAGGGTTTAGTATATAATTTTTAGCATAGATTGGGATACAAATAACATTAATACTTCAATTTCAATAATGTCCATTGCAATGTTATTTCAGGGAAAGTCAGAGTACAGGACTAACTATAAATGGCTTGACTCTTTCAAAAGTAGAAGTTTTCATCCATCTTCAGAGCAGGCAATGGATTCTGCTGGCCAGTCTTCTTTATTTGCCTGTTTGTCCAAATTCAATTTATAGTTTTGAGATAGCATGCATGTTTAATGCTTGTTCTAATCCTTTTATTGACTAAATATGAAATTAATAGTTTGCTGAATTGTTAGTGATTGAAGTATAAGTAAAGTCTTTATTCTATTTTGTCTTGATTGATAATTTTAGAAATGATGTGGCTTTATTACTTTGAGTGTTTTGTGTTCCAATGAAATATTCTTTCTAGTATTATTAAATTTCTTATTTTGCTGTTAAATGTCTAATTTTTCCAATACTAGGTATAAAAAAAAATAACAAATAGTTTAAAGTCTTCACTGTTGCTTTTAGCCTGGCAAAGTTATTTATAGAATTGATTCTGATTAATTTGGACACAGCAGAACTTGGCACAATCACGTTACAGCTCAATAAGATATAAACAACCAGCCACCTTATTCCAGTTAGCCATGATATGGCTCAAATAATTTGAACCATTACTAATAGATAGACTTCATTGTCTATGGAAATGAAACCTACTTCAACTGTGCAATGACATTTATGAACCTTGCAATGTGTATGAAAACTATAGGTAGACCATTTCAGAAATTGCTTCCTCATTGCTATGACAATAAAAATTGAATCAATCAGATGGCTTACGTTCTTGTTATTGTAACGTGTACAAGTTTAAGTAGGAGAGGAGGCAAAACATTCTAATTGCTCCATTCAATCGCTGTGCTGCCTCTTTGTATAAAAAAAACTTGAACAAAACTGTAAGTAATGCAGCAAACTCATATTTTAAAATAAATTATGATTCGCATAATTAAAATACTGTGATTTAATTATAATTATGATAATTTATGGCAATAATTGGCAGAACTATTTTACATAGCGTAAATTACCATAATCTTTATGTTGCAAATTATCAGATTAAAGGACAGCCTAGCGGTTCGAACAGAAGCAAAGTGTGGGAGTTGGGGAAAAGAATCTTAGAATGGATGTGACAGATGATACTGTTGTTTTAAAAAATTTGGATATTCCCTATTCTCAACAAAATAACATTGAGAGAAAAATTATGCTGCAGCAAGAACATTTAATTAAATCTACTTGGTACGATCAACACAAATGGCTATCTGGCAGTACAACTAGAGAAAGTCTGTTTTGCTGGTATTGTAAAAAAAAAATTATCAATGGGTGAATTTACTGTAAAAGAAAAAGCCTAATACTAATGAGGCTAATGAAAGTATGAAAAAATGCAGAAAATGGCTCAGGTGATCTTTTTACCGTAACATTGGTTAGTGAGATTAGATTAAGTAATTATTAAAACAAATTTAGTTACTTAGTGGCAGCTTCAGAGGTAATCTGTCCCTTTAAACAGCAGGCAAAAGAATATATATGTTATAATAGTCCATTTGTTTGATAATTCAGTGCAACTCTTATGTGGCTATTTAGTCATCTATTCTTAGTTGCACCATACCTGGTTAAAAATTCTTGTAATCTCAGTGTTTTAGCTTGTACACATTTTATTCTTATGTAAATGGTGATCTCATGGTAGCTACAGTAGGCATCCTTTAGTCATAATCAATATTTTCATTGCATGCACTTCTTAGCTCTTTTTTTCTATGTCTGTTTAATATTTGATCTTTCTGTGGCTTCACACACTATATCATGTTTATTTTTATGAAAAAACTGTTTCTTTATTTTTTTTATTTATTATATTACAATGTATGTATAAGCTTTAAAATAGAATTGTTTGTGCTTCTTGTTTTGAAAGTTTCAACATCATAATATCATCATAAGAAGACTTATCAATCAACACCACTGGACACTGCAGAGGAGGGGATCTGAGCACCTATGGACATGTTCAGAGTGCAATGATGATGACCCGTAAATAACTCATTAATTCAATAAGAAACAGTTTACCTCTATTTTATTAAATAATCATCAACATGCTTTGAGTCTTGTGGAGTTAATGGTCCTGTAGCATTAGTTATTGGATGCACCACATTTTCCTCCCAATTGTCACATTAAAAAGCTATTTTCTGAGATGTAAAGGCTTATCTTGTCCACTCTATGATCATCATCATCAAGTACCGGGCCTACTGGCATAGGTGAGCATGTCTCTCCACAACTTTCGATCTCGGCAGCTATTTATCATTTCTGTTGTTGATCTTCTGCCAAGCCATTCTTTCAAGCTGTCTGTTATTTTTTCTCTTTGCTTCCCTCTATCTCTTCATCCCTCAATTTTTCCAGTTGTCACAATATATTCAAATTGTTCCCTTCTCATTACATGGCCAAAAAATGATGATTGTTTCTTCCTAATATTGGAAATTAGCTCTCTTTTTGCTTTGACCTCTCTCGGAACCTTTTCATTACTCTTATTAGCTGTCCATGGTATTCTCAACATTCTTCTGTAAAACCACATTTCTACAGACTCCAGTGATTCTATGATGTTCTCCTTAAATTAATCTATACATTTATTCTTATGGTATGGTATTTGCTCCTTCATCAACAACAATAACACTCTCAAACACATGGTTGTTTAGTGACTTTAACATTCTAATGTAAAGTCATATAGTCCTCATTATAGATGACCTCAAACCAAGCTTATTATTTTTTTTTACAATATTTTATTATATTTTATAATACATACTTATTTGTTTTCATATTACAGAATACATCAGAATAGAAACCAAAAATGTATTCTGTTGATACAAATATTGGGCCTGGTGCATGCACAGAGTCTGATAAAAATGGTAATACCTCATTTCAACAGTTCCTTTCATATTTATTATTCTTTGGTTTTTGGACACATTTTTCTTTTCAACATTTTAATGTTTCTTTTATTAACTTTATTCATCAGATTTTATTTTACAAAATATATATTTTCTTTTATCTTTCACATATAAGTTTGCTTTTCATTAACACATTTTAGTACTGCTTTATCTATTATTTTTTTAACTTGCCTGATATTACTCATTATGCACAAGGAGGCAGAATGCTTTATATGCTTTAGCAAATGCATGAATAATTATTTTTCAAAGTATAATAGCATATTAATATTTTGTTTCAGTTAATGTAGCTTTCTTTATTTTGCTTTTTTAAAAAATGTAATTCTAGTTATGGCTATTTAATTAAAAGTGAGTATCGAAAGCTTGCAAGTTGATAGGGCAAATATTTAAAAGTAGCTTTGTTTTATCTTTAAAGATAATGCATAATGAAAGAAACACAATGGTCATTAATAAATTATGTATGTATTTATAGAAAAAGGATTACCAATCTTAGTTGAAATTTTAATTTGTGTGTTGATATTAGTAACAAATACCTTGTTTACTATTTCTACAGTTAAACTGTAATCATTACAAAAGATAAAGATCACAATATATGAGATTGTGAGATTAGATTCTGGAGAAAATCATTAAAGCTAAACTAGAAATAGAATGTGAAGTGATGACAACATATATGTTATTCAAGTCACATCCTGCATAAAAGATATTAAAATAGAAATGAAAGTAGTATAATTATTAAGGTAAAGGTAAAGTACAAGACTTGAGTCAGCATCTTAGCATGCAAGCTTTCACCCATATGTGCTCGGCTGCCTATCAGAAACTTCTGGATAGTGTCTCTTGAAGCTTTGAAACTCATGATGCGAGGCAGCATTCCTCACCTTCCAGAGTTCTACCCTGGTACCCATTTCTACCAGCAGCAGGGTCGACCTGGGTTTTTTTTTTCCAACCACAACATAGCTTGTCCGAACGTCGGTAACCCAGTCGGGTGTTTTTCCCAATTAGACTCCCGATGCCCCCAGTAGAATCATTATCTTATTAGATAGAGGCTAACCACTACTGTTATGTTTTGATAACAGTTGAACATATTGACCTCACTGATGATATAAATATTCATATGTACCTAATAAACTTTGGCCTTAAATACTTAATTATAAAGGAAAATGCAATTATAAAAATAAGGTATTACTTTAGTATCATAGTTACGCACACCTCATCACAAATGATAAAGTTAGAAAAATCATTAGTAACGCAAGTTTCCTGCATCTGTGGACAATTAAAAGATCTGCTGAAAAAACATTGAATGAATAAAATGAAAGTGCTACAGATTATTACTTAGAACACCATAGACGGAGAAAGAAAACAAATTGTCAGTTTTCCAAGGACTTATATTTCTAGAAAATTGGTTACCAAAGAACATAAAGGCAAGAAAAATAAAATATTTGGTGATGTAAAACTAGGTTAATGGCTTATAAAAAATAATGGAGGACATAGTTCCAGATAGGGGAAGACGTAGAAGAAGATGGATGCAAAATATCAATGAAGAGCTGAGAATGACTGCCACAAATGTTGGATATCTCAATCAGGACAGAGAAAACTTCAGAGTAGATGTTATGACAGCCAAGTTCCAACAGGAACAAGCTGGATGATGATGATTTTACATTGGTAAGAAGAGAAAAAATCATGTCAGTGTGGATATGTTATGTCTGGTGAAAACAGTATGGGTATGTACATTCTGGCCAAAACCATATTACAGGGAACAGTGACAGGTAAAAGGTGTAGAGGTAGGCTAAGGAGAAAATTAATTTATGACATCAAAGATTAGACATGATAAAACATTTAAACACCAAGATTAGAAGTGACATAAAAATATTAGAAAGGAGAAAAATTGTGAACCTTGAAAAACTCAGTGAAGCTAAGAGAAAAAGCTTACAAACAGACATTTGAATCATACTTAAAAAATGTATATCAAAATATAGTATTACTTGTCTGTACACAACATTTTTACTATGTGATTATTTCAGTTTTTAAAATTGCAAAAAAATATATTAACACCTGAATTGTCTTACGGAGACTGCATAATTGTAAATTGATTTTAAAGCTAACACATTTTCAAACTTAATTCTAATTATTATTTACTTTTATTGAATTTTAACTTATTACAGAGTAACAACTATTTAGATTGTTAATTTGTGTTATGTTGGACTTGTCATTTATTTTCAGCTCATACAGTAGAGCCTCCACTACAGCATAAAAAGCGAGTAGATGGCCCTCCAACATCACTGTCTACAGAATACTTTAGCAAGCCATCAGCTGCTCCAGAATATACTTTACTAGGTTGGTATTGTTTAGCACATATTAATATTGTGCTTGTTATTACATACATACAAAATTGTAATAAAATAGAGAATGAAGGCACATGGATTGTCTCTTTGTCTGCTAAAGACAGGACATTGTTGATAATGACTATCAGGTAAGGAGTTGGTAAAGCATTTGCTCACTGAAATTAAAAATGTCAGTCTCACGTGAACTGCAATTAGATTTTTGTTTAAATTCTCACTAAATGTAAATAAAATTATATTGTCATACATGTGTGGATAGATATGGAGTGATGAGGATGAAGTTTTGGTAGTTATTTTGCTAAAAGATGCAAACAGAACTGCTTACAATTCCTGATTTAACCATTTACCAAAAAAAAATATTATCAATAAGACAGGAACATTCATGAACAATTGAAAAGCCAAATTTTATCAGAAATTGCAGTTTAGTCCCATATTTATATTTTAATAATTCATATTGTATCTCTGCTATTATGTAACCAATCAGATGTTCATCACTAAATTCTTTTGTTGGTTCGTTCAAATTAGGCCAACAGGATAAATTTGCCAAGAATGTCAAGTATCAAGCTAAGCAGGCAGCACCTGGTGGAATCTACAAAAATAAAGAGAATTTTGACAATGAACCACCACCTAGGAAACAACTCAAAATGCAAAAGCGAATTGTGAGCATTTTATATGTGTGTGGATAGCACATTAAAAGTGAGGTCATGTTAAATTAAATTTAGTATTTTTATATTTTTTAAAAAAAGTTTATACATTTATTTTTATTTCATCATTATTTGTGAAAATTCTTCCATTGTTGCAAATGTTCTTACCTTTTATGAAAGTTAAAATCACCAATTTCATTTGAACTTTATTTTCAAGATTAAATTTCAGCAAACTGAAATATTTTCATGGTTTTATTGCTTGATTCACAGTCAAAGAAATTTAAGTCATTATATTATTTTGACATATTTGACATATATTTAACATAACAAGCAAAAAATATGGACTAGATATGAATATCAAAAAGACTAAAATCTATGATCTATGAACAAAGAAAATTCTCAAGACCTACAAGTGAATATCACAGTTGAAGGAATACATCTGGAAACAGTTCAGAGCTACAACTACCTTGGACATACTATAACTAATGATGGAAAATGTAAAATTGAAATAAACAAAAGAATAAGTTTGGCAAAAAGTAATTTAATGCCATGAAAAATATACTAACATCAAAACAAATAACAGTAGGGCTGAAACTAAAAATAGCAAAATGTTACATTTTCTCAATATTCCTGTATGGTGCAGAAATATGGACATTAGACAAGAAAACAGAACAGAAAATTGAAGCCTTTGAAATGTGGATTTATAGAAGAATAGGTGGAATTGGATGGAGGGAAATGAAAACAAATGATAAAGTTTTAAAACAACTAAAAATAAAAAGAGAACTACTAAATACAATTAAGACAAGACAAATGAAATTTTTGGGGCACATTAAAAGACACAACAGCCGACTAAAGTAATTTTGGAAGGGAAGGGAAATACAAGGTAAAAGAGGCAGAGGTATGCCAAGACTAACATGGACGAGTAACATCAAAAGATGGACAAGTCAATCTATAACAACCTGCATCATCAAAGCAAGAAACAGAGTGGAATGGCG
Organism: Megaustenia siamemsis; assembly: GCA_032433765.1. Lineage (NCBI taxonomy): Eukaryota > Metazoa > Mollusca > Gastropoda > Stylommatophora > Ariophantidae > Megaustenia > Megaustenia siamemsis. The sequence goes on along the minus strand of JAVIAB010000125.1, from coordinate 73,048,590 downwards.
ATCCATGGTAGCCAACCTTCGTTGCGGAGACGGCACTCGATGATGATGATATTATTTTGCAATTGGTGAGCAGAGAGTGGTTATTATTACCTCCTGGATCTGGACAGTATGTGGTATTATAAAGTTATTTGTTAGAATGTAAAAAAAGATCACCTAGAATGAAATATAACCTGAAAGAACTTCATGTTTGAAAATGGAGACTGTTGCAGTTGCTGAAATCAATAGTTTTCTAGAGCCACTGAATGAAGACAATTTTCTTATTAGTCTTTCTGTTTATGTATTTAACCTTTAATTACAATACCTATCTACAGTATGTCTGTGACTCAATTGTTTACAATACTGTAGCAAAAATTACTACCACTTAAATGTAACATTTTGATTTTGAAAAATTAAATTTTCTCAGAACTTTTACTACACAGATGCATTTTTACCCAAGATGAGACATTAAAATCCAATGCGGTAATTATTTCCTGCTTTACAATTTATTTTTAGCCAGAAACGCGACGACATGTCTCCACCCACCCCGGTTTCCAATGTCTAATTATACGGGAGCCCATAAACCATCAGATCAGCATGCATGTTTGGTGCCCTCTTGGTGTTTGCTGACTCTCCCGTGCTACAAAGGTTTCTTTGATTTCATGCTGATGGACGAGGAGATTTCCCACATCATGAGGGGGGAAAAAAGGAAAAATAGTGAATTTATTAAAAAAATAGACTGAATTTGAAATAAAAACTGTGCACCTTCACAATACCATCGTAATTTTTACTAAATGATTGATTTAAAAAAATAACAATTAAACACTCAGGGGTCGCCTTTAGTAATAATTAGGAAGGTATAGGGAGGGAGGTGATATTTGCCCACTGCAAACTGTCAAATTCCCCCCCAAAATTTATTTTGAGATGGTAACTTTTACTGCAGTATCATAATCTAGGGTTAAGCGTTGAACATTAATTCTGTGACTTTTTTGAATGGAATACATGAAGTAATCAAAACTTTTTTAGGACTTTCTATCTATCTATCTATTGTCCTTTCGAGCCGAAGACGGCACATAGGGCAGAACCACAATCTCTAAAACAGAAACCCTGCGTGCCAAAGTGGCACATATTGCAGAGATCACTGCTGTTTCCATAACAATACTTTTTACAATGACAGCTTGTCAAGCCATCGATCAACCTCCTTAGTCGCCTCTTACGACATGCCTGGAAGGTCACAGTGTTACTATTCTTTACTTCCCTCATAATGAGGCCCCGGTAAACACACAGGAATTTTAGGACTTTGTGTCCTGGAAATATGGTAACAAAAAAGCTTACAAGTTAACTTTGGCAACAACTAATATACTAATAATTATTGACTTCTGTAAGAGATAATACCAAAGTCACTAAGTGAACTACCGTAACTTCCCTAACAAACATAGTTTTTAAAAAAAAATTCTCTGTTATCTCATAGAAACCCTTCGTCAAAGAACACCATCCATCAGTCAGTAGACCTTTCCAGTATCTGAAAGATACTCAAACTCCTTTATCACCACCGCCTGCCCCCAGGGGACGGAAGGATAATATAGAACTAAAGGTAAGAATATCCATCTTTACAGATTATCTAGTGATATATTTTCTAACCATTGTGTCTTCCACTTTTTATACATTAAATAATTAATTAATAAACATGCAGCAGTAAGAAAATTAATATTTTTCCACCATGATGGTGGTGCAGATACATATTGTACTGTGGTTGAATTATATGTTAAATGTACAATTTTAAAGTTTCAAGACTATTTAAATAAGCTAATAAAATGTACATTAAATATTTTCTTTCCTTCTTTTGGTCACTACTCTTTGTCATTCATCTCTAAAGGGACATTAATTGACATTGTTATACTGTAGTTTAAAGTAAGCTGCGCTACTTGTGCCTTCTGGCTCAAAGCATCCAACTTCAGCACATCATTTTGTGGGTATTACCTCCCCTCTTCAACCCCTCCTCACTTAAATTGCTTAGCCTTGTTTCCAGAGGCACAACATGGAAGTGAGGTAGGATCTTGTTTAACTGTTGTCCCTACTGATCCTGACAAAAGATGCGAGTCTCAAACCACATACAGCCCTGTTTTGTTGAGGCGTCTTGACCTCTGTAGATTTAAATAATGCAATGTTTAGTCTCAATTGAATTCTGTTCTCAATGGCTGTGATTTTTTAGTCTTATTTTTCTGTGTTAAGTTGTAAAATTAAATGAATATCCTTCTGTCTCTCAAGTTTATAATGAGAGGGTAATAGTTTCAGAGAGATCTGATGGAAGCAACTGCTTCTCTGCATTCTTCAGTGTCAGATAGTTAATGAGATTGTATTTTTGTGACACAAATTTTGAATATTTGCTTTGAAGTCTTACACACCAAAAAGTCAAATCTATACTTGACAGGGCCTTGTTCCTCTATATACGGCTATCATCATTGTTTTTACACAGTACCCAATCTCATGCCTAATTATACATAAATATAAAGCACAAGCTGAACTGGACTTAGCACCCTATATATTGTCAGTTTTTTTTTTCTCTATAACGCTATCTCTCAAAATAATCCTGCATTTTTGGCAACTCATTTTTGTAACATCGTAATTTTTTTATTTTTTTTATTTAAACCTTTGGCAGACTTATAGATATGAATTAAATGAAAATAAATTCTTGCTATATTATTGTTAAATTGACTTTATATTTAAAACAAATACAAACAAATAGGAGGCCATGAAGGATAAAGATTTGAGGGATGTTCTTGGAGATAAAGTAGCAAACAACAAACTAGAAACACATGTGTCCGGGCAGAAGAAAGATTTATCCAAAAAGAATGAGTTTGTGCAGGCAGACAAGAAGGATGTGGATGTGTCTATACCTGTAAACAAGGTTAGCAATTATTCTAATTATTTATTAATCATCAATATCAGCCAATTTTCAAACCATCTGTGTTAACATAAAAGGTTTTATATGTATATATATAAGTAAAAAGTAAAGTACCCGGTGTTAGTGACCCTATATTTTACAGACCTTTAGCACATGATTTTTGGGGTAATATGGTCAGTATTACACCCATGCTGCTTTACTTTCCCAGAAAAAAATCCGGTACCCATTTAAGGCTGGGTGAACCCAGAAGCCGTCGGGTGGGATCGAACCCTACCCCTTGTCCGTGGTAGTCCAGTTCACTAACCACTGAGCTATCGCGGCTCATATATATATATATATATTATATATATACAGTCGAACCTGTCTAAGGCGACCATTCACGGGACTTTCAAAAACTGGTCCCATAGGACAGGTGGTCCTGCCTCACAGGTTTCACATAATAAATAGAGCGATAAAAAAATTTTATCCTAAGCACTATGAAAACTAACCTGCAAATCAGCGTAATCCATGAGTAGAACATAGTGCACATGTCGGTCTACAATAGCCACTGGTTGGACACTTTTCATAAAACACGATAGTTAAACACACAAAAATAAAACACACATACACAGATTCCTTATACTGTACATGTACATGTATCACTTTTGACTTGAAAAAAAATCCAATATGGTAGTCTGTTGTTTGACAGATGAAATAAACGATAAGTTCAATTTTTCTCTCAAGTCCATGATAACGTCTAGTATGTCAGATCTCCCGTTTGTTATTGAATAGGTGCGCAGAAGCTCCACAGCATTATGTGCATCTGCGATAGTGTATGTTTTCTCAATGTCAGTAGAATCTTGTTCGTTGTCTGATTCACTATTCACATCCTCAGCAGCTAAAATTGCAGTGGCAGGAAGATCCCAATTTGTTTCTATTGTGCTGCAAGTTTGGAGCCCTGAATCAATCATGGAGATGTCTGTCAATTGGTATCCAAACAATTCTTTGAAAGGTTATCCAAAGCAGTAGAAATTGCAGTAGAAACAATTTGCACGTCGGTCTTTGATGCAGATTCCATGTGCGTCAGAGAATATGCGTGTGTTCAGCAGGACAATGAAAACCTGCTTTACAGAAACACTTAAGGATGGTTGAGTTGTCCACTTCTTTCCATGCTGCAGCAATCCAGTAGACTACATCCAGTAAATTGACCTGTTTCATGAGTTCGGTTCCGGAAGCATCCTTGTTTGATTCCATGACTGTGATAAGATGTAGAAGCTGTTTTGTCTAAACTTTAATTTAAATGTCTTGAATGACACCCTGGTCTAGGGGTTGAACTAATGCAGTTGTGTTGGGTGGCAGAAACCGCAGCTTAACATTCTGTAGTTCGATCTTGGGATGACAGGTAGCGTTGTCAACAAATAAAATAATGTGGCGCTTTTTTTTCTGCATCTTACGGTCAAAACTTTTCAGCCAATCTTCAAATATAGCTGCAGTCATCCATGCCTTTTTGTTGTTTCTGTAAATCACTGGCAGTGTGTTTATGTTGATGTTTTTAAAAATCCTAGGGTTAGCTGCTTTCCCAATCACTAAAGCCGGTTCTCGTTCCCCCAACATGTTAGTGCATAGCATCACTGTTATTCGCTCTTTGCTTTTTTTACCCCCAGCGCATTTTTCTCCTTTGACAAAAAATGTTTTGTCCGTAGTCGCTTTGAAAAATAACCCGGTTTCATCTAAATTAAAAATGTCTTGAGCAGCGTAACCATAGCATATCTCGGATAATTTAGAAGTCCAGTCAGCCGCAGCACTCATATCTGAATCACCGACTTCGCCACATTGCTTACCAAACACAAGATTGTGTCTTTTAATGAATGCCTCTAACCAGCCGTTCGATGCTTTAAAGACTGAGTTTTCCAATTCTTTTGCAAACTGTAAAGCTCGTTCTTTGATCATCGGCCCAGATAACGGAATTTTCGTGCAAGCGCTGATTGACACCATTTCCAACAAAGTGTATTTATGTCTTCATTTCCCGTTTCCCTGCTATTCCTTCTTTCATACTTGGTGCATTATTTTCAAAGTCATTCATATACTCGGCTTTCTCTTTAACGTACGTAAAATCTGTGTCTTCCCACTCCAAACTGTTCTGCCAATAATCGCGAACTTTTTCCTTGCTGATTTTGTCGAATCACTGATATTCGTTCTTCCAGCGTTAATGCTTTTGGTTTACACTTTTGACACTGGCCATTTCCTATATTGTGTGTAACACTTTTAAAATCCACAAAAATAATTCACTGAGATACTGTACATGTACGTGAATACACTCTAAGCGGGCAATGACTAATTCTTTAGTTAATTCCTGTAATTTATACGGGCCACGCAATGGTCTACTCTGGTCTAGACGGAACCGCGAAGTGATGTCACTTCACGAATCATAGATCTCTGTCTGCCGTGTTTCTCACACCAGTATTGACTGATAAACGTAACACGTCCCACTGTAATCTGGGACTCACTAAATACGGGAAAACTTCAACACCTGTAGACACCTGTGTCGATCGTTTATGGCTCCCAGCGAGACGGAGGACTGGCTGGTCAGTGTATCGTTATCAGTGTTACCCGCGTGTCGTAAACGGGATAAATAACATTGGCGGCGGTTAATTAGCCTGGTCTCTGGTCGCGTCATACGGTGAGCGCCGTAATCAGTGTTAGCATATAGTAAAAAACTCGGGGAAATTGTAGACCCGGTCCTATAACCAGGGAAACGCTTTAAACAGGTGGTCCTAAGACCAGGTTCGACTGTATATATATTTATATATATATATATATATTTATATATATATATATTTATATATATATATTTATATATAATATATATATATATATATTTGGTAATTTCCTAGTTTGATCAAATATATTATTTCAGTTTGGAAGAGTGATGTCCCCTAAAATATGTCTGCCAAAATACAGTGGTTCTACGCATTCTTGGCGTTGGGGTCATTACGCTGGCATGTAATCATTTCGGAGTATCTGTTGATTGGGCGTTGGGTCCAGGGGTTAGGTTTAGCTTTAGTGTTAAATATTTATAAATATATTATAACGCGTGACAAAAACGACGCCACTCGGCCTAATTATGATCTTCTGATCGAAGGGAATTGTGCGGTTGATTACCAATCGCCGTAATTTACTGCCAAATGACCCCAACGCCAAGAATGCGTAGAACCACTGTATTTTGGCAGACATATTTTAGGGGACATCACTCTTCCAAACTGAAATAATATATCTGATCAAACTAGGAAATTACCATATATTTATATATATATATATATATATATATATATATATATATATATATATATTTATATATATATTTGTGCTGTACTATTATTTATTACATTCTCTATCTTGGCAGCAGACTATAAAAACTCTTGAAATGATTGTTTGATCTCCAAACTTAGTGCTGGTATGTGTTTGGAATTATAATATATCTGCCATAATACAAAATTGAAGATCTGCTAGTGCCATAGTATAGTGAACACTACCCATCAGTGAGATGTGAATAATATATAGCAGGCATGATAGAAAACTGAACCATTTTCAGACATTTAAAATGTTTCCACAGATTGCATGGAATAAAGTGATAGAATAGCATACTAAAAAAAACTTCAAAAATGCTCTCAGAATGTATCTAAATGCTGAATTATCAACATCGCTTTCTGAGAGACTCATGTCTAGAGCCACCCAGTATGGCAAAATAATATTACTAATGCATTTGCAATGCAAAAATAGACTTTACAGTTATCTCCACTTAGACTTTACAGTTATCTCCACACAGACAAGTACCATGGATTTAATTGAAACTGAAACTGCTGTCATCATTGCTTGTGGTGGACAGCTATTATTGTTATTATTATTATTGCATTCTCAAACTTTATGTCTCAGATTCTGATTCTTAGTGTTCAGGAGCAAATTCACAACTTTTGCCTCCAGCTTTCAACCATTATTGGGAGCCGCGATAGATCAGTGGTTAGTGAACTGAACTACAAAGGACAAGGGGTAGGGTTCGATCCCAACCGATGGCTTCCGGGTTCACCCAGCCTTAAATGGGTACCGCATTTTTTTCTGGGAAAGTGAAGCGGCACGGGCGTAATACCGACCACATTACCCCAAAAATCATGTGCTAAAGGTCTGTAAAATTTATGGTCACTAACACCATATTCCCTATACGCCACTTGGCATGACGGGGGTACTTTACTTTTTTTTTTTTCAACCATTATTCTATTCCATGTTCTAATGACCTGATGGTTCATTGTTTAGATATTGTGATAAGTGTTGGTTGTAGACTGAATGATTTGATTAGTTTTAATATTTATGTTTAGTGAAGATCTTGACACAATTCATGAACTGTCGGTTAATAATTTTTTTTTCTATGGAAAATGAAAAATAAGAAAGTATGTTACATACATAAATTAATATAAGTATATAATTATATATCTTCTGGAGAAGATCATTGTGGAGGATATGGTAGCAGTTGTATAAGAATTAGGAAGACTAAGAAGAAACAGTTTTTCATGGTTTTAAGAATCAATCTCCATATTTATATTTATTTAACATATAGCAGATTATTTAATAATTTTTTAGATAATTAAACAAGGTGTTATATTTCACCAATACCAAGATGATATGAGACTTGTAAAAAGAATATAGTTTGATGATGGTTCACAATAATCAAATTGAGAGTGGCGCATTAGTGGCGAAATGTACGCGGCTGAAAACAGTGTGGCGCACAGTGCTGCAATACGCAAGGAAAGAGTAAATAAAAAGAAAATATATATAACATTGAGTATATTTGCTCTGCAGAACAGCTGGAATATTTTAACTTTATGTTTTAAACTTGTTTTCTTAATTGTTTTTAACAAGCACACTAAAATAGTTGACATTTCTTAGGAAGTGAAAAAGAGCAAAGATTTAAGAGATGTTCATGAAGATGCACCAATTGTTAGTAGAGTGAAAGAACAAGGAACTCAAAACAGACAGAAGAAAGAAGTGTCAAACATGAATGAGTTTGTGCAGACAAACATGAGGAAAGGTGTTGCAGTTTCATCACCAGAAGCTCCAGTAGGTTTTTTTTTGAGTTTTACAAAAATGTAATAAATAGTTTGGATAATATATGTTTGTTCATGACTTTTATTTTGGTTGTTGATTTATGTCAGAATAGTATGTTTTCAGAAAAGACAATAACCATTAATTTGCAATTTTTTTTATTTTAAAAAACGTGTTTGATAGCATACATAGATTGTCCTTGTGGAATATCTTGAAACATTACGGAATACCACCAAAATTTACCAACATTATAAAAGACAAAGTATATATATGATGGCTATACTTGCACAGTTTACACAGAGGAGGGAATAAGTGATTGGTCTGAATTAAAACAGGAGTAAAACAGGGATGTGTACTATCAAAGAAAATAAACCTTTATCACGTATAGCAAACAAACTATAAACATTAAACACAAGATTCCGAGTTACAATACACAACTACACAGCTATAAAAAGTGCAGGAAAAGATTTGCCTGTATACCCCCTGACCTCCCCATACCTGACAATAAGAGATCTGTCCTCAGTGAAGGCCTGAAGTTTGTCCCATTCCGCCACACTAGTGACCACTATCAACTCCTTCATGACCTGTTTCAAAGCCTCTAAACCTGATTGGACCCCTGCCACTGGCACTTCCCTTGCATTCAACAAATATATTTCCACCACTTCCCAGGAAATCAAATGTTTGAGCCCCCAGAGACTACATCGTTCTAATCTCTCCCCAACTGAATCACTAGCCCTTACTACTCTCCTCTATGTGATGACACAGTTATAAAGCTGCTGGTAAAAGTGGCTTCAAAGGACTTACAATTCCTTAGAGGGACATTCCCAACCCTCAAACACTACATTCTATAAAAATTGCCCTACTGACTCCATGGTCGAGAATAATGTGGTCAAGTCTACCTTCTCTTATTTGATCAAAAGTAAAGCTCTCCATTCCAGTGCCAATAAATCTTATAATTCCTGACTCAGCCTTAGCTAAGCCCTTCTTCCATATGCTACCTAAGATCCACAAACCTTACAACTCTTGAAGACCCATTATATCTGCTTGGTCTTGTCCTACCACTCACTTCTCAGACTACTTGGACAGCGTCTTCCAACCTAATGACTAGGGCCTTCCCTCTTTTGCTAAGGATACTAACCACCCCATCAATTAATTCTCAGTATTCTCTCCTTGTCCTGATATAACCTACTGCATTTTTGTTTTTGCTGTCTGCACTCTATACCTCACAAAGATGGCCTCCGGGCCCTTCAGTTTTTCATGCAATGTAAGAACCAACTGTTGGTCCCGCACCTCTACCCTTGTTCGTCTGGCTGAACTAGTCTTAACCCTCAACTCATATGAATTCAACGGTATATTCTTTAGTCAGGCTAGTGGGGTAGCTATGATGGGTCCTAGCTATGCCTGCCTATTCATGGGCAACCTAGAATAGCAAATTCTTTTCTCCTTCAGTGATCACCTTCTTCTCATCTATTACCACTACATTGATGATGGTTTTGGGGTATCTGATCTTACAGAACCTGATTTGACCAAGTTTTTGGGCTAATTTCAATCCTCCATTTGTATTTTGTGCTCTTATCTCTACCTCCTCAGTTACTTTTTTAAACATCTCAGTCTCCCTTCACCCATCATGTTTACATGATATGTATATATGATATTTATATTGTAAACTGACTGATGCCCACTCCTACTATTCCTCTTTGCACCCTCACACCTGTCATGATTCTATACATTTTTCTTAACACCTAGACCTCTGTGACCAAGACAACTTTCTCCATCAGGGCCACCTTATGTTGGAATTTTTTCATTTCTGTCTTTACTCTAAATCTGTCTTGCAATCTGCTCTCAAAAAAGTTCTCCCTATAACCCTAACCTTAGCTCTTACCTCCACCACCTGTCCTCCTTCTAACACAGAACTGTTCTCTCTCTTATATTGCAGGGAATATAGAATAAAATAAATGAGAATGGTATGGTAACAGTAATACAATTTGAAAAGGCAATACCAAACACAGTCTTACATTGCAGCAATAGACATTCTTTATGTAACACAAACTAAAATAGAAAAATAAATGAAGCTAACCTAAGTTCCTTTACATTTAATTGTCAAGCAAAAGTGGATAAATTACTTTTGTTTAACAAAAGTGGATAAATTACCTTTTTCACTGGTATTTATGTAGATGTATTTTATTTTGGTTGCATAGTCATATTGGAGATTTTACAATTTAATTACATATTTATATTGGAGTATTTTTATTCTAGAATTACATTGGATATTTTATATTTTTGCTACAGTTATATTGGAATGTTGTGTTTTTTTTTTACATATATTATATTTTTTTTTATTACTAATCTAAATTAGATGTTCTATATTTTTGCTACATGGTTAGACTGAATATGGTTATATTAATTGTTATGTATTTATATTTACACTGCCAGATACAAGGAAATTGATAATGAGATATGCAAAATGTGCGAAATACTGGATCAAACAAATATGTATAGAAATAGAAAAACAATGGAAAATAAACATGATTTATTGATGCACACTGAAATAAAGAGAATGACTAGGAAAAATAAAAAGCCACAGAAAGTGGATGTATTGCAAACATAAAAGGAAGAATGCTAACAGACAACAAAGATATAATAGATAGATGGCTGGAATATATAACAGATTTATTTCATGACGAAAGGGATAAAAATACAATTATAAAATATACGTCAAGCTATAAAATCTTAAAATCTGAAGTGGAAAAAGCTATAAAAACAATGAAAAAGGGAAAAGATGCAGGACCTGACAATATACATATAGACATGATACAGGCAGTAGAAGATTTTGGCATTGAAGTGATCACAGACATATGCAACGACATATACCATACAGGATACATACCGAATGAACTAAAAATATCAACTTTCATTGCATTGCCTAAAAAGAATGGTGCAGTTGAATGCCGTGATTTTAGAACAATAAGCCTAATGAGCCAGGTAACCAAAATTTTACTAAAAGTTATACAGTGAATGATTCAAAATAAAATTTATACTGAATTAGAGGAGCAGCAATTTGGATTTAGGAAAAACAGTGGGACAAAAGAAACCATATACAGCATGGGAACGTTGATTGAAAAGTACATAGATGTAAACAAACCAATATATGCCTGCTTCATAGACTACACCAAGCATTTGATAGAATACACCATAAACAACTTATAGACTGCCTAAAAGATATAAATCTAGATGATACAGACATACGACTAATATGTAATTTATACTGGGAGCAAACAGCAATAATAAAATATAACAAAGAGAACTTTACATCCATTGATATAAAAAGAGGAGTAAGACAGGGATGCATCCTATCACCAAGCTTGTTCAATCTATATTGAAGTAGTAAGGTGTACACAAGTATACACTGAACAAATCTTTAAAAACATCACAGAGATGCCAGGCTTAAACCTTAATGGAAAGATAATCAATAACCTAAGATGTGTTGTTGATACTGTATTACTAGCAGAAAATCCTAAAGATCTACAACAATTACTTAATGAAATAAACATGACAAGCAAAAAATATGGATTAGATATGAATATCAAAAAGACTAAATTTATAATTATAGGGAAAGAAAATTCTCAAGACCTACAGATAAGTGAAGGAATACACATTGGGACAGTTCAAAGCTACAACTACCTTGGACATACTATAACCAGTGATGGAAAATGTAAAACTGAAATAAACAAAAGAATAGGAATGGCAAAAAGTAATTTTAATGCCATGAAAAGTATACTAACATCAAAACAAATAACACCAGGGCTAAAACTAAGAATAGCAGAATGTTACACCTTCTCAATATTCCTGTATGGTGCAGAAACATGGACATTAGACAAGAAAATGGAACAGAAAATTGAAGCCTTTGAAATGTGGATTTATAGAAGAATAGGTAGAATTGGATGGAAAGAAAAGAAAACAAATGATGAAGTTTTAAAACAACTAAAAATGAAAAGAGAAATATTAAACACAATTAGAACAAGACAAATGAGATTTTTGGGGCATGTTAAGACACAACAGCATAATAAAAGTAATATTGGAAGGGAAAATACAAGGTAAAATAGGCAGAGGCAGACCAAGACTAACATGGACAAGCAACATCAAAAGATGGACAAATGAGCCTATGACAATCGCTCCATGGTAGCCAACCTTCGATGCGGAGACGGCACTCAATGATGATGATGATTTATATTTGGTGTGTTATATTCTTGCAACCAGTTGGTTACTCTGTTAGTTTGCAGTCAAAGATAAGATGATTATTTCTTATAGTGTTTGACTTTTATTACATATATCTACATATCGTATTTGAGATTCATCAATATGTCATGCACACACACACACACACACTATATGTCAATATTTTTTATATGCAGGCTGATTATGCACTGAAATATAAAGCACATATTGCCCCTCCTAGGCAAGCAAAAAGGTTTCTGAATATCAAAAACAATTCCAATGGAAGGAAAACATTAAGAGCTCACCATTACTTAATGCAGAGGAGGTAACTCATAAATATTCAGTTTGTAAAATGTCAACACTTTTCCTTTACAACAGACCAAATGATAAGTTAAATCTGACTGGCTATTACCATTGAGCCTGCAGTTATTAAATTTATTATATTATTTTTTTAAAACAAATAACTGCTTAGCCTTCATTTATGTACTAAATTCAAAATTAATTTTTACTTACGGTTTGTTTATTTTATAATTCAGGTGGACAGAAAAGAGAACAAGTCATAAAGATTTGAATCTGCTGTTATTTAAGAGCTATTTATACAACTCAAAGAAGATGTCTTGCCAGTTTTTTAAAATATGTAAATAGATGGCCATATGTTGGACATGTAATGAGAAGAGACAACAAGAGAGTCTCAAAGCAAGCCCTCAAATGGCAACCAGAGGGTAAGAAAAAAAGAGGCTGACCTAAAGAAACACAATTGTCACAATAGCTTAAAGTCGTATTGGAAGGAAACACATAACTTAAACTAGGTAGAAGCAATGACTAAAGTGGACTGACAACATCAAGAGATGGACAGGAAAATCTATAACAGCGTGCACCTTCAAAGCAAGAGATAGAGTGAAATGGCACTCCTTGTAGCCAACCTTTGTTATGGAGAAAGCACAAGATGTTGATGAGAGTTATATCATGGCCTTCCCGAATCCTTCTGAGTAACCAACTTTACATTGTTGATGAGAGAAGCTTAATATGAATCACCAAATTTAGATTAGATAGATATTTATGTGATTATTTGAAAATTTCAAGAAAGATAAGATCAACTAATTTTCATCCATTTTTTTAAAGATTGTCTTCAGGAGTAAAACAGATCTCGGCCCATACAAGAGTGACCATGTTCCTAGAGTCTCTGAATATAGGCGTCAGTTTCATCCATGGAAGCCAGAGGCCTATTCGTTAGACTTGAACCTGAATTACAACAACAATGTCAACAACAGCAACATCAACAACAACAACCGTTACTCCAAATCTGAAAGGAAAAAGAAGACCCAGGCAATTTAATATTAAAAATAAAAATTTGTTATAATATGGTTGCTGTAGCAGTTACAATAGCTCCAACAAATGGTTATTGTAGTGAATGTAATATAATGTGAGGTTTTCTGTTCACTGATATAGTTGAGTCCATGTTGACCAATTCTTAATCTAAAAATTATTATTTGGACTCCCTGTGATGATAAGTACTTTTTTTCAGCAGAAATGGTCCTAGATGTGTTCTGGTAAACTTTCAGGATGATAATGATCCCATGAAGCAATTTTCTTCTTTGGTGGAATTTTGATGATTTAAAAAAAAACTATTCAATATCACATCTACCATATATAACATGGTGTATCTTTGGGGGGGGACCTCTTGATGACCAGAGGAATATATATATATATATCCTGTAAAAGGTCAGGAAAATTAATTTGCAATACAATTCTATGCACATGGGCTCCAGTCCTTTCATTTTTGGATCTCAAGTGCGGTCTAATATAACCTGGAAGATTTAGTGTTAAGATTGAACAAATTATGTCTCGCCAAGAAGTAGGCGGGGAGCCGTGATAGCTCAGTGGTTAGTGAACTGGACTACAGAGGACAAGAGGTAGGGTTCGATCCCAATCGATGGCTTCCAGTTCACCCAGCCTTTAATGTGTACTGGATCTTTTTCTGAGAAAGTAAAGCAGCATGGGCGTAATACCGACCACATTATCCTGAAAATCATGTGCCAAGGGTCTGTAAAATTTATGGTCACTAACACCATATTCCCTATACGCCACTTGGCATGACGGGATTGCTTTACTTTACTTTTACAAAAAGTAGGCAAAGTCCTAGATAATAATAATAGGTAATAGATATAACATACCCCACTGTTCCCATAGGGCGAAGAAAGCATGTTATTGCTTTTTTTTTTTTTTCAAAATCACATGACAGTCGTAATTTTCATGATATTGGATTTGTGATTGAATGCAGTGGGTGTGTTTTTCAATATTTCAAAATTTATGAATTAACTAGTACAGAGCTAAAAACAATGAGTTTTTTATTTCAGCATCCATTTAAACACAGCTATATTTATTTTTATAAAACTATTTAAAAGTGATCTGCCTATTAATTTGCGTCAAAGTAATAATTTTTAATGGAAGGGTAGCATCTTCACTAAGACAATTTCAAGGCACCAGCCATAATTATTATTAAGAATGTTAGTCAAATCGCTCTTTTTTTGCCAATAGTTCTGCGTCTTTAAAAACACTGAGCAAATCTTTAAAAACATCTCAGAGATGCCAGGCATAAACATTAATGGAAAGATAATCAATAACCTAAGATATGCTAATGATACTGTTCTACTAGCAGAAAATCCTAAAGACCTACAACAATTACTTAATGTAATAAACATAACAAGCAAAATATGGACTAGATATGAATATCAAAAAGACTAAAACTATGATCATAAACAAAGAAAATTCTCAAGACCTACAATTAAATATCACAGTGGAGGGAATACATCTGGAGACAGTCCAAAGCTACAACTACCTGGGACATACTATAACCAATGATGGAAAATGTAAAATTGAAATAAACAAAAGAATAGGAATGGCAAAAATTAATTTTAATGCCATGAAAAATATACTAACAACAAAACAAATATCAGCAGGGCTGAAACTAAGAATGGCAAAATATTACATCCTCTCAGTATTCCTGTATGGTGCAGAAACATGGACATTAGACAAGAAAACAGAACAGAAAATTGAAGCCTTTGAAATGTGGATTTATAGAAGAATAGGTAGAATTGGATGGAAAGAAAAGAAAACAAACGATGAAGTTTTAAAACAACTGAAAATAAAAAGAGAACTGCTAAATACAATTAGAACAAGACAAATGAAATTTTTGGGGTATGTTAAAAAACACAACAGCCTACTAAAAGTAATATTGGAAGGGAAAATGCAAGGTAAAAGAGGCAGACCAAGACTAACATGGACGAGTAACATCAAAAGATGGACAAGTTAATCTATGACAGCCTGCACCATCAAAGCAAGAAACAGAGTAGAATGGCGATCCATAGTAGTCAACCTTTGTTGCGGAGAAGGCACTCGATGATGATGAATTAATTTACTGGATAATAATTGTTTGAAAAAAAGGATTGTTTAAATGCATAATAATTTTAAAGTTAATAACAAAATGTGACATTTGTGCGTGTATGTAAAATGAAAAATATATGTTGTTTACCCCTTTTGTATGGCTTTTTTTGGTCTGGTGTACAGGTTTGCCTAAAAATATATAGAAGGTATGTAACTGATCTAATTATATTTATAACATATCAGATATGAATATATCTATCACACGAATGTAACACATCAGTATAAATCTTTATAAAAAATATAACATATCTAATATAAATAGCTACCTAACAAAACTTAACATCAATTATATTTATTTCAAATTATATAACAGATGTCCATTGTTTAGGTTATATTGAGTCATCTACCATATTACATACAACAAATTAAAAACGATATTAACAGACAAAAGGTCTTGTGGGGAGAGCAAACAAATAGTAGGACTTGTTCTTGACAGCTGCATGCTACACAAAGCATTATTTTTATCTCTCAGAGGGCAACTTTTATTATGACAGGAAAAGCTTGAGATAGATCAAAACTTCCCCAATCTGATTGAGCACATGTTAGAACATTGCACTATGTTCTGTGCCAATGGCCCAGTACATCCTATTTCTGCCAGCATTTTATTTGGGTTTTCTTTTCTAAGCCTTTGATTGTCCCCAATCTTCCTGCAAGGCAGCAAATTGTCTTTTCTGTAGGGGGAATCTGCCCTTAGATGATCGGCCTTCTCGGGTTTACAAGCACCATCTGCCTGAGCTTTGTGTAGTGTTTTCTCTCTTATAGGTGGTCTGGTTTTCAGAGCTCTTGAGCACCACCTGCCTGTTTAATAGAGAACAGAAAGAGGAGAAAAGACAGAGAAGCATTTAACCCATGAAATGGGGTTGGGGTTGGATTAGTTCACACCAGAGCGTGTACCTCTCGTCAGTGAGTTCTGCATCTTTACTTAAAGGTTCCATCTACTCCTGGCCCCTCACCAAGGACCTGTCCAGCTTGGGTGACCCCTCCAGAGGCTAAGCTCCCACTGGCATAGCTCCTTGGATCCCGGGGGGCACACGAGCCCTCCAGCCACAACAAGGCGAGCCTAATGTGGAGGGGGATCAACACTTCTGAGAGAAAGATTGATATGTTCATTTTCTTAGAGTCTTCACAGTACTCTGGGCAAACCCATAGGTGTTCAATTGACTCGCAGTACATGATGAAATGTGCACACTAATTGATGAAGCAGCTGATAATGTGGCTATATCAGAACAAAGAAAAGGGAAAATGATATACACTTAAGATAAGTTCAATATTTATTTTATTTTTTATTAAAGGTTTGCAGTTATTAAACTTAATATTCTGTATCTAAACATCTTTCATAGCAATAAATCTCTGTACCAAGCACATCAAGATAAACTGTTTGTTATCATCCTTATATCTTTCAGGTCAAAAGAAGCAAAAGTGCCGGAGGTGAGTTATGTTTTTATAATAGAAGAGAAAGAGATATATATATATACATACATCCAATTGATACAAGTAAAGACCTTTTTTTTTTTTAGAGAAATTCACTTTTTTGTCCTGTCGAAAACCGCATATCAGCTACTTCTGGCAGTGAAAATCAATGTCTTCTATAGTCAGAAAGTTACTGATAACAAATAAAGGGACACGCAATTTAATGCATTTAACAGGAGATAGCACGTGGTTAGTGTTACTGTATATAAACCTACTCCTCAGGTGAAAAGTTAGGCAAGAAAATAAAATCGTAATCAAATCAATGCAATTAGCTCATTCACCATGCATGTGGCTCCAGCCCAAAGTAATTTTCATTTTTGGATGGCAATTATGGTCTAATATAACCTAGAAGACATGGTCTAAGATAGAACAGATTGTGTTTCTCCAAGAAATAGGCAAAATCTCCAAAGATATACTTTTTGGCCAATCCACAGTTGTATGTGTGGTAGTTTTCTGAGTATTGGATCCCGTTATTAAATGCAGTCTGATGTGTATTTTTTTTGGTATTATTAATTTACTAGTCCAGAGTTAAAAACTGTGAATTTTTAAAATTCAACATCCATATAATAATATAATTAGAGCTACCTAATTTTAATTTTATGTTTACTAAGATTAGAAAGCAAGGCAATAGCTATATTAATTGTTAGTCAAATTGGTTGACTCTGTGAATTAGCTCTGTATTTTTTAATGTTAAAAGGGAACTTTGAATTTAGCACTAATTTAAACATAACATAACTCAGACTGCTAAACTTGAAAAAAATCGTAGTGTACATTCGAAGCTTCTTGTGGAAACTATTAATTACAAAAATGGGTACCAGGGTATAGTACTCTGGGAAGGTGAGGAATGCTGCCTCACATTGTGAGTTTCGATGCTTGAAATGACACTATCCAGAAGTCCCTGAACACTTCTGGATAGGCGGCCAAGTACATATGGGTGAAAAACTCCCGTGCTAGGATGCCAGTTCAAATCTCGTACTTTACCTTTACTATTAATTACTAATAAATTATTAATATTACATATTATTAATAATATTTATTCTAATAAATTAACACTTAAAATTGCTATGTCCAAATTTTTCCCCTATTTATACGTGTTTTTTGGTCTGGTGTACAGGTTCACCTAAAAAATGTATGGAAGGTATGTATACACCTACAGTGTAGGATGGACGGAAACACTGATTCTGGATCCATCTCACAATTTTACACATTTGTATCCAAATAGTATAATCTGTCAAACAGTCTCATCTGTGACTGACTAAATTATGTGAGGAGATGCTGTTGTGGCATCTTTGAGCATATTAACTTTCAAGAAATCACTGGCCAGGCTAGTTAAACTAATATAAACTGTCACATGATCATGCCAGCCTGAGCACATGGTTCTTGCAGGACTTCAGCAAAGACCAGCCTGGGAAGTTGGCCACCATGAGGCAAAGACTGCCTAAGCACATGATAAGAAACTCATGCATTACCATAGTGGATCGGTTGTCACCTTGAGTTACCAAATAAAAATATTCAAAATTTTGTAATTAATGTTCTTTGTTGCTTATGCGTACATTAAGGTGCTTCTTCTAAAAGTATCTTATTTTATTCAGCCTTTGCTTAATTGTTCCATCTACAGCTGTTTATCAACACAATGAATCGTCTGATAAGGACATTGATAATAAAGTCACTGAATCTGACCCTCGTGAGCTGAGAGCCACACTTAAAAAGTCACATGGCAAGATTAGGTAATGTTTGTATTAATTAAGAGGATGTATGACAACAGAAAGCTGTCATTGTAAAAAAGTATTGTTATGGAAACAGAACCATAGATTTTAGAAGCAGTGATCTCTGCAATATGTGATATTTTGGCACGCAAGGTTTCTGTTTTTGAGATTGTGGTTCTACCCTATGTGCCGTATTTGGCTCGAAAGGACAATAGATAGAGATAGATAGATGACAGAAAAATGAATTTGTTATATTAAATGGTTTTGGTAAATTATTGTGATGTGAAATGATAATACTAGACTTATTTTTTTTGGGTCAAATGCCACTTGTTATCATGTTGTCATGGAAACTAAGATAAATAGTCACCATAGTGGTATAAAAAAATAATTTAACTGTATTAATACACACCTATCTTTACAAGGATTGAAAACTGTTGATAAGAGAAAGAGTATCTGGGTCTATGCCCTATGGGCCGGCTACAACTCGAAGGTCAATAGATAGATAGAATACACACAGCAATAGCATATTATTTTTTATTGATTTATTTATGCACTATATATGTATTTACCTGTCTGAAGACAAGCAAGAATTGAAACAAATTTTGTTAAAATCCAGACAAGTGCTTTAAACTTAACAGAATTTTATATCTTTTTTTAAATCCTGGATAATGCCCTAGTCACCAGGTTCTCATTCCCTACAAGACATCATAAAAGAGACAAGACCCTCTTTGATTGTGTAACATATCAACATTGTTGTTGGTAAAAATGCAGTCTTAGACTGCATCAATTTGCAAAACATGAAACAAGTAGGAATGATAACCTTACAGGGTGATCTAGCATAACCAGCAAGCTACCAAACCATCAGTGGGCATACATTTTGTCATTTGCTCAAAGTGACTGAGTACCTATGGGTTATCTTAGTGTTGGAATGTTAACTCTACCAGCAGCAAACACAAAAGTATTTATCTGCTCTTGCCTGCAATGTTTTATTCTTTACAAAACAAATATGATGTACAAGTAATTTTACAAAACAATAACTCTATATTAAAACTATAATTACAATTTGAATAATTAGAAATTAAAAATCTATTTTATCCATCTTTTTATTTGTTGCACTGTGTTTTTCATCATGTGATATAGCATCCATCTCAACATACAATTGCTTGAGACTGCTTCCCCTGCTTTGTTATTATTGTTATCATTATCATTTATTGTTTCTTTAACACTTCTCCAGACATGTTACCACTGAATATCGTGCCAACTTCCGATCACCAACAAGTTATAAATATGATCATGGAGCATGGAGAGGAGCTTGTCCACCTCAGTTTATTCTACAAATCTCAGTAATTTTTCTTTGTTTTACTAGTTCTTGTTTTCTCATGATTAGTATCTAGAAGATCATTACAAGTATGTTCTTTCAAAACTGTGTTATGAGTGGTTGTGTAGTTGCTGCATTGGTTCTAGCAGTGCCATTCATTTTTAATTAACAAATTTTATGATTTTTTTGGCCACCATTTACTTTCAAATATTTCTACTCAAGACATCAAAAGGCATTCACGTGGAAACCATCTGGTAAAAGAAAACAAGGATGATCAAAAGAAGCACTGTACAGAACAATGATTAGCGAAGGCTCAATCATGGTAATAAAAAACAACCAATACTTACAAGAATAGAATCGCAGATTGTATTTCCCCTCGACGCCAACGGCAATAGAGGAAGGATAGAAGAAGAAAGAAGAATACTTACAAGAACTAGCAGTAAAATGGCGATTATGGAGTGCATTTATTGAGAGTTATGATTTCCACTCTGTGCCATCTTTGGCCTGAGAGTAACTAAATCAAAACTTTCTGTCAATGGTTGGGAAAAATGAGAGGGAACTTGTTACACAATTAAAGATAGTGACCCAATACTTATTGTCCTGTAAAGATGTAACATAAAAAAATCTCAAAACAACAGTGTTCTTCTAAGCTGTTACTATGCTCCTTAACTCTGTGAGATTTCTGTCTTTGCAGGACTTCTAATATGAGGTAAACGATGACTAAGATGTTTAATTTAGTTTGAGCTCCAATGCTTTGTTACAACATAAGACAAACTCTGTTAAAAATGTATTTAGATCTGTAACAAAACCAAATAAACAATGTTGTATACCCAGACATCTTCATCAAACTCAGCAAAGTCTGAGATCATTTTTATAACCTGAAGCATACTCAATTTTCTACTGCTGGATTATTGGGACAGTGCCTGACATGGAAAAAAAAGTCTTCAGGTTGTGAAGATTACTCTCGCCTTCAGTCATTTAAAAGTTTATTTTTCTAAAGATGAATATAATTTGTATAAACTCAGTACAAATGTGTAGGGAACTGAGGTAACTCAGTAGTTAGTGAACTGGGTTACTAGGGACAAGAGGTAGGGTTTAACCTGATTGACAATCGACAACATGTAGGTTCACCATACTTTAAGTACTGAATCTTTTCTGGAAATAGCCTGATATGATACTGACAACACTCATAAAATATGCCATTGGTCATTGAAAATTATAGGCACTAAACCATATTCTCCATACATTTTAAGGCGTAAAACGATTCTATTTTTTGTTTAAACAAAATATGTAGACCGTGCATTTGAGAAGAAATAACTAGAAATTTGCAAAGCAAACACTAGCATGAGAAACAGGAATAAGGGGCAAGCTCATGAGTCCTTAAGAACACTGACTGGAGCGGCAAAAAATGGCAGCTATTGATTCTCTTATAAAGACTGTAAGCATTCCCAGATTAGAAACTTATTTATGGTAAAATATGCTGTCAGCCCTGTGTGATGTCTGATGATACTGGAAGTGTGTTAGACATTAGTACAAAATGGGGGCTGGGTGGTCTAGAGTTAAGATATTGGCATTGGGACAAGAAGGTTCCAAGCTCAAATTCCACCATAGACGGTGGACATTTTTCTGTTCAAATTCATGGTTTATTCATGATTTTACCCTCCCCCAGTCTCTATTTTGTGAAATTCAAAGTCTAACCCTTTCGGGTAACAGCAAAAAATAGGACAATGGGCACTCTGTGCCTTGACAGTTCGAAATCAGAAAGAGTAAGCCAAACAATGGCCACTGTCAGGGTTAAATTGATAGGAAAAATCTTATTTAAAAAATCAAAACTCTCAACAGCAGAAAGGAGAGTGCTCCTGAAGTAGAAAAATATATGCCTGTTTGGCAAGGGACACATAAGCACATGATTACCATTGTGAAAGCAAAAATAAAAGTGATATTCATGCAAAATTCAACCCATTGACCTTCACTAGAGATATTAAACTATTGTATGCAAGCGAACAAATAAAACAGTGCAAAATTTATGGAGAGTCTAAGCCCAAATGAATAAGATAATTTATTTTCCAATCAAATGACATGGGTGTTGGTAGGGTTGATGATTTTATTTTTCTATTCCATGGAACCAGTTTCATTTCAGTCAGGAAATCTCCATATACCACTTGTTACAGCATTTTCAAAAATGCATTGATTATTTCTGTTAACAAGGTACACATCCTACTCGATTGCACAGGCAACGATTCGAAACCTCCTTTGTTGCCTCATGCGGCATGCATGTTTGGTAACAGTGGCTCAATTATTTTTCCTCTCACCATGGCGGCCCTGGTAACCACATGGACAGGTTTTATTTTATTCGAGTTGAAATACAAACACTCTTGCAGTGGTTATTGCCCTGGGCATGCAGTCTTTTTCTCAGCCTATCAGGCTGGACAGACCTCAGAAATGATAAGACTGTGTCAGATATCTTTATTCTGTTTATGGAACTAGTTTCATTGGGGTTAGGAATTCCCCATATCTGTTCAACCACTTGTCACAGCATTTCTCAAAGTAGATAGGTAAATTCCATTGACAAGGTCGCTCCATGCACGTCATACTCAACTGCACAGATGACAATTCCAAATCTCCTTAGTTGCCTCTTCTGACATGTGTGGCAGGTAACAGTGGCTTTATTCTTTACTCCATTCACCAAAAGTGATATCTCTAAGTACAGATGTTACGTGTAACAAATTATTTTCATTTTACAAAATAAATTTGCAGTTGTTATTGTTTAGGGCAAAATTCAGAACATGTATTTTATTTGTAAGATCTTAAAAGACGAATTGTTTTGGTTCTATATACAAATTTTATATTACAAGTTATGTTCTTTGTACACCATTTAGATTACGGTTTGTTTTCTTTTAATCCTGAATTTAAAATGCAAATTATTGTTTTAAAAATTTAAGGTTGAAATATGGCTTTTTATTTTAAATTGTGAAAAGACCACATATTATGTTTTAACATTCAAACTTATAAGAAGCATGTTCTTAAATACAAATATTTTTTGTATAATTATGCAATGTTAATTAAAATTGACATATTGAAACTTTCATATTCACTTAATTTATCCTTGTTGCTGTACCACCATCATCATCAAGTGCTGACATAGGCGATCATGCTTCTTCACAATTTTCTATCTCCATATTTGTTTATACTTTTTGTTGTGGGCACCCCCCCCCCCCCCCTCTCTCTTCCCTCCCCCCCCCCCCCAACTATTTTCTTAAACTATTATCTTTTCTATCTGTTTCTTTCTATTTCTACTACTTCCCTCAATTTTTACTTTTCAAATATATTACAAATGCTTCCTTCTCATTATATCTTTGCTGTATCATCATCATGTACCATGCTGGTTGGCGTAGGCGATCATGTCCCTCCACAATCTTCTATCTACAGTGCATCGTATCAGTTCTGTTGTTGACTTTGCTGTATAGTTTGATAATATTATCTCCCTTTCTCCATAGAGTGATGAGGCCAGTCTGAACACAAATGCTAACAATAACAGCAACAACAATGCTGAAAATCCTCCATTGTCCAACTGGTTTTCTGAGGTAATTGAACTGCGGCGCAGAGCAGAGGAGTATCGCAAGCGAGCACAAGGAACCCACTTCTCCCGTGAACATTTAGTCCAACTGTTAGGCAAACAAAATGATCGCTGGGACATAAATTCTGATGCCTCTTCCACCATCAGAGCCCTGAACTTGGAGAGTCCTGTAGAAAGAGCTAGGTAAGTTTATAAGAGTTTCTTGTCAACTATTACAATTTTAAAATTATTGTTTACAAATAGCAAAACAGTGAGTCAAGAAATGACCAAGATGCAGCACTTGCTTCAGTATTGGCAAACAGTGAGTCAAGATATGGCCAAGATGCAGCACTTGCTTCAGTATTGGCAAACAGTGAGTCAAGATATGGCCAAGATGCAGCACTTGCTTCAGTATTGGCAAACAGTGAGTCAAGATATGGCCAAGATGCAGCACTTGCTTCAGGATTGACAAATAGTGAGTCAAGAAATAGCCAAGATGCAGCACTTGCTTCAGGATTAGCAAACAGTGAGTCAAGAAATAGCCAAGTTGCAGCACTTGCTTCAGGATTGACAAACAGTGAGTCAAGAAATAGCCAAGTTGCAGCACTTGCTTCAGGATTGACAAATAGTGAGTCAAGAAATAGCCAAGTTGCAGCACTTGCTTCAGGATTAGCAAACAGTGAGTCAAGAAATGACCAAGATGCAGCACTTGCTTCAGGATTGACAAATAGTGAGTCAAGAAATAGCCAAGTTGCAGCACTTGCTTTAGGATTAGCAAACAGTGAGTAAGAAATAGCCAAGTTGCAGCACTTGCTTCAGGATTTGCAAACAATAGAGCCAGTCCAGACTCTACTCCCAGTGATGCCCCTGGAAGTAGACTAACAGTTTAGCTTAGTCAATAGGGATTGGAAAGGAAAGACAACACTGTATCCAAAGATGCCATGCTGAAGATGAATGTGTTGGGTCAAACTAGCGACACAACACATCAACATGCTGAGTTCTTTTAAGGATAGATGAAAAGAAGTAAATGTCGAGCAAATACAGAAGGTAAAAGAAGAATCAAGTATGCACAAAGTAAATACTTACCACTAATATAAAAATCATAACAAACATAGTTTATAGAAACTACAGTAGTTTATAGAAACTACAGACGACAGTGGATGTATCACTGACCTAGTGACCTAATAAACTTTCCATATCTAGAGACAAATCACTTTCAAGTCATTCAAGTTCAAACACAACAAAGAGATGATCTTACCATAAGACATGCTGGGGTTAGGTGTGTGGAAATCCTGTGTTGCCCATGCCTCATATTCTTACTTTTGGTCTTGTTGATTCTTTCCAAAGAAACACAGTTGTGCTACAATTGATACCAATTTGTGTCTATAGCAGATGCTGGAAAGTATCTGTACACTAACCAAGTTAGGGTCTACACTCCGAATTTTCTGTTTTGAGTTTACTCTTCCGCCAGCCTTTGTCTCTCTTGAAACTTCCACAAGGTAGTGGGAACAAGATAAAGGTACAGAATGTTAATAACTTAACAGTCAGAGATTTATAAACATATATATTCCAATACAATTTTTAAAACACTACCAACAATAAGAACCACAGATACCAAAGAACAATAATTAGGATTCACAACTATCTACATCAGTGTGATCCAACCTACTATGGCTAGCGAGACCCATTTTGTGGCCCGCTGACCTCTTTGAAAGTTTTCATCAATGAAATATAAACCATACCATCATTAATTTGGTTAATTGTGGGAATGGGAAAATAAATGAGTCCATTTTTTTTCTGCAGGTTCTATAGTTCCCATGATACAAAGCACTCTTTATTTTGCGTTACAATGTAACCCTACTTTATGAAATGTTAAAGGTGATAATACTTTCGACTAGACTAGACATGCCAGCGACTTTTACTGAGACTTCACAAGGAGAATCTTTCCATAGATTCGACCAGAAACACTATTCTCATGATGAGGGTGTGAATATAGATTTTGTCACTAGCAAGGGAAATCTGCCACTATTTGTGAAATTCCCCTTGCAAGCGAATGTAATTGTAAAGAAATTTTACAATATGGGTCGTAGTGACTGTTTAATCTTAGCGACTCCAAAGACAATGAAAATCGGTTGATTGACTGCTTTTGACATATTTTTAGATGAAGGAACAAAACTATAAAATTACTGGGAGGGGCTATCTGAAGGTGTAGATAAGATTGACCAGCAAGACTGATCATTATCAGGTTTTATCCATGAGTATAGGTAGTAAATATTAGGAAGAAACAATCATCATTTTTTGGCCATGTAATGAGAAGAGAAGAACTGGAATATATTGTAACAACTGGGAAAATTGAGGGATGAAGAGATAGAGGAAAGCAAAGAGAAAAAATACCAGACAGCTTAAGAGAATAGCTTGGCAGAAGGTCAACAACAGAAATGATAATTAACTGTCGAGATCGAAAATTGTGGAGAGACATGATCACCTACACCAGCAGGCCCGGCCTTGATGATGATGATGTGTGGTACCAGAAAAAAACCTACTAAAGCAAATGCAATTGGAGTTTTGAAACGGATATTAAATTAGTCTTTTTGCTTTGACTTCATTCAGAACGTTTTCATTACTCTTCTTAGCTGTCCATGGTACTCTCAACATTCTTCTGTAAAACCACATTTCTACAGACTCCAGTGATTTTCTTGTCTGTTGTCCTATTGTCTATGATTCACATCCATATGTTAAGACTGGCTCTACGTAACATTTAAAAACTCTTTTTCTTGTTTCTATTGTCAAAAATGGATTGTATAGTATCTTCCTAATTTTTTGTAAAGCTGCTTTTGCCTGAGCTATTCTGCATCTCACTTCTTTTGGACATCTTCCGTTCCGTCTGAGGTTAACAAAGTTCCCAAATATTTAAATGTATATATATATATATATATATATATATACACATGTATATATAAGTATGTATGTATGATGGCCCACGATTCCTTGCAGGTAACAAAAAGTTGGAGCACACGGATCTACATCTACACACAGATATATATATCCTGCAATGCGAAGAAGGAAAAGAAAACAGTCAAGAACCATCATATTGACTGTCCTTCACTGCTAAATCTTAAATATAATTACTGTCACCAAATACCTTTTTTCTCCAACACTCTGTATAAAGATACCAAACAATTGGTACAGATCTCTTTGTTCTGTAATCTGGAACATGCTAAATAAAATGAGGGAAAGTTCCAGTTTCAGGGGATCTTAAAAGTGAAAGATTTAAATGTTTCATAAATCTAAATTCTGTTAATACAAGTTGTTTTGTCCACCTACAGTTATTTTTTTTCTTTGTTCACACTTACAATTCTTTTTCTTCCTCTTCTTCTTACTATTCACCTGTTATATTTGGCCTGATACATCTATCTTTGACATGGGTAGATTTATAATTTAGCAATTTTTGCTTAAACAATGGCCAGTTTTGGCTTTTTTTTAAAACTGCTAATCTCTCTGCCAAGAGTTCTGCAAAATACACAGGGTGAGCACAGGATCTCCCATTTTTTTGGCTTTTATGCAAGTAGGCTTGACATTAGATTTCACTACCAAGAGTGGGTGATGGTAGAGGCATGAAGAAACCATGGATTCAAAGAAAAAAATTGCCACCACCTTTGGTAGGATTCAAACCTGTTACCTTCTTGTCCAGATGCTGATGTCTTACATCAGACTATCTGGTACCCCCAAAATGTTTTAAATGGACATGTGTGTCATAGTTTGTAGCTGATCACAGGATATATGCCTTCCACACAAAACATCAAATTTCAGCATGTCATTTTATTAGACACTAGTTTTATCAAACAAATCTTTGCCATATTCATCTGGCCCAAGTAGTTGATTTATTTCCAGAGCTACAAAAGAGAGGTGGAGTCAAACCTAATAAAAAAAATATAATGATGTCTCTCAATGGTTCTTTTTTTTATATTTTCAAGAGTATTAGTGTTATTGGTGAAGATGCAGTTTAGTATAAAGTCAGTTATTGTTACTACTGCACATATAATATTCTGTATTGCTTTCAACAGAGGTGGTAAGAAAATTTCAGAATCTCAGAATGAATTGAAAAGAAATTCACCTGCGGTGTCTGATGTTGATGAAGCAGAGCAGTATAAAGAGTCTTTGGTTCATGATGAAATCGTAAAAGAAAAGAAAGAAGAAAGTAAAAGTCATGAGAGAAAAAGCAGAAAGATGGCTTGGCTGGAAGAACATAAGGAGAAAATAGCCCAACAGAAAAGGTAAAATTATATATATTAATTACATTTTAGCGATAACAAAGTCACTACTAACAACAATTACCCAAAGTCATTCTAATGTTAAGAAAAATACATGCTTTAACATATACCCATTGTGGCATGGAGCATGTCAGGGTTACATTATATTTTACAGGGTATAATTGACTTAACTAACAAATTGTTCAATTTGCCGTTGCTTATTAATTAATCAGTTTTCATATAATTTTAAATCTTTATTTAAATGTAATTATTTTTTTATACTTATACTTTCTTTTTTAATGTTGGCAATTAGGAGACTGGAGAGAGAAAGAGCTAAATTAGAAAATGAAGACAGTGACGATAATGATGCAACCAGTGAAGCTAAGCAGGAAGGACGACTTCCAACTCCTGTACTTCAACAAAAGACCTCACCTGTCCGAAGACACCACTTAGACCTCACAACACCATCTGTTGGAGGTGCTATATTAACCTGCCCACCGTCAAAAGATAGTAAGATGATAGTTACATCTCGGTCTGGTAAGTTTTAATTTTAATTTCAAGGTGAACATTTTTATTTAAAATGTTATTTTCCAAGGAAAGTCAATACCTTTCTTGGTTAATATTTTTCTTCTTTTTAACTCCCTGTGGAGCATAGGTCTTCAACAAACACTTTCCAAGCTGTCCTGTTTCTTGCCATTCAATTAATATAATTCCATGTACACATACTCCCCTGTATCCTCCTCTGTATTCCATCTTCCCCATCCTCTTCATCTCTGCTTCCGCCTGTTTCTTGATAATGGTTTATGTTTGAGGCATTTCCATGCACCATTTTACAAAGAGCCTTATAACAATTTTTATGTGCATTTATGTTTTGTATTGTCATGTTTTCAATATGTTGCATTTAGTTTTCTGTGAACATCAGTGTGCTAGTTTCATTGAACATGGTCGTAATAAATAAACAAATGTTTATTATTAAAGTGAAACTCTGAAGCAAAAAAACAAAATATAAATTGTACAGGAAAAGATATTTAAACAGTCCATGGAAAAATCATGAACATCAGGGAGAACAGAAAATAATATACAATCTCAAAGATCAAATGTGTACCCTTGCTGCATAGCATCTTGCCACTAGAAATTGTTACAATTTCTATTAATTTTATGACATACTTCAGCATTGTCAAATTTCATTTTTTCATAAGATCTTAAAATGTAGATTTTGCTTACATTTATATATTTTATTCTGTGGCCTAAAATAGACCTTTTATCATCCATTGTTTGGAATTCAGTTTTTGCTTTTGAAAATTTGTCTGTAGTGAGAATTTCCAAAAATAAAACTGTAACTCATATTTTCAGGAGAGAGCTATGTGACAGCATCAGATGATTATCCTGTGAAGTCAATGCAGAAGGTATTTTTTACACTAGTTGTGTTGCATACATATAATGCTCTATGCATGAAAAGTGTTCCTTGTTGCAGTTTCCTCATATTCCAAATCCGGTTTGTTGCAGGAGCTACTGAGTTAAGTGCTCTGTGCACACCGTGAGCTGTGTGTCTCATCTGTTTTGATCATGTTTCAATATTCCAATTGTTTACGATGAATGATGATATCGTATGACAGGGAACAGTTGGCTGTGTTCACTTTCTGCGTGGTTTCGCCTTATGTCTTTTGGCGTGTGCTGAGACTGCTACGATGGAGACTACAGTTACCTTTCTTTGTTTCGGAGATGAGATATTAATTCGGATGATTACACTGGCACAGGTGGTTGAGCAATTATGGATTTTAATTCATTTGCAGTGATACCAGAGCCTTCCATAACCAAAATAACATATAATGCTAATATAATGTTTTTGTTATAGTGATGTGAGTTCCAAAAGTTGGAAACTTACATTGTCCTTTTAAACACAGAGTTTCAATAAACACAGAGTTTTAATACACAGAAGTCTAGAATTAGTCAAACAAAACTAAAGAAATTGAAATGCATTAATTTTATTGGAAATAGGAGAATCCTTTTGTAATTTAGAATCATGTACAGTTAGTAAAACTTTCCATATTACCACCCAAAATAAGAAAATGTACATTACAGATGAGTAACAAAAGGTCATGTTCAATATATCACAGAATAATTGTAAGAATCCTATTTTTAGCTAATTGACGCATGAGGGTAAGCCAAAGAAGGCCATTGTTTAAAATAAGCCAGTCAAAGAATTAATCCTTCTTGTTAGCATACACTCTTTAAGTGGGTGTGGCTGCGCTGTGTCACTAGTTTACAGCAAAAAAAAGCCTTGATATCTGGCACCTTTTGGCCCAAGATATCCGTCTTTGGCATAAGCAGATTTGCTTAACAATTTTTCTCTGGCAGTGGCCATTTTGGTCTATTATTTTTTATTATTAGCTGTCATGGGTTCTTTAATGTGCATGAGTGCACACATGAGCACCTGTTTTTTGCCATCATCTGAGAGGGCTAGATATTGGATCTCACTACCCAGAGAATAGGGGTGGGTAAAGTTACTACAAGAGAATAGGAGTGGATAAAGTTACAAGAAAACCACAGAATTAAAGTGAAAAATTCCTGCCGCCTGTGGCAGGATTCAAACCCAGGATCTTCCTTTCCAGAGCTCAGCATCTTACCTCTAGACTATCAAGCCACCCCCCATAGAGTGTCAATTTTGCCTCCCGGGTTATTTTCTTGTTTGATGGTAGTGGAGACATTCATTCTATTGTTTGACAAATTTTGTTGCATCTTGAGTCTATTTCTGCTGCTTGTGAATTATTGTTCGTCACTAGACTTTCTAGTGATTTGAATTTCTCCACTTGTTTTAAAAGTCTGCTGCTTATCATTATGTTATGTTCTGCTTTTTCTTTTGTTCTTTACTTGTTTCCTTTTATGTTTATTTGTGACCATGTTTGGCACTGATAGCACAAGGTGGAAATGAATATACTATGTATAAGATGTTAATTTGGGATGATAGGTACTATCTTGTACTGAAGCATTGGGACTAGGTACCCTAATATCATGATTATATTAAACAGATTTTAAGATAATTATAATATGTTAAAAATACACATAAGTGTGATATTTAAAATTTATTTTCATTATTATTTCAGACATACAAAATTGATAATCTTTGGGCAACGGGGCCGATCTATGGAAAACCATCAGAAGATACACATTACTTAAGAAATGACTCTACTGACTCAGACAGTCCATTAAAGACAGAGTTTGTGGCTTCTCCTCCCCTTTGTGAAAGTGATGAAGGTATGTCAGAGATCATTTCTATTTCTTCTTGTTCACTCTTATGATCATTTTGTGGGTTGTTTCATTTTGCAAAAAAAGTTGTAATCAGCATATCTGTGTAATGTCCTAGTTGGCATAATGGATGTGATGTCTGCATATTTCGATCCTGCATATCTATGTAATGTC
Organism: Megaustenia siamemsis; assembly: GCA_032433765.1. Taxonomy (NCBI): domain Eukaryota; kingdom Metazoa; phylum Mollusca; class Gastropoda; order Stylommatophora; family Ariophantidae; genus Megaustenia; species Megaustenia siamemsis. Next base: position 73,017,257 of record JAVIAB010000125.1, on the reverse strand, counting down.
CTAGTTGACATAATGGATGTGATGTCTGCATATTTCGATCCTGCATATCTATGTAATGTCCTAGTTGACATAATGGATGCGATGTCTGCATATTTTGATCCTGCATATCTGTGTGATGTCCTAGTTGACATAATGGATGTGATGTCTGCATATCTGTGTGATGTCCTAATTGATACAATGGATGTGATATTTACAAGTTTTGATTTTGTATATCTAATTTAATATTATGGATGCAATATTTATACCTGTTGATCCTATATACCTATTTTATATCCAAATTTACATAATAGATATGATATCTGCATCTATTGATTCTGTACATCCAACTTTGACAAGCAGTCCACACTGGAGCTGTGGTAGAGCAATGGTTTAGTGCGCAGGTCTACTGAGGACTATACGTTGGATTCAATACCAATTAATGACTTCTAAGTCCATCCAGCATTAAATGCATTCCTTGTATTTCACATTCTCTTTTTTTCATTCACCTGATAACTACTAAAGGAATTGAATGACCTTTTTATTATCCGTTCTTACATGGATGTAGATGTGTTGTTTGGAGGTTTGTAGTAGAACTATGATATTTGTGCCTGTCAGCCCAAGACATCTAATTTCAGCACAGCATTTTTGGGCACTGGGTTGCCTTCCCTCTTCGATCCTTACTCTCTTGGTCAGAATACAACGGTTAGTCTGTTTCTAGAGGCACCACGAAGATAGGAGTAGGGAGTAGATGGTTCTAGTTCACTGATCTTGGCACAAGCCATCAGCTATGAGTTGCTGACAGCTTCCAGCTCTGTTGCTGTCAGGCTGTTTGCCTCCATATTTCATATAAATTGTGAAACTATATACATCCTTCAGCTAAATTGCTTTACAATTATTAATCATGCAAGTATGTAATACTAGACAAGGTTAGATACAACATTAAAATTTGCAACTTCAATGTTTAATTATATGATATAGCTGTGAAACAATGGTGACCATGGAGAACAATAAAAGCTACAGCCAGAATCTACAGGCTTTCAGTAATGGATGTTTGCATGGAATAAATGGATAGAAATGTATGACAGATTTAACAACCACAGGTAAACATTAGTAGAAAAAGCGATGCAACAAAGACAATAACAGTGAATAGCAAATACACAGCAGAATCCAACAGAGAATATTATACAACAAGCTTTAGTTTGGAATCCATAGAGAGAGGGGCAGAGGGTGGACTAAAAAATAGAGAAGAGGAGGAAACAGAGATTAAAAAATTTAAGAAGACATGAAATGATCTCAAAAATAAATGACACCAAATGTGATGGCTTGGAAAATGCTTGTTAATGATGTGTACTCCATGGATAGGTGGAAAGAAGAAGAAAACTAGAAAAGAGAACTTCTAACTCTACCTTTCCTATGATTTGGTGTCTTCAGTGGACATAAATATTGTACTATATAGTTTCCTCTTGTCAACTCGGATCTGTATTCTTGCAAGGTCTAAATTTACCCATTCATTATTAATATTCCAGTTTTTTTTTTCAGTCTGTTTTTGCATCTTAATTGAATTTAAAACTGATTAGTATCTGATTCATTTTTGTGCCTGGGCACTTGAGCATGAGAGGAAATGAAAAAGCTGACAGCCTTGCTGGAACGGCTGCTAAAGATAGCGGATATCCAAATGAACAGGGCTAATTTTCTGAATATGCCCTCAGGGAGGCAAGGTGAGCTAATTATTCAAACGAAATGATCATGAATCTACAGCCATGTCCTCACTGCATGAACATCAGGTCAAAAGTGGAGATTCCAAAAAAAAGGAGCGCTATGTGGAAAATGTACACAGAAAAATAGCAAATAAACACAGAACTGGAGTCGTCCATTTCCACACACTGACATACTGGGGAGGAGATAGACTTTAGAATGGAATGGTGTCACTGCAGGTGAGCCATTCCCATATCAGTTCACCTTGCATCCCAGCAACCAACTGAGTGGTCATCCTGATCATTCAGATTGTTCTAGTGAACGTGTTGTGTTTTGAAGAGAAGGCGTACTTCTCATGATATACACTTCCGGGTCACAGTAATGGCTGTCATGGGCAGCATGTGCTCACACCAAATCTATATAGGCTTCATGGTCAGTGAACATGTCCCAAGAATCAATGTCCCAATAAATGAAGTTAGGCCTCCATTTAGGTGAAATTCTCAATCCTACTGCACTCCAGTTGGTGGCAAATTTGTAGTCGAACACAAATCACACTATTCCAGGGCAAAGCTAGGGTCTGGTACCTTTCCCTTCAATCAACCGTCTGTCACTTCCAGCACAAATCTGCACACTAGCACCACAACCATGTTGACTTTGTGGTCAAGTGAATGCGACCAGCCCACCGCTGTTTCCATTAATGGAAATCCAGACCAGAAGGAATTATTTGAAAACACACTCCAGCAAAAATGCCACCATTCCCGAGCCTTCCTGTGGTGCAGCAAGCCAAGATGGCTGCCTGGTCAAATCAGGGGAGGAGATCTGAGCAATTATGGACATGTATGATGTGCAATGAGGATAATCCATTGACTAAATTAAACTTTGCATCATACTCCTCTTACAAGTTTCTGTATGATAGTTTTTGCCAGATATGAAGAGTGTCCCCTACAGCTGTTACATCTCAACTTGTTCACAATGGTAAAAAGACCACCATACTATAATGTATTGTTGGACTCTGTGATGGACATTTCTATTGATTATGTGATTTAGATATGAGGTTTCAAGGACAAAAAAACAAAAGAAAAAGATTGAAGTTAAAGATAGAAAATGGAGATGGCCTCTGGACACACAAGAAATAATATAAATTAAACCTACAATAAACATTACCCAAAATGTTGGGCTTCTGTAAACACAATTCATTTATATCTTTTCAGACAAAGAAAATCAAGATGAACAAAAGCAGTCTAAAAGAAGGAGCAAGAATAAAAGATCATTTGGTCTGACAGCAGTTCCAGAGGGCTATGGCAGAACTTACAGTGTATCAAAACCGTTTCTGAATGGAGGTGAGAGTTCAAATTTTGCTTGTTTGTTTCTTGTCAGAAATCTTGTTTGATTTTCTGAGCTAGATTTTGTGTTTGAGCAAGGATGTTTGCTAAGCATTTGTTAGTAATGAACGAGTACAAACAGATAACTTTAAGATATTATCTTCACCACAGAAACTCAATAAAACATAACAATTTGTACAAAATCAACGTCAATCAAGATTTAAAACCAAAGGAAGTTTATTTTTTGCAGATTTGTTAATAATTTTTAGTTTTGGGAATTCAGTGGAAAAACAAGAGTTTTTGTTTGCAGTGAAGAAAGAATAAACAGTGACTTTAAAACTCCTTAACGACATGTGATGCAAATCCTCCTCAAAACACTTCCAGGCTAAATGCAGGCAAATATACCCTGTCAACACTAATTAATGTATGTTTGATACATACCAAGCAGTGTATTGAAAGAACTGGTCTAGGCAGGCAAATATACCCTTTAAACGCTAGATAAAGTATGTTTGATACATACCAAGCAGTGTATTGGAAGAACTGGTCTAGGCAGGCAAATATACCTTTTCAACACTAGTTAATGTATGTTTGATACATACCAAGCAGTGTATTGGAAGAACTGGTCTAGGCAGGCAAATATACCCTGTCAACACTAGTTAATGTATGTTTGATACATACCGAGTAGTGTATTGGAAGAACTGGTCCAGACCAGTCACTAGAAGACGGTCACCAGAGTGACAAAGGACAATACCAGTGTCACGGATGTCGTTTTTGCCCTTGTGATCAGGGGAGTTGAAGTGGGAAGACACCGGAGTACCAGCATTCTGTTGGACATCACGTAGATGTTCACAAAATCTTTCCACTAATCTTCTCCCAGACTCACCAATATAGGTCATGTGGCATCATTGGCATATGATGGCATAAATGATGTTGCAGGACACACATGTGAAGCTATGCTTGATCTAGAACCGTCCATTAGGGAACAAGACCGAGTCAGAAGGGAGCACATAGGCACAGGTGATACAGTTACAACCACAAAGGACCGTACCGAAGTGTTGAGGGTGGGAGCAAGGGAGATAACTCCTAACCAAAATATCTCTCAGATTCCTGTCGCGCTTAAAAGTGATCATTGGGGGATCACTAAAAAGTAGATGGGTAGTGGAATCAGAGAGGAGAATGGAACGGTAGCGGTTGAGTATCCTCACAGCAGCTAAGTTGTGAGGATGATATGTGAGGGTGAGTATAGTTCTCTCAGAAGGGGGGCGGTTGGAAGGAGTGAGTGCCTCGGGACGGGAGATAAGGAGGACCCGCTTGAGGGCAGACTGGAGGATCGAGTCTGAATAAAGCCAACGGCTGAAGAAACCTAACATGAGGTGAGCCTGTAGGAGGAAATCTTGGTCATCCTGGCAGATGCGACGGAGACGCAATAACTGGGAGAACGGAGTAGAATCCTGACAGGAAGATGAATGGGATGAAGTGTAGAGAAGATAACAATGGGCGTCTGTGGGTTTATAGAAAACCGAGGTATGGAGGCCAGAAGTACCCAAAGAAACGATAAGATCTAGGAAGGTGACAGAGGAAGTGGAAATACAAGATGTGAACTTGATAGCTTTGTGATAGCCACCAATGTGGTCGATAAACCTGGAGAGGTCATCCTCAGGTAGATCGGTAAGTCCGAAGCAGTCATCAATGTACCGAAGGTATATGATGGGAAGGGGACCTTGATATGAATTGAGAATTTGGTACTCGAGGTAGCCCATAAACAGGCAAGCATAGCTGGGGCCCATCTTGGTGCCCATGGCTACTCCACTAACCTGGTCATAAAAGTTACCATCGAACTCAAAGGTGTTGAGATTGAGTACAAGCTCAGTAAGGCAGAGAAGGGTGGCAGTATCCACAGAGGGGTGTTGTCTCTGGTCAAGAAAGAAACGTAGAGCTAAGAGGCCGTCGGAGTGAGGAATAGAGGTGTAGAGGGAGCAAACATCAAGGGTAAAAAGTCGGTATGAGTGACCATGGGAGAGATAGAAGAGAAGATATTAAGTGCATGGTTTGTGTCCTTGACATATGAGGGAAGACTGGCAACCATGGGCTAGAAGACACTGTCTAGATAGTCAGATATTTATTCAGTCGGGCAAGCACACGCAGACACGATGGGGCATCCTGAATAGTCGATTTTGTGAATTTTGGGGAGCATATAGAAAGATGGTTTCCCAAGACCACTATTCGGGATAATAAGGTGAGACGCGCTAGGGGGAAGTAGGTGGTCACAGATCAGTTCCTTGATGGTAGATTGGACCTGCTTATTGTGGAGGACAGTAGCGTTATCAGGACGAGGTTTATAAAACATAGTATTGGATAGTTGTTTATTACCCTCTGAAATGTATAAGTCTCTGCGCCAAACTACAACCGCTCCTCCTTTATCGGCCGGTTTGATGACAATGTCTTCTCGGCGGCGGAGATTAGAGAGGGCCCAAAGCTCAGAGGGAGATAAATTAGAGCAGTGAAGTTTTCTAGGGCACAGTTGTTGTATCTCACGTGAGGTGACATTTATGCAGTGATCCAAGGCCTGGGATGCGCCGGGTGGAGGGGTCCAATCCGATTTATGGGAGTGGAAGCGAGAAAACTCGTCTACAGGGGTGGGTAAGGAGGAAGTAGCAGTAGTGCCAGAGTAATGGAGCTTCAAGCGCATACGTCTATGGAAATCATGGACATCCTTACAAAGATTATAATGGTCACGAGAAGGACGAAGGGGGATAAATTTTAAACCTTTAGAGAGAACAGACCTCTCATTATGTGAGAGATGGAGGTCGGGGGGTATACAAAAAACTAAAGAGTCAGTAGCAGACGTAGCCGGTATAGAATGGGGCAGGGCGGAGGAAGGAGATCTTCTTCTTGTGCTGGGAGGACATAAAAATATATAGTTGCCTATTAAAGTCGTGGATGATCTGTCGGATAAAATGGTCTGAGCCGGTCATTAAACACCTGAGTCTCGACACAAGCCATATACGCTGAGTGCGCAGGTGGGAGACTAGCCTGGTGTGGTTGGCTAGAACGAGCCTCATGCGATGGAAACCAAGGCGTCTTTCAATACTATCAAATCGCCTAATTTCACTAATGTTAGGCTGGTGAACAAAGGGGGTGAACTTAGACCGGAACCCAAAAGGGAGAATCTTTAATCGTATACAATTTTGGAGGAAATTGACGTGGCAACTAAATCTGGTAAGCTTATAAGTAGTAAAGGCGAGTTCAGTGGATATAGAAATGTCTGTAGGTAAATACTGGAAGGCTAAAAGAGTACCTCGGCGTATGGAGTTCGAAAACTTTTAAGTGTGGGCACGCTGACAGAGAAAAGAGCAAGTGAAAGGACTAGGCTAACACGGCCGAAGAAGAACTGAAACTAAAATAAGGTATGAGTGATGATGGTGATCACAATAATGATAACAACGTTATAGGTGGCAAACGTACAGAAACTAAAAGATGATAAAAATGGCAGTCTAGTAAAAGGACTAAACTAAATCCCCATATTTTTTTCTGTTGTTGATTATTTGTCATTTTTTCCGAGTGCTGTAAACATACCTCTTCCTCTGAATTGATTCACTAAGATATAAATACTAAAGTAAACACTAAGGACGAAATACAAATATTAAGTAGCAGCGGTATTGTACTAGTAAAGGGTTAAGCATAAACATGCGAAGCTGCAGTAAAGCTGAATGTGAGGAAAAATTAAAAAATAGAAAAAAATGGTATGTAAGAAGCTTTACGTGATAAGTGGACGACACAGACTAAACGACGTTTCGGCCCAATAGGCCTTCAGCAGGAACAAACAAAAAAAACACACACACACATAACTAATAACGAAACAACCAAAACAAAAACAATCGAAATGTGTTAAAGAAAACACAAATGTGTCTATCATGTGTGTAAACCGAGGTCAAAACGAAAAGGAAATAGCAACCGTGTAAGCTGTCGTGAACGTACAGAAACGTGCAAAAATGTGCACAAATGCACACAGAACCAGAGGAGTTCACACAGGGGTCCGTGTGCAAACACAAAGGAGAAAGAATAGAACAGTAGACTAACAGGTGCTCAAAAGGCAGTGAGAGTGAGATGTCCGAGAGTGGGTACAATAAAAACAAATAAGGGGTAAGGAGCACAGAAAAAAGGTATAGCGGAGAACACCGAAGTGTCTCATTAGGGACTCGAGGAGGAGAACTATAAATAGCATGGCATAGTAAGTAGACCAAAGAACCCAAATATTTGCAGTAGAGAAGGCTGTGCAAAAGGGAAGGAGCAACCAAAGGAACTATGTGTATGAGTGTGATACATTCATACCTCGTGGGGTCAGCGATCCATACTGGACTATGAGGCGATTTTCCAAAGTTGAGCGGCTGCGGTCACCAGAGTGACATAGGACAATACCAGTGACACGGATGTCGTTTTTGCCCTTGTGATCAGGGGAGTTGAAGTGGGAAGACACCGGAGTACCAGTATTCTGTTGGACATCACGTAGATGTTCACAAAATCTTTCCGCTAATCTTCTTCCAGACTCACCAAAATAAGTCATGTGGCATCGTTGGCGTATGATAGCATAAATGATGTTGCAGGACACACATGTGAAGCTATGCTTGATCTCGAACCGTCCATTAAGGAACAAGACCGAGTCAGTAGGGAGCACATAGGCACAGGTGATACAGTTACGACCACAAGGGACTTTCAACGCTAGTTAATGTATGTTTGATACATACCAAGTAGTGTACTGGAAGAACTGTTCCAGACAGGCAAATATATCCTGTCAACGCTAGTTAATGTATGTTTGATACATACCAAGCAGTGTATTGGAAGAACTGTTCCAGACAGGCGAATATATCCTGTCAACGCTAGTTAATGTATGTTTGATACATACCAAGCAGTGTATTGGAAGAACTGGTCCAGACAGACGAATATATCCTGTCAGTGCTAGTTAATGTATGTTTGATACATACCAAGTAGTGTATTGGAAGAACTGATGTGAACAAAATGTTGTCATGGCACATAAATTTTGACATCCAGAAGATGTGTAAAGAATGATGTCCTGTGATTGTAGATGGCAAGAGGGTGAAGCTTTTTTGCTTCTCTCAGTTTTTTATGATGCATATTTGTAACTAGAAGTTTCATACAGAAATCTTTTCATGAAATAAATATGTTACATTTTATAACAACTAAAGAAATAGAAAATAAACTGGATGCATTTGAAAACAAATGCCTGAGAAAAATACTTTGTATACTGTGGAATGAATTCAAGAAATAAGGGAAAGCATCCAGAAATATCAACTATAATAAAGAGAAGAAG
>JAVIAB010000125.1:72200294-72408832 GCA_032433765.1 Megaustenia siamemsis | reverse complement strand
AGACAAGAGAATCTCAAAGAAAGTCTTCAAATGGGAAGAAAAAAGAGACCGCCCTAGAGGAACACTGTAATAACACTGAGGTGAGAGGCAACAACAGCAAGCATCAACTCCCCTGCCATGTTGAGAGTCTCATCCAGAATTGGGACCTATGGCGAGGTACAAAGCAAAGTCTGACACTTATTTTCAATAATTATCGGAAATTGAGAATCTAAAATGTATGTCCTACTGTAGAAGCGGACGAGGAGAGAGTATAGAAATGGAGGAGATAGCAGTAGACTAAGACAAAGAGGGGAGAGAGAAGTTAAGGAAGAAAAGGAAAAAGACTTTAAGACGAAGCCATGTGGAAAATAAATAGAGGGCAGGTCAGAATGCACCAGGTCCGGAAGTGAGGGGGCAGATAGGCGAGACAAGAGAGATAGGTCAAGGAGGAAAAAAAAGGAAAAACACATAAAAACAAAGTCACAGTAAAATAGAGGATGGGTCAGGAGAACACGTGCAAAGCATGGAAGGTCATCTTCAAGAAGTGAGCGAGCAAATGGATGCGTGGGTGGAAAGGGAGAGAATAGAGAAAATAAACAGACGATTAGAACAAGGTCGAGGGAAAAACATTAAGACAAGGACAGGAGAAGAATGAGACTACCGATTGAAATTCACGTGAAAAACATGGAAGGCCATGTCTAGAAGTGGGTGGTCAGACACACGTGGGAGGTCGAGTCCTGATTGGCCGACAAGAACCAGATTTAATTAAGGGATAGACACAAAAACCATAGAGGCATTCAGATTTCAGAGCATTGACACTCAGTGATTGTAGTCAGAGGATCTGGTAGGCCCATAGGAGGCTAACATTAGCCTGATAGAGTTAGAAGCATTGTAGATTAGTTTGTGGAGAAGCATTCAGATTCAGGATTTCAGCACTTTAGAGCAGACACTCGACATCAGGGGTTGGCGATACGATGAGAGAAGAGGATGATTCGAGCACTTGAGAAAACGCCCGAGAACGAGACACTCGTAGAGAAGGAATCATATAGAGTAAAAACATCAAGCAAGGAAAATGGACTTTAAAAAACAAAGAACACGCGATAGTTAGGAGACGCAGAGACTAGAGAACTGATAGACGAACAGATTAGTAAGTAGCACGATTAAGAGACAGTTAGTAGCAGTGCCAAGAGGCCACATTTGGTAGCAGTTAGGGTAGTCCGGGCTATTCAGTGGGGAGTGGTCCACACATAGGAATAGACGAGTATGAATGCAGTCAGAGATAAGTGTTAGGGCGATAGAGCAATAAATGGTAGAGTGTGTGTTAAGTGTGTCTCTGACATATACATGAAGAGTCCGAAGTTACCTGAATAAAAGCCAGCCAACTTATCATCTACAAGTGTTGTTCTGTGTTATACAGTTCATTATCTGGCCTAGCGGTCCCCTTTTGGAGCAAGTACCATATCATCAGTGGGTGTCCGGTTAGCGCAATCGATAGGCGGTTGGCTTACCACGGCAACAGCCGGGGTTCGTAATCCTGGCGAGGACACCTGGGTTTTACTAATTCCCTAAAAATTAGTAGGAGCCGCGATAGCTCAGTGGTTAGTGAACTGGACTACTACGGACAAGGGGTAGGGTTCGATCCCAACCGACGGCTCCGGGTTCACCCAGCCTTAAATGGGTACCGGATTTTTTCTGGGAAAGTAAAGCAGCACGGGCGTAATACCGACCACATTACCCCAAAAAATCATGTGCTGAAGGTCTGTAAAATATAGGGTCACTAACACATATTTCCCTATACGCCACTTGGCGTGACGGGGGGTACTTTACTTACCATATCATCAGTAGAGTTGTCGCGGAACACAACGCAAAAGATCATTTGTACGAACAGTGGCAGACAATGTCACGGCTAAGATTAGCGTCCAGTGAGCACAGACCCGTGTTGGCCTGAGTGCAAACACAGCCACAACATTCCAGCGGAGGTCACGACGCCACTAGTCGAATGCGAAAGGCGGAGAGTAAACAAACAGCTGATAGAACAGCGGGCCGTTTACGCGTCCATCTCAAGTATCAAAGATCAACGTCCAACTGTCAAGTCAATGTCGCTCAAAACTTAAATAACATCAAAAACCTCTCCCCGGATACACTACTTGCCAACTTTGGCTTAAAAGGACTAGAGATGGACAGATAGACTATCCAAAAAAAAAAAAACATGCAGTAAGTCTGAGGTTCGGTGATGTTTTACACTAAAACCTAAAAAAAAAATGTTTCACCCAAATTAAAACAATTAATAAAAGTTTTTTGATTGGAATCACCACTATGATATGTAGCAAAATGGCATCAAGACAGCAATAACAGAGTAAGTGTCAAATATAAACAATATAGGTGTTAAACTTCATGTCATACCTCTTCGCGTGCACCTCTAAGTGACACACACCTGTAATTTTCATCATCATCAAGCATCGTGCCTGATGGTGGGGGTGATCATTAAAAAAAAGGAAAAAAAAGTTAAGTAACCCCGTCACGCCAAGTGGCGTATAGGGAATGTGGTGTTAGTGACCATACATTTTACAGACCTTCAGCGCATGTGTTTTGTGGTAATGTGGTCAGTATTACACCCTTGCTGATTTACTTTCCCAGAAAAAAAACAGGTACCCATTTAAGGCTGGGTGAACCTGGAAGCCGTCGGTTGGGATCGAACCCTACCTCTTGTCCTTTGTAGTCCAGTTCACTAACCACTGAGCTATCGCAGCTCCCGCTAATCGAATATAAAAAAAAAACAAAAAGGAAACAATTTTCCATCTCTACGCCTTCCTTTTAATCAGCTCTGACATCCTACCAAACCACTTTGTTTTGGCCTCGTTGAGAACATTTCCTTTACTAATTCTAAGCGCATACAAGCAGGAAAGTACCATTTCAAAGGAGAAAGAAAAAAACTACAAGCCAATAAGTTCACACATTTACTAAAAACTTTTAGTTCGAAACTTTTTCATAATTCTAATTTTAAAAGCTTCTTTGACTATTAATTCTAATCTCTCTCTCTTTTATTGTTTCTATTTCAAACACAGGAGTACTTACACCAAATGAAAATACTATCTTGACGGGTTTAGCACATGGTCATAATCTGAGAAATCTAAGTGAGTCCTTGCTAAAACCTCTCTGCGACTGGGTAGAGGCCTCTCCTCGTTCCTGTGCCTACCCTCCAACTATTATCACAGCAGACTATGTTGAAACGGAGATCTTATACAGAAGATTTTACAACTCAACTCTAGGTTGGCTGTCTCCAAATGAAGGTTTCAACGCTAACAATTTTAACTTGCTGGCTCCAGAAAGGTTATTGGAAATGAAGATAAGAATTTTTTTTATCAAGTTAAGCTGAGAATGAGGAATCTAGAATGTCATAAGTAGCATGATGATTATTGTGAAGAGTTTGTAGCCAGAAGAAAAACGTTATTAATGGTTTGATGAGTGTCTGCAAGTGGATTGTACAAAGAATAGCGTTGACAGAATCATAGTTGACGTATTACTAGGATTTTGGCTTGAGCTTAAACAATAATCAAGTTTAACATTGTATACTTTATTGTGATTATTATATACAAACAGATATCGTCATCAAGTACCGCACCTGCTGTCGTAGGTGATCATATCTCTCCACAACTTTCGATCACGACAGTTATTTATCATTTCTGTTGTTGACCTTCTTCCAAGCCGTTCTCTTAAGCTGTCTGGTATCTCTTCGTCCCTCAATTTTCCCAATTGTTACAATATACTCCAGCTGTTCACTTCTCATTACATGGCCAAAAAAAAAAAAAAGATTATTTCTTCCTAATATTTAAAATTAGCTCTCTTTTTGCTTTGGCCTCTTTCAGAACATCTTCATTACTCTTCTTAGCTGTCCATGGTAAACTCAACATTCTTCTGTAAAACCACATTTCTACAGATTCCAGCAATTTTATTGTCTGTTGTCCATGATTCACATTCATATGTTAAGACTGGCTCTACATAACATTTAAGAACTCTTTTTCTTGTTTCTATTGTGTGTGTGTATATATATATATATATATATATATATATATATATATATATACACACACACACACACATGTATATATTGCATAGCAGCTGAGCTAACCATTTCATTATTATGCCTCATTTTCTATGTATTGCTAAGAAATACCGCTAATAAGAAATACCGCTAAGACTAGTATTGTTAGGACTATCGTTGAAAATAGTAGTATTGATAAGACTATCGTTGAAAATAGTAGTATTGATAAGACATTGCCCGTTCACTATGCCTTGGCGAATAATATAAAATATGGAGATTGTCCTTTGCCAAAAACTTGCTAGCAAACGTGTTTGTCCTTTTTTTTTGTTATGTTATCAGTTTTGCTCGTTTCTTTATTATCCATACTGGACATCTTGGGTAAATCTGCAGGAAAAAGTGTGACCTGTTCTAATATAGGAACAGAAGCTGATTTCGTTGTATGAAGGTATCAGAAAGACTTCTGTGTGCTTAATGATCACTGATACACATGTTAGGACAGGGCAAGTTTTTTTTTTTTCCCTAATTTTGGCAATCGCCTCGCTTATAAATTAAAAATCGTTTTTCCCATTGGTTGAAAGGAATGTTTGCTTAGTTGTTTTCAAAACCCATCAACAAGCGCCCAGCTATTGATATCGTAGTGACTGGACTACCAGGGACCTACAAAAATTGTAAACAATAAACATCTTATAAAACAGAGCTATCCAGAGTAAAGGGAGATATAAAAACCTGCAAAATCAGCCTTTTAAAATCTTAATTTGTATGTTCTTAGTATTACATATTTTAATACGAAATATGTTATCCAAATGTACATAAATATATCTATAAAATGAATCATGCTTAAGTAGGCAAATGCGAAAAAATATATAGCTTTTGTGGAGACAAAGAATAATAACTAATATTATTATGGAGAGAAGCTTCCAAGGAGATAGATCAGCGAATCATTTCAGAGGAAGGGGTGTGTTTACAACAGGAAAATTGAACAATTGGTATGGTAAAAGGTCTACGTGGTTAGTAGACGACACAAATTTCAAAGCTTTACCATACCATTTTTTCTATTTTTTTTTGGTTCAATTTCCCCTCACATTCAGCCTTACTGCAGCTTCGCATTTTTATGCCTTCATTTGCATTTCTTTGCCTTAACCCTATGTTTACAACACTCGTGAAAAAAAAAAAAAACAATCACAAATAATCAGCAACAGAAAAAAAACAAACAAAGCACAGTGGCCATAGACAGTCCGAAGCAAGATCGAATCTGTGGTGTATAGCTTGTGTGGTCAGGCCCACAGAATACAAAAGAAAACAAAGCTATATGGGTCACGTGACCAAAATATCAACAAAATTATTAAGAGAAGTGAGGGATTAAAACCAACCAGAAGCTGAGGTCAGCCAGTCAAAGCATGGGTTGTGTGTTGCCAGTGACTAATACACGTAGTCTGCGCGTGATCTGTGAAGAGAAACTAATATCCCACTCCAGCTCTTTGTGGCGATTCTGAAAATGGGCCACCAGCCAGGCTTAGAGTAAATATTAAAGATGGGAGCAACACGAAGTCATCTGGCAGTGCTGACATCTATCTATCTATTGACCTTTCAAGCCGTAGCCCAAGATACTCCTCTTATCTGAATTTTTGTTCTAGCAGTTTTCAATTCTTTTAAAGATATTTTATCAAATCTTGCTATTTGTCTCTGTTCTGTGCGAGCAGCTCTATCTCATTGAGGGAGCCGATTCATGCTGCTTTTGCCTCTCTCATCAATGTTCTTCTCAGTGTCTCTCTGTGTCTTCCTCTTTTTCTCTTACCTGTTGTTTCCCACATGAGGGCTTGCTTTGCTATTCGGTTATTATCTCTTCTCATCACATGTCCAACATATGATCATCATCTTTTCTCTATTACTGAAGATATTAGTGGTTGATTGGCGATTTCTCTAATTTTCTCGTTTGTTTTGAAATCGTTCCACGCTATACCAAGTATTTTCCTTAGACATTTATTTTCGAATGCGTTCAACTTTGTTTCTATATCTCTTATTGTTTTCCAGCTTTCACACGCATACGTAAGGCTTGGTAGTACATTTGATTTGAATAGTCTAAGTTTTGTGTTTGTGCTGATGAGTTTTGATTTCCATAACTTTTCAAGGCTTCTGAAAGACATTGCTGCTTTAGCTATTCTGATTATAATTTCTTTGCTTTTATCCCCTTCTCGATCAATGTGACTTCCAAGATAGATAAAGTGATTGATCTCTTCCACTGGTTTGTTTTCCATGTATATTTTGTTGTCTGTTGAAATTAAGCTTTTATGATTGATCTCAAGCCCAATTTTGTTGGCTATTGATGATAGTTCCTTTGTGTTTTCCTGCATCGTTTTTTTTCTGACTGCTGATGAGAACTATGTCATCAGCAAAGTCGAGGTCCTCCAAATGGTCTCATTGAATCCATTCGATACCTTTATTACCAGTGCAGCATTTCTTAATTATGAAGTCCATAACAACTCCAAATAAAACATTCGCTCAGTCCCTCTGTTCGAACTGCACATGTGTAACCATCGTATATGTCTTTAATAATATTTATGATTTTTGATGGTAAGCCATATTGCTTGAGTTTTCCACAAAGAATCTCGATGAATACTGTCAAATGCTTCTTTGAAGTCGATGAAATTAAGTACAAAAGGTTTTTGCTTTTCAATGTGTTCCTCCAATATAAGTCGTAGAGTGAAAATGTGGTCAAGGCAGCTTCTCCCTTTTCTAAACCAGCCTGTTCTTCATGCATTACTGTATCTATTGAATCATTTATTCTATTTAGGATGATTTTGCATAATAACAAAAGTGTCACGCCTCTCCAGTTATTACAATCTCTAAGATTGCCCTTTTTTGGAATCTTAACAATGATTCCTTTTTCCCCATTTATGAGGCGTCTTCTCTGCTTTCCAAATGATGTTGAACATTTTCTGGAGATGTATTAAATTATGGCTATCAATTGCCTTGAATATCTCAGCTTTTAACTTATCCTCTCCAGCAGCCTTGTTATTGGCCAGCCATATAATGCTGATTATGGTGTAAATGATATTCCACGATAGGCACGTAAATCCACACGTAAACCAATGTAAATGTGTCCGCTTGAACTGCGTTCAGACATGTTGACCGTTCAGACATGTTGAATAGAAAGTTCCGGCACGACAAGTACTTGTTTATTTTTTTTTTATTTTTTTCCGTTCGCCAGCTTTGACCTCTGACGAAGTCTCTAGAGACTAGGAACTGAATTTTTGCGAGTTCATCCATTTTTCCATGGCAGCTGTGTGGACAGTGGTCCCTCACCGCACAGGCAGATAACTCCGTCTTCGGAGGTACTCATTTTTTTTTCATCGATGAGTAATTGACGTTTCAAGCCGGGCCTCGCTGCTGAGACCAGGGGTGGTTGCCGCAGAGAGAAATCATAGATAAAAATCCCAACTGGTGCAGTCAGAAATTTAATCCACAACCTCTCTGCCTCGAGACCAACCAGTCTACTATCGGGATATAGTCTTGTCACTTTTATCACAAATCAATAAACGTGTGATCTGCTTGACATTTGGAAATAAACATTTGGATATCTCTTATTCCACTGTTATCATGGCTCATTCAGACTAGGATTCCGGACTCTTATGACTTGGAATGTTAGAGTATTCATGCAAAAGAAAAACTGGAAAACATCAAATAAGAAATTTTAAAATAAAGATGGATTTACATTTATTGGAACTGTAAGAAATGAGATATACTGGATCAGGGAACAAGAACAGTGAAAGACTTTTAGGCACTATCTGACAGTCCTCTCAGTAAAAATGGAATGGAAAGCTAATGGACAATCTCATACTAGATTTTGCACCAACAGCAGACAGTCTACAGGAAAGAGTTGATAAATTTTACGAGCTTAATATAGCACTTCATCAATGCAAACCACATAAAAACACAATAGTTCTAGGGGATCTCAATGCAGACGTAGGAAAGGAGAGTGGTGAACATGTGATTGGTTACTATGGCTTAGGAGAGAAAATGAAACAGTGGACAAACCTATTGATTGGCCAAGAACACACATTATGTTTAAGCAACATCCGAAAACGTCTGTAGACATAGAAAAGTCCAGAAGAAAATGCATGTAATAAAATTGATTATGTTAATCGAAACTGGCTCTACATAACATTTAAGAAATCTTTTTCTTGTCTCTGTAAAAAATAGATTGCACAGTATCTTCCCTTTTTTTTGGGGGGAAAGCTGCTTTTGCCCGAGTCATTCTGCATCTCACCTCTTGTTGTACATCTATCATCTGATGTTAATGTTCCCAGATACTTAAATTCATATATCTGTTTTAATATTGTTTAAAATTATTTATTTAAGAATAATAAAGAATATGTACTGGCAACAAACAGCTATCATAAGAACTGGAAATCAATTGGGAATGTTTCAACAAATAAAAAAGGGTGCTAGGCAACGCTGTCACCAGATTTATTTATTTGTATAGTGAGATATTTTAAAATCCATAAGGGCTTGTCTGGAATAAAAGATGCCAAAGCTACAAACAAATTGAAGAATTATCTATCTATTGACCTTTCGAGCCACAGCGGCCCATAGGGCATAGACCCAGATACTTTTCTCTTATCTAAATTTTATTCTAGCAGTTTTCAATCCTTGTAAAGATATTTTATCAAATCTCGCGATTTGTCTCTGCTGTGCAAGCAACTCGATCTCATTGAGGGAGCTAATTTACACATTCTGTATCAGGTATACGTTTCATTAACAAAAGTGTTTTTACGATAGTGGATTTTGAAGAATTAACAGGAAGAAAAACGCAATCAAATACTGCATGTTTAAGATCAAATGAAGGAGAATTGTTGATTGAACAAGAAAACATAAGGGAATGATGATAGAATACATTAAAGATCGTAATGATGAAAAACAGTAATAAATATTAAGGATAATGGGGTAGGACCAGAAATACTCAAGTGGAAGACTCTGCAAGAAAGACGAAAGCAGAAAATGCTCCTGGACCAAATAATATAACTAGAGAACAGATTGAAGCCATGGGTGATTTTGGAATAGAAATAAAAAATATTTTTATATATTTTTCATCACATATATGTCTTTAACAGCAAATATATACCAAATGGCATGCTAAAATCAATAATCACAGTCCTACCAAAAAATCTGCTGCCACTGAATGTGGCGATTATCACACAATAAGCCTTATGAGTCATATGACTAAGATATTACTAAAAATCATCATGCAGAGAGTACCACATACGAAACAAAATCAGTCCAGAAAATAGTGATGAACAGGTTTTGTTGGAGATGAATGCCAATACAATGCCATAAACATAAGATCTTAAATAGAAAGAACCACAGAGGTGAAAACAGATCTATACCCATGTTTCATAGATTATACCATAGTATCTGACAAAGTAAAGCACCAAGACATAATCAGAATTTTCTAAATATTAGGCATAAATGTTGACAGCAAAAATCCAAGAATAAAGAACATGTACTGGCAACAAACAGGGGCCGTAACTAGAAATCAGTTGGGAATGTTCCAACAAATAAAACAGGGTGATAGGTTAGTAATTTAATATGTATAGTGAGATTTTAAGATCCATAAGAGACAAGCCTGGAATAACAATTGGAGGTCATAATACCTTTAATCTAAGGTATGCTGATGATACAATCTTAAAACGCTAGAGTGAAAATGAGTTACAAGAATGTTAGACATTATACTGAAGGAAAGCAGAAATAAAGGACTCAGCCTCAATAACAATAAGACAAGTAACAGTAGCAACAAAGAATAAGACATCACCACAATGCACAATAAAGATAAGTGGAACAATATTAAACCCAATAAATGAATTGAAATATCTGTGAATAATGTTCAATCTCAGATGGTAGATGTTCAAAAGAGGTGAGATGCAGAATAGTTCTGGCAAAAAGCAGCTTTAAAGATAATGTGCAATCTATTTTTGACAATAGAAACAAGAAAATAAAGTTATTAAATGTTATTTAAAGCCAGTCTTAACATATGGATGTGAATCATGAACACTAGGACAACAAACAATAAAATCACTGGAGGCAATAAAAATGTGGTTTTACAGAAGAATGTTGAGAATACCATGGACAGCTAAGAAGAGTAATGAAAATGTACTGGAAGAGGTCAAAGCAAAAAAACGAGAGTTGATAATCAATATTAGGAAGAAATCATTTCTTGGCCATGTAATGAGAAGGGAACAGGTTGGAATATATTGTGACAACTGGGAAAGTTGAGGGACTAAGAGAAATCAAGCAGCTTAAAAGAATGGTGTGACAGAAGGTCAGCAACAGAAATTATAAATAACAGTAGAGATTGAAAGTTCTGGAGACATGATCACCTACGCCAGGAGGCATGGTACTTGATATATTAAATCCTTCAGCTGAGAAATATCTTTAACAAAACATAAACAATAAAAATCTGAAGAAATCCAAGTGACAGCAACCCGATGCAAAAATGTTAATGTATACAAAAGGAGACAACTCCAGCTTTATACCTCTAGCGTTCAGAGAGGCTGAATTGTGTGAATATTATCTTTCCTTATTTTCCCTCACTGGCAGTTGCTTAGTTCCACCATAAAGGCAGATATTCTACAACTTCAATACTCTCATTTTTTTTTATTACCAAGAATTTTTTCTTATATATAAATTTTGCCCAGTTATAGCATAGCCAATTAGAAAGTAATATAAATACACTAAGGTAGCCACGGTTCTACTGTCGTGTAATAAAAAACATTTAAGTGCACAGAATACCAAACTAAAATACTTTAGCCAGATTATGAACCCTAAACAAGGTATCTGACGCACTGACCAACCAATGAAATACTTTCTCATAAAATTTCAATACAGTCCACGACTTTTGGTTAGGTAAACTGTTGGAAGCATCATTCTTCATGCAAGATCAGTATAATCAGTTACAGATAGTTAAGATTACTGTGATACAACAGCAGAAATATTGATAGTGATATAACCTGCATCTTTAGGAAAGCATCAAAGTTTCAGTGGAGTTACCGAGTTTGATAATTACACTTAAACAGTTAACACTTGGCCATGAGACAAGTAAGATCAGTAGAATCAAGTCAGCAGTTAACAGCCAGGGTTGGGGTTAGCTTTTGCCTTTGATTTAAAAAAAAAAAAAATCACTCATGAAGAAATATTGTATCCAATCTACAGATTCATGAGAGTTTGGCAGCCACAGGGTAGATGTCAAACAAGAGGTGTTATGTTTAGTCAACTATAGTTTGCTCAAGAATTAGAGCCAGAAGTTAAAGTCAATTGGTAGAAATGAAGGGATAGAAAAATCAGTCAGGAGAAATGAATTATACAGATAGACTTGTAATAAGCAGTCATATCCAAGAAAATCAGTTAGCTTATAAATATCAAGAGTACTAAGATGAGAACAGATTGAAGACAGTCGAGACATATCGATCAGACTCATACACAGACAAATTCAGCTTAGAAGAATCTCACTCTAGACAGAATAGACTTAACATGGTTTTGTTAAATCAGCATGATGATTTACAGATGATAGAACAATCATGCAGTTGCTATTTGCAGTCGTTTATCAGCAACAACATTAAGTAAGAGAAAGACACTCGATACAGGATACTGATTTATTCTTTCCTACATGATATTGGTCAAAACTCAATACCTTATAAAACAATGCAGATATACCATCGACTCTGTCATCAAGTTGAGGGGGGGGGTGGGGGGGGGGGGGGGAAATGAGTATAGGACTTTTTTATATAATATATATATTTAAAAAAAAAAATTTAGTATGATGGTACTTTTATTTTTTGAGAGAATCGATGGGCACAAAATGCTTGTTCTTATTGCGGCTGTGTACATGATAGGCCATTATATTGTGCCAGTACTGGTCTACGTTACTCTGCATCTCTTGAACTGTCAAAGCTCAGCAATCTGATGGAAGATAAAGTTAGCAAGGTTATATTTTACATTCACCATAAAGTCATAACATATAGTTGCATACATTCAGGCTGTATAATGACACTACAGTGGCCCACAATGCAAAGTGTTTGTTTTTAATTAAATTAAATTTTAAGTTATATTCAATGGTATCTATTAATAGTGATAAATCATCACCCATGCTGTCTTTGCATCAACAAAATTCATGCTTCTGCTGTACTGTTGAAAGTGTTCAATGGAAACTTAAGTTATACCTGCCAACCTATATACATAAAGTTAAAATAAAAGGAAAAATATGGTGCATAAGAAATTATTTAAACTAAAAATCATCCTGGATAATATTTGAATCATTGCCACAAGAAAATAGTGCAGGCAAAAAGAATCAATGGTTGCAGTTCAGAAGTGACAACACTGAATGACTATATTCTCAAACTTTTTTTTATATTCAGTAAAATGTGTTTACAATATAGCTGTCTTTAGACCTCAAATGTTACATTATTTGATCATCAGATTCAGTGCTGAATTAACACAAGTAGGCACACTGACCTATGAACTCAGAGAAAATTGATGAAAATACATTGATTTGTTCTTGATATAAAATTACAATGGAACTTTCTTAAATTGTATCTAAATAGATACTTCAGTTAAAGCAAAACTTCCATGTTTTATTTGTCATTCCAGCCCCCTGTGACAACTAAAAAACGTAAACACAATGTCAGTAAAAAAAAAAAAGTAGAGTGCCCCCATCATGTGGCATATAGGAAATACGGTGTTAGTGGCCATATATTTTACAGATCTTTGACACATGATTTTTGGGGTAATGTGGTCAGTATTATGCCCGTGCTGCTTTACTTTCCAGAAAAAAATACGGTACCCATTAAAGGCTGGGTGAACCCGGAAGCCGTCGGTTGGGATCAAACTCTACCTCTTGTCCTTTGTAGTCCAGTTCACTAACCACTGAGCTTCAAGGCCCCAAACACGTCAGACTATTATCTTTTGTCCTGGTTTTAAATGACTTTTCCCAAATAAATTGCTAGCATTGTTACTATTTATTGACATATGTGAGGAAATTCACATACATCTTTACATACTATAGATGTCTATGAAATATGCTTAGGAATAAAAATAAATGCTGTTTAAAAGTTATTTAAATCTATAACGGTTATTAACATATAGCTATTTACACCTTTTATTATTTGAAACTGTGTGGATCATTTTTTAAAATTTGTCCTTGTTTGCCTTTCAGCATCGAAGAGATATAGTTAACGATCATTTGCTCTTCTGTTGGCCTCTCCTGCTGTTATGTTTCCTAATTGTTTCTAATATTCCATCAATCTTTTTCATGGTCAGCCTTTGGGTTTGGTGTTCTTGTAATATTTATTGAAGGCTCGTGTTGTTTTGATCATGTGGCCAAACCATTTTATGTTTTTCTTTATATTCTGTGATGATGATTTTGATTTTTTCGCAGTTCATTGCTGATCTTATTTTCAGGCTGTTCCTGTCACTCATCTAACACATTTCATCTCGGAAAAGGTTATTTTTCTTATGTGTTCTTGCATTTAAGGTCCAGTTCTGGCATTGGTAACAACGTTGGAACGAAGATTATTTTGTAGAATGGCCATTTTGCCTTTAGAGTTATTTCCTTGTTGGACAATAGTGGTGATAGTTGTCAGATGTGACAAGCTTTGTTGCATCTCAAGTCTATTTTTGCTGTTGTGTGTGTCGTTTGTCACTAGACTTATAAATTCCTCCACATAAGTTTTAGTTTTATGCTGTCCATTGGTCTGTTGATTTTTATGTTGCATTGAGTGCCTGTGATGTTAAGTCTTTTTAAATGTTCTTATAGGTCTATTTTTCCCATGTATTAGTGCCTATTAATTCATTATGATGTCTTTTCATTCATGAATTTTTTTCATAAGTGTGCAGTGAAAAAAAAATGACATGTATTGATTTTTTTGCAATGGTGGCCCTGAAGCAATCATCAGAGCATACAAAACATCTATAATTAATGAATATGTAGCAATTTTAAAATATAGAAAAAAAAAAAACAGTCTTCATTATCTGGAATATGGGGATTGTTGGGGAGGGGTGAGGCCAAGACGACACAAAAATCTATTCTCTCAAACTTACTCAAGCGTTTGCTCCGCTGTAATGCACTCTAAACTTTTCCCAGCAGCAGTTCTGAGCGCTTGATGAATAAATAAAATGTATTCCTTTGCTTTGACACACAATTGAACAGTTCTTTGTGCTTTAGCGTCTTCAATAACTGGCAGAGCAAGTTTTTGCTTTCTCCATCTGACAAGAAAAATCTCATCAGTACTGTCTAAAAATTTACGGTTAAGCACGTTTCGTACGTATCTAATGTAGGATACACCTTCAATAAGTGCTCCTCTATTTTCTTTCTTGACAATTTTTAACTTTTGCAATAAATCTTGCAGGTCTCTGGATGCCTGCCACAAAGCTTTAACTTTCCGATAATTCTTCTCAAAAATCTTCTGATAAATCACCTGAAAAAGACAAGAAATAAATAAATAAATGAAGGTTGATGTGTAACAGTGAATGTGAGAATGTGAAGGAGGGTAGTGGATGGTAGAGGTGAGTGAGTGAATATAGCATGAGGAGAGATCACGGGAAAATGTGAAGAGATTAATTCAGACAGGATATCTGAATTCACGTGACTGATTAAAATGTAAACTTGGAGATGAGTTTACGTAGGGGAGTTGTGATTGGTTGGGGGGACAGAGCATGAGAAGACATAGTAATTTGATTGGTTTAGAGACAAAATAGTATATAATCCCATGTACGAAGCTGGAAGAGAAGATTCACAGAAGAGGATTCACATGGGGGCTGTCCAGAACTAGTGAGACAAACAGGGTGCTGTAGACCTCCAGTTGATAGGCATAAGCCAATGGCTCGTGGAGCCCAAGTAGTAACAGAGAGACTAGTGAAGAAGTAGGTCTCGAGTTTAGTGACGAGACAGTTCGGTGGGTTAGTATAGAGTAAATATTAGGATCCAGATGAGTGATTCAGTGGTGGACCGATTGCGTGTGAGACGAACTGAGGCACGACTGCAGTAGAGAGGTGCTGACAAGTTATAAATTGTTTTCTTCCAATGCTTTCTTTAATGTTCAAGTCTTATGATCATGTCCTATAAAGGCCAGCTCCTTGTCATGGGGATAGAGCTTAACAGTCACCAAGGACTCAAATCCAAGACTGGGCAGACCGTACACATGAGCAAGACCAGTCAGTTCTAGAGGCACACTACATTAGTTTGGATGCCACACACTCAACCAATGGGAAGTATGTCTATAATTGCAAAAAGATTGGTATTCACCCTGTGATGGACACAGGCAGGTGCAGTGCTGACAAAAGGTAGAAATACTGACACTTATAAGAACATCAATGCATGTCAGCTTGAAGTGTATATGGATGGAGCTGAATATCAGATGCTGTATCTCAGGACAGAAATATAGGAAAAACTGGCAGGATGACAATGGATTTATACTGCTAACCAGACTGGATTACAAAAAGGCAGACTGGAAAATGTATCAACATTGCACCAGTACTACTAACTAAAGATCTGAATACAGAAAGACAGTAGTTAATGAATTCAGTAGATTAATACTACAAGCTGCCAGTGAAGCAGTACCTACAGGGAGCATGGAAACAGTATGAACCATACTGGAGTAGTGAACTAGAGCAACTGCACAATGACATGGAAATATCTCAAAAGCAAGCAGAAAACAACTCATGTCAGGATCACCACAATAAAAGGGCTACACTACAAGCCAGGCGAGAAGCTGGAAAGAAAAAATTGAATTTTGAATGAAACGCCAAAAAAATGTGAAAGCTTGTAAAAATAACTTGAGGGTACAAAAAGGAACAAAAACATAAAAGATGACAACAATCTAACAGTTAAACTGGCAGAAAATCACTTTTGCAGACTCCTTTGCTAGAGACAATAATATTAAAATTGCCCTTGAAAAAACAAAGAAACCCACACAATGCAAGAAAATACAGGATGAGAAGGGGCCATACACAAAGTCATGGAAATACATATTACACAAAGAGAGCTAGAGTTTGTAATATTACAAATTAAAGTCACCAGGCAGTGATGGAGCGCCCAATGAAATGATTAAGAATGTGTGAACTGCAGACCTGCAATATCTGATGGACCCCAGGCATGGAGAGAAGCAACTATGATACCATTACTAAAGACAAAAAAGGAAGGTTATGTGACATTCAGCTATAGATCAATCAGCCTTACAAGCTGTTTGTGTAAAACAATGGAACATATAATCAATCTCACAGACTGCAGTGGTACCTAGAAAGTTAAAACCTTGTGCCCCAGCAAACAGGCTTTAGACAATATTCCACTGAAGATCAAGCTACCTATCTTCCCCAGAAAATTGAGAATGAGTTCCAAGAAAAGAAATTGGCACTAGCAGTATCATCATCATCAAGTACCGGGCCTACTGGCGTAGGTGATCATGTCTCTCCACAACTTTCGATCTCGGCAGCTTTTTATCATTTCTGTTGTTGACCTTCTGCCAAGCCATTCTCTTAAGCTGTCTTATTTTTTCTCTTGGCTTCCCTCTATCTCTTCGTCCCTCAAATTTTTCCACATGTTACAATATTCTCTTCTCATTACATGGCCAAAAAATGATGATTGCTTCTTCCTAATATTAGAAATTAGCTCTCTTTTTGCTTTGACCTCTCTCAGAACATCATTACTCTTCTTAGCTGTCCATGGTTCTCTCAACATTCTTCTGTAAAACCACATTTCCACAGACTCCAGTGAATTTCTTGCCTGTTGTCCATGATCCGCATCCATATGTTAAGACTGGCTCTACATAACATTTAAGAACTCTTTTTCTTGTTTCTATTCTCAAAAATGGATTGCATAGTATCTTCCTCATTTTTTGGAAAGCTGCTTTTGCCTGTGCCATTCTGCATCTCACCTCTCTTGTACATCTGTCTGAGGTTAACAAAGTTCCCAAATATTTAAATTCATTTACCTGTTTTAATATTGTTCCACTTGTCTCTATTTTGCACTGAGGTGATGTCTTTTTCTTTGTTGTTACCATTACCTCTGTCTTTTTGCTATTAAGGCTGAGTCCTTTATTTTTGCTTTCTTTCACTATAATGTCCAACATTTCTTGTAACTCATTTTCACTCTTAGCTTTCACAATCATTACTAGCAGTATGGATTGACCTAAAGAAAGCATTTGATAAGGTATGGAAGGAAGTACTCTTAAGAAACTGAAAAATTGAGTAAATGACCTGCATAACAAGAGAGCCAGAGTGCAACTGGATGGTCTTAAATGTAAGAATACTACAGAGTCAGGGTGTTCCACAGAGAGGGGTACTGTCTCCAACACTTTTCCTAGTCTAAATCAATAATGAAGACTTAGTTACTGAACATGTCATCAAAGTGGCAATGTATGTATAGTTATGTGGCGCACAACAGAATATGCTACAGAGGCCTCAATTTTTGCACTATAAATGAACTAAACTCTTGAACAAACAGATGGTGTTTCAGCATTGATGTAGACAAATGCAGTACTACACTTCTCACCTACTCCTCACCAAAACAAAAAGCAGAAGTCAATCTACATAAATGATCCTATGAAAGTAGACAAGCTTCAATTTTCAGAGTAACATTTGACAACAAACTATCTTAGAAACAGCAGATAAATTAGGCAACTCAAAAAGCCAGAAGGAAGTTAGCTATTCTAAGAAAGTTGCATGGAGCCACGTGGAGTGAGAGTGGGGAAATAGTAAAGTTTACCAACAGAGTATACGCCCACATTTAGAATATGTATCACCTGCATGGTGCTCAGCATC
The DNA here is from genome assembly GCA_032433765.1 of Megaustenia siamemsis. Classification (NCBI taxonomy): domain Eukaryota; kingdom Metazoa; phylum Mollusca; class Gastropoda; order Stylommatophora; family Ariophantidae; genus Megaustenia; species Megaustenia siamemsis. The sequence continues at coordinate 72,391,005 of JAVIAB010000125.1, read as the reverse complement.
AACACCGCAAACCCAGAGCTAGTACAAAACCAGGCACTTAGGGTCATCACAGGAGCAAAGAAATCAACACCAATAACGAAGGACCGATTCTAAAATCTTGAATTGGGGAGACAAAAGGAGTTTTTATCAACCAACCCAAATGAATTTGTAGACAACACCAGAGACACAAAGAGCTGTCAGCCCCATACTGCCTATACCAGAGTGACCCCCTGGACTGGACAGAGGAATCTACATAGTCCATACAAATACGGACAGTAGTGAAAGGAATACTTGACAAGGAAGAAGAGAATATTATACAGGGTATACAACAATCAGTCTCTTGGATGAAGAATACCCACAAGATCTCTGGGTTCATGTATATACAGATGGATCAGCACATAATGCAATAATGAAAGGGGAACAGAAACAGTGAGCACCCAAATAACACTAGGGATATGCACAGAATAGAAATACTATCATAATTATGATGCAATAAAAAAAACAACTGAGTAATAATCTTGGCCCACAGCCTGTATTGTTTCTGACAGATGCAAAATCAGCACTCCATTCTGGAAAATCACATTTGCAGAGACCTAGTTGACCAAACTCTGTAACACCATGATGTCACCCTGCAGTGGATCCCATCTCACTGTAGAATACTTGGAAATGACAAAGCAGGCCAACTGGCAAAGGAAAATGCAACAGGCAAACAACATGAAGGACCAGTTACATACCATCAGATGAAACATAAATCAATTAGAAGACCAAAAAGCCTCAAATCAAGACCCTTTCATTCTATGAATCGATGGGAAAAAGTTATATGCCTCAGAGCAGGACACAATTGACTCCATAGTTACAAATATGTGATGATAATTAAGGATGTTTGCAAGGCTTACTTGAGTGAATTCTTTATCAGTGAAAGAAATTGGGAAAGTTTTATCAGACTGTAGCAAAAGGAGATCAAAAATAAAAAGGTGGTAGAGCTACATTCTAGGAAGCATTGATGTCAAATACAGAAGATGCAGGAGAAATGTAATGAACCCAGGCACCATGAATACATCTTGTTCATTCTGTGGTTGCAACTGTCCATCCAATATTGGCAGATTCAACTATGAGAGAAGCTACTCAGTATATGCAGCATCCAGCATTAGAAACTAATATTTTACCAAACTACAGACTAATCATGATTGCTTGCTACTAGCAGTCTGCCAAAATGCAAAGGAGATACATTAGTTTTTGTCTTTTTATAGAAACATGTATCATTACTGAAGAAACAATAATTCATATCACAAAAAAGGATAAAAATGCACAATATCTCAGGTCTCTAGAGATTTAGCGTAGTTAACATATCCACATTATTGCTAACAACCATAAATGATAACATAAAGGAATGTCAACCTGCGGCATATCTAGTATTTATTATAATATATCACACACAATGACAAATGGGAATGTCTTCTTTCATATTAAAACATTTACGGTGTAACAATAATTGGCAAGCCCATAAGGCAAGGCAGGGACACATACTAACAAACATTACAAGATACCAAAGAAAGGTGAATTCAGTCATTACAATTTATTGGGGAAAAATTAGCATTATAAATTAAATATATGGATAAAAGTGTTAAGAATAAAATAGCTCAAAAATATATTTTTTATTTAGCTACTAATGTTAAGTTCGTTCAAGTAAAAGTGTAAACTACAGAAATCTAACAAGTCTCATTTTCTTTTTTTTAAAAATGCTTTTAATTTTTAATAACAGTTTGGAATGTAGAAATGTAACAAAGGTTATTTTGGTAGAATAAAAAATAATTTTAATTCTACAGTAGGAGCGCTCCAAACAGCTAATTGCTAATTCAGAAATTCACTAAACATAACATACAAATTATAATTATCATATTATTACTGTTTATTACAATACAATCGACTCGTCACTAATAATAATAATACACTTTATTACACAGCAGAGCAGATAAACGTTAAATTAAGAATTACAATACGTTATAAATTTGAAAATAAAGTGCATCTAGAACTATCAACATTCTGACAGATAAAAAAAAAAAAAAGAAAGAAAAAAAAAAGTTCGAGATTTCAAAGTAAATTTAAATAGATTTGAATTAATAATAATAAAATAATGTAACAATGACAATGAACTTATGTCAAAACATTTACAAAACCAAAACTTACTCGTTGCTCTGGTGAAAGGCTCCTCTCCCATTCGGTAAGTGTTTGTCCTTTCTTTAATATTAATTTGTTATCAGTTTTGGTCGTTTCTTTATTACCCAAACTGGACATCTTGAGTAAATTCTAGCACAGGAAAAAGTCCAATAATAGGAGTAAAAGTTGATTTCGTTGTGTGAAGATAAGAAGGCTAAGTGATCACTGATTAAATACAGGCGTTAGTGACGGGCAGGTTTCTTATTGTGGCCAATCGCATCCTTTATAAATGTTAAATCATTTTCCATTGGTTGAAGGAAGGTTTGCTAAGTTACTTTTCGGACCAATCAGAAAGTGCCCAGCTGCTGTTATTGTAGTGAAGACAAATAATAATAAATCTCTCTCTCTCTCTCTCTCTCTCTCTCTCTCTCTCTCTCTCTCTCTCTCTCTCTCTGCGTTCAGGATTCAATCAGAGTAAGGATTCCAGACTCTCATATGAAGTCAGCTGTCAGGCTAAGTGTGTTGATCGCCCCCACAGACAGAACATCACAATCAGAGTCTGTCAGATCCACTCTGACTGAACACCCGTTAATACGTTGCACTGTGTTCTGCGTCAGTGGCCCAGTGCATCCGATTTCAGCCAGCATTTTATTCGGGTTTGCTTTCCCTAGCCTTTGATTGTCCCCAATCTTCCTGCAAGGCAGCAGATTGTCTTTTCTGTAGGGGGATTCTGCCCTTAGATGGTAGGCCCTCCCAGGTTTACGAGCACCATCTGCCCGAGTCACTAGAGGTGACTAACACAGACATGCACAAACAAAGATGTGAGATGTGACTAACACTGCCATGCACACACAAATATATTAGATGTGACTAATACAGACATGCACACAGCGATACGAGACATGACTAACACTGACACACATCAAGATATATGACACATGACTAACATAAACATGCACATAAAGATATGAGATATAACTGACATTGACATGCACACACAAAGATATGACACATGCCTAACATAGACATGCACACAAAGATAAGAGATATGACTAACATAGATATGCACACACAAAGATATGAGATGGGACTAACATAGCCATGCACACACAAGGATATGAGATGTGACAAACACAGACATGCACACACAAAGATATGAGATATGACTAACATAAACATGCACACAAAGATATGAGATATCACTAACCCAGACATGCACACACAAAGGTATGACATATGACTAACACTGGTACACACTAAGATATGAGATATGACTAAACACAGACACACATAAAGATATGAGACATGATTAACACGGACACACCAAGATATGAGATATGACTATAAATAACATGACACACACCAAGATATGAGCCATGGCCAGCACACACAAGCTAAGATATGAGCCATGGCTAGGACAGAAACACGCAAGATATGAGCTATGGCTTCACTAAAAAACACCAAAAAATGAACCATGTGTAGCACAGAAACACATTAAAGTGTCCATATGCTTGGGCTTGTTGTAGACTCTTCTGAACGTGGGAATCACAGGTTTCGTTAAACAGTTGTCCGGAGATTTGAGAGTGCAGTCTGACCCATAGAACGTTCTCTTGCATGTACAGATTCCCGATCGACTGTTCACAGGTGTCCGTTGAAACAGTTGTCCGGACATTTGAGAGTACATATGATGTCACAGCCATCAGAACACATCTGTTCGCACTGTAGCCCAAAATTACCATCGGGACAAGTGTCATTACAGGTATAGCCAGGATGTTTACATTGTAGGCATTTTCCAGATTTTTCCTCAAGTAAAGGACAGACACTGAGACAAGACCCGGAACAGTCGTGTCCATAGATCCCATGTGAACAGTTGCCGTGACAAGTACCGATGATGACATTGCAGCCTTTACTACACCCACTACACATTGCACAAAACGACCAAGAATGCTCGTCCAGACAATAGGTGTCTGCAAATGTTTGCACCTCATATACCGTCAGTGCACTGTCGGCCTGCGAAATGGTCGGTGAGAACTCAATCTTAATGTGTGCCATTGACGTTTGTGTTTTGACTACAATAGTGTTCACAGATAAATTAGGGTATGATATATCATTATACTGGAACACTACTCCGCCACTGTCAGAGAAAGCCTTTAGAGTGGCATTCTTTACCCAAATCATAGTGCTAGCTCGATGATAGATTCGAATGATGTGAGTCTTTTGGGGCGTTGCAAAGTTCAGATACCAGTAAACATAATTGGTTCCACTTATCCATTGTGTGTGTGTGCAGTCATTATCATAGAAATTGGTCTTTGTTATGCTATTAACTGCGGCCTCTGGTCCACATCCGTCTCCTGTATAACCATAATAATAAATGAATGTTATTTTAGAGGGAAACTTCCGAGGCGATAATTAAGGGTATCATAGGAGGAAGAGGTATGTATTACAGCACTCAGAAAAATGGCAAATAAACAACAACAGAAAAAAATCGGACCAAATGTTGGTCTTCGTTTTTTTTATGTTTTTGTTTATTTGTCATTTTTTCCTGAGTGCTGTAATACATGCCTCTTCCTCCTATAATTCCCTGATATTGTAGTGACTGGACTACCGTAGACTCCAAAAATTGTAAACAATAAACATGTTGTGTTAATCTTCATCCCAGCGTTATACTACCAATGCCTGACCTGGACCATAGATGCACGCACAATAAAAAAAAAAACCTCTACTGAGATTAAATGTGTCAGACGAATGACAGGAAACAGCCTGAGAGATAAGATCAGAAATGAGAAAAAAAAAACTATGAATAGCCCCCGCCTTAGAATATATAAAGATACAAAAGATAAAATGGTTTGGCCACGTGACAAGGCAGAGTGATCAAAACACAACACAAGGAGCCTTCAATAAACGTAGCGAGAACACCAGACCCAAGGGTCGACCACGAAAAAGCTGGATCGGCGGAATATTAGAAGCATTAGAACACATAAAGGCAGCGGAAGCGAACAGAAGAGCAAAAGACCGTAAATTATATCTCCCTCGACGCTGAAAGGTAAATCGGGAGGAAAGAAGAAGAAGAAACATGTTATGATACAAATCTATCTAGAGTAGAGAGAGATATGTAAAAAACAGTTTCATCGGCCTTTTAAAAGCTTAATATTTATTTTCTTAGTATTACATATTTAAATATCCAAATATTTCGTCCGTAATGTTCATGTCGCACTGAGAAACATGGAAATCTAAAGAAATTAGGACTAGGTTAAATACAAAAATATCTCCAATGTTAAGTCAGTCCTATTATATTGCTGTGAAATATGGAGAACAATAAAAATGACAATCATGAATATACAGACCTGCATTAATGGATGCTTGCGCAAAGAAAAAAAAAATGGAAATGGCAGGACAAAATCACTACGATAGAGTTATGGAAAAGTACCAGTCAAATACGAGTGGACAATGACATATAGCGAAGACAATGGCGCTGGATAGGCCACATAATGCGGAAGCCAACCTATATATTACACAACACGTCTTTTTTTTTTTTTTGGAATCCCCGAGGAAAAAGACAAAGAGGAAGACCAAAATGTTCTTGGAGAAGAATGATGGAAGCAGAGATGAAAAAGATGGAGAAGGTATGGAATGATCTTAAAAGAAAGAGAACGAGTTGGAAAGTGTTTGTTGAAGACATATGCTCCACAGGGAGTTGAAAGGTAGAAGAAGAATGTGCATAAGTATATTCATAAAATGTGTGATATGTAAGTAGGCAACTGCGGAAAAAACATAACATAGGTTTTGTGGAGACAACAAATAATAAATTAATATTACAGTCAATATTAATGAATATTCCTAACAATAAAGTGAGTCGTGCTTAAGTAGGCCTACTTTGGAAATGTATAAGATAGTTTTTGTAGTCAGGCCCACGGAATACACTCAAAATAGTTTTAGGAGTCACGTGACCAAAATACCAAACTGAAATATCAAGGAAAGTGAGAGGATTTAAAACCAAACAGAAGTTGGGGGTCAACCGGTCAAGGCATGGGTTGAGTGTTGTGAGTGACTAATACACGTAGTCTGCGCATGATCTGTGAAGAGAAACTAATACCCCACTCCAGCTCTTTGTGGCGATTCTGGAAATAGGCCAACCAACCAGGCTTAGAGAGTAAACGAATCAATTCAGAGGAAGAGGTATGTTTACAGCAGGAGACAAATAATAATAAATGAATATTATTATAGAGGGGAAACTTCCGAGGCGATAATCAGCGAATCAATTCAGAGGAAGATGTATGTTTACAGCACTCGGAAAAATTGACAAATAATCAACAACAGAAAAAAATATGGACCAAAGCAGGATCGAACCCGTACTCAGTGGCACAGCGCCTTGCCACGAAAAGCCAAATGCTAGAGAACAATGCCACTCAGCTAACTTTACGGTAGTGTTCCCTAGCGTTTGGCTTTTCAGAATGTGTGCTACAACTGTGTCTGCCTGAGCTGTGCTCATGCATATTAAATGGAAAACTTCGGCTGGAAAAGTTCTTTGTTAATGCCACCTAGATAGTGTATCACTTTTATCACAAATCAACAAAGTTGGGGTCTGCTTGACATTTGGAGATAAACATTGGATATCTTTTAATCCACTGCTCTATAAACATCTTGTAACATTAATTAACTTTGTAATGTTTTTTTAGTCACCCAAACGTTTCTCGTTTCATGCATTTGATGATCCAGCCTGCCGAAGACAAAATATGTCTGTCATGGTGAGAGGTCTAGGGGTAAAATCAGAATACAAACGCCCATACGTGTACCGACCATGCAACAATTATAGCATTTGAGGAGATAAATAATAATAAATTAATATTATTATAGAGGGCGTCTTTGAGAACATTTTCATTACTCTTCTTAGTTGTCCGTGGTATTCTCAACATTCTTCTTTAAAACCACATTTCTACAGACTCCAGTGATTTTCTTGTCTGTTGTCCTATTGTACATGATTCACATCCATATGTTAAGACTGGCTCTACATAACATTTAAGAACTCATTTTCTTGTTTCTATTCTAAAAAATGGATTGCATAGTATCTTCCTATTTTTTGGAAAGTTGCTTTTGCCTGCTTGGCGGAAGGTCAACAACAGAGATGATAAATAACTGTCGTGATCGAAAGTTGTGGAGAGACATGATCACCTACGCCAGCAGACCCAGTATTTGATGATGATGATGATTATAGAGAGAAACTTCCGAGGCGACAGATCAGAGAATAATTTCAGAGAATGAGGTATGTTTATAGTACTCAGAAAAAAATCACAAATAATCAACAACAGAAAAAACAAAACCAAAGAACAATGTATGGTCCGAAGCAAGATCGAACTCATACTCCTTGGCACAGAGCCATGAGAAACCAAACGCAGGAGAACACAACCAACTCAGCTATCTAGAAAAATAGCTATCATTGGCAATGTCTTTCACGCATGTGTATTCATGACTATAGCATTAGGTTACGATCATAACTCGGGAATAAATTGTATAGTAATGTGCAGAAACATGGACATTAGACTTGAGAACAACAGAAAATTGAAGCCTTAGATTTGTGGATATATAGAAGAATAGATCGAATCGGATGGAAATAAAATAGCACAAACGATGAAGTTTTAAAACTACTAAAATTGAAAAGAGAACTACTGAATACAAATCAAACACAAGTCAAATATGATTTTTGGAGCATGTTAAAAGACACAACAGCCTACTAAAAGTTATCTTGGAAAAGAAAATACAAGGTAAATGAGGCAGAGGCAGACCAAGACTACCATGGACGAGTAACATCAAAAGATGGATAAGTCAGCTTATGAAAACCTGCACCATCAAATCAAGAGACGGAGCGGAATGGCGCTCCCTAGTAGCCAACATTCGATGCGGAGACGGCACTCAATGTTGATGATTGTGAATCATTTGCAAAGCTGAAGTTGGACGAACTAAAGATTTTCATCGCAGTTAGCAGGAATTGTTACAAGATTATCGATTAATTTAATTATATGTTACATGTTTTCTGCATTGATCCATTTATTTACATCTCATGTGTTTGCTGATCCGTTTATTTACATCTTACGTGTTTGCTGATCCGTTTATTTACATCTTACGTGTTTGCTGATCCGTTTATTTACATCTTACGTGTTTGCTGATCCGTTTATTTACATCTTACGTGTTTGCTGGTCCGTTTATTTACATCTTACGTGTTTGCTGATCCGTTTATTTACATCTTACGTGTTTGCTGATCCGTTTTTATTTATTTCTGACAAGATTTTGAAGAAGTACAATAACTTGACCAATAAGCTCTGATTTAAAATGTTTCATCTCAAACTAGAAATATCAGATTCTACAATATCTCACCCCCATCTCTGCCCGCCGGATCGTTTTGTTCACAGCGATGTAAACAATATAGATAGTAACACTGTTGACAAGTCTTGTCCCCAATACTCTTTTTAATTTTCATAAATGACATCGTAATGGAAATTCCACCCAGAATACACTCAGCAATATACGCATATCATCTGGCGTTATGGGCTCGCGAGGAAAGTATGTCGGTGGCTGGACCCAGGATGCAAGATGCCCTAGGTGAACTTGAAAAATGAACGAACACCTAGTTCTTACCAATCAACAAAAAAAAAAAAAACTACATATACAATTTTCAGCCTATCAAGAAACACACTCTCTGCAAGCTTGAAGATAAAAGACCATACACTCCCTATTGACCAAAACCCAAGATATCTTGGCGTCACCATGAATCGCAGAATGACTTGGAAAAATCAGATAGACAGAGCAAGAAAAAAAGCCAGAAAACGAACTAATATTATGAAGAAATTGGCAGGAACGGACTGGGGAGCAGACAGCAATATCTTGAAAAGACTATACGTAGGAAGAGTCAGACCAATTCTAGAATATGGAGTCACAGCCTGGGCTATGGCTTCCAAATCACACCTTAGCAAAACACAGAATCAAGCTGCCCGTATCATCACTGGTGCTATGAAATCTACACCTATCAAGACTCTAGAAATAGTAACAAGTTTACAACCCTTAGATGACAGACGGGTCACTAAAGTATTGCAACAAGCAGAAAAATATAGACGGCTCCTTAGCCACCCCATGCACCAAAGAATAACTGGTTTCGGAATTGTACGACTAAAGAGGAGCAACTTCGCTGCAATTGCCAATGAACTAATTACTGGAGACCCAGTACTTTCCCAAACAATATCGAAACCCTTGGACCCATCTGATATGTCTCCTCATGGAAAACATAACATACCAGAACTTAAGGAAAATATAACAGGAATCATGAAAAAAGGCACCCAATCAGACACAGAAAGAAAACACGTAGCAGAAAACACATACACGATACCTACCCACAGGACTCTTGGTCCCACATATACACAGATGGTACTGCTACAAATGCCACCAGAAATGGAAAAGGGGGCGGGGGTGTTCTTGACGCTAAATAATCAGGACGAGATCACCAAGTCAATAGCTACTGGGAAATTCTCAAACAACTTTAAAGCAGAAACTGAGGCCATCAGAGATGCTGCAACACTGGCTACTCAACACAAAAATAACATGCACAATAAATTGGTGATTCTGACTGATGCACTGTCAGTATTATCAGCTCTTAAAAGCCCAAGAACAATGAACTAGATGACTTGAGAATAACCCTTGACCAACTATGCAATAACTTCCAGAGAGTAGTCATTCAGTGGGTACCATCACACTGTAATATACACGGGAACGAACGCGCAGACAAATTAGCTAAAGAGGGAGGGAGATTACCACAAGATAACCATCCGTTCAGTTATGATGAAGCAAAATCCATCCTCAAGGGTCAGTTCCATGAAAAATGGAAACGAGAACACCCAAAGCATAACGTGAGTGACGGATACCACCAACTATCAAGGAGGGATCAAGTCATCATGCTTCGCATACGCAGTGGCCACAATAGAATGAGAAATCACATGTTCACCAAATTCAAAATAGGTACAACCACACCCGCTATGTTTTCAAATATTTAGCTTCGTATCTGAACGAAGACACGCGGCACCCAATCTGGCCGCAATAAATTTACATGGTTTACACTCCCCGCAAAAGTAATAACATCGAGTAAAAGCAATGATCCCCACTACGACACACTAGACGCTGTTTACGACTGTTGTGTACATTGGTTTGCGCTCATAATGAAATTAACAACAGCAAGAGTAATAAGGCCGACGTCTACAGCAGCTAACATCTGAAGAAACCAACCATTTTACACAAACCGTGCAGTATAATCACATGGCGACATCTTCTCCCCGTACAACTGTATTGAAAATAGAACTTCGAACAGACTAAAAACAAATAAAAGATTTGAACACGAACAACAATGGTCTGGGGTCTAATGGTGACTGAAGGGTAAGACAAAGTGTAGCAAATTGAAGTCATTTTTGCGATTATACATAGTGGGCCCACACACAATTACTTGATCTATAAAAGTATTATGTAGATACGCCTCTGAAAAGAAATGAACTGGAAATTAACATTATTGTAAAATCTAAAATTTAAATTAACTTATGTGCAGCAGTCCTAAAAGATCAAAGAAATTCGCAGATATACACAATCTACTGTATCTGTGGAATAAAGAATAGCAATAATTTTGCGTCATAGATATTCTAAGGCTGTATGTACAAAATCTCTGCGATGTAACATGCGGTTTTCACACAAATCGAAAGTAAACGTGATCATTAAATCATGAATGGACTATAGCAACTACCCAATGGTGGTCAAGAGATTTCAACAAGCAGTGCAGAGATATGGTAGTTGAGGAGTTTATAGATGCTGAAGAGGGTAAGAATGTTCACGAAATAGTTTAGCAGGTGCAAGAAGGTCAATTGCCATGTATGAAAAGTGTTCCTTGTAGCAGTTTCCTCATATTCCAAGTCCGGCTTGTTGCAGGAGCTACTGAGTTAAGTGCTCTGTGCACACCGTGAGCTGTGTGCCTCCTCCGTTTTGATCCTGTTTCGATATTCCAATTGTTTACGATGAATGATGATATCGTATGACAGGGAACAGTTGGCTGTGTTCACTTTCTGCGCGGTTTTGCCTTATGTCTTTTGGCGTGTGCTGAGACTGCTACGATGGGGACTACAGTTGTCTTTCCCTGTTTGGGAGATGATATATTAATTCGGATGATTCCACTGGCACGAGCGGTAGAGCAATTATGGATTTTAATTCGTTTGCAGTGATACCGGGGCCTTCCATAACCAAATAACCAAGAAGGTCAATTGCCAATGTATAACATGAGATAAAGCTAAAGCTACCAGATGTCTGGATTTTGCAGGATATGCCCTGACTTTTAGATTCTTTGTCCTGCGTTTGGCCAGGTTTTGTAGAAAATAAGAAATTATCCTGTTTTTATAATTCTGACGGATATAAATATCAGTGGCGTATTCTCTATGATACCGCAGCTACCGCCGGTAGCCTGAACATATTAACAAAATATAAAAGGAAATGATAATTTATTATATTTAAAAAAATAATTATATAACAAATTTTCGAATATTCTATTACACATTTCGTAGGCCAATATGATTTATTTGCTTTGATTTTCATTTATTAAAGCAAGGTTTTCCTCTGGCCACTATAACGTTTGTGAATGAAACAAAACTATTCTACACTGAAACCTCTAGGAGCCAGAGGTACATTTTTCCTCTATCCGAATCTAGTTTAAAGACCTTGACATTCAAAAATTTCCGTCAAAATAATGTACCAGTTGTTACCTCTACACTAATGCGGTTTCATGGGTTATTTCTAGCTCTAGCCAATCAGAATCATCACAAAATGAAAGTGAAACTATGTCTGATTACTGGAACTTCCTAACCTATTTATAACTACGTTATGCGCATCAGCATCTGTAGAAAGAACTTTTTCTGCTCTCAAGAGAATCAAATCTTATTGTCGCTCAACTCAGACACAAGAACGCTTATCTGGTTTGGCATTAATGTCCATTGAGAAATCATTCCCTCAGAAACTTAGAAACCAACCCAACAGTACTTTCGATGACAAGCCATCAAGACATTTTCGTCCCAAACAAGACGGATAGAGTTTACATATAAATAAGTAAGTAATTTAAAATGTAGTGAAGTCATTAGAAAATATTACTTTATGTTAGCCTACTGAATATAATGTATGTTTTATTTATTATGTCAGCGGTAGCCCAGACTCCAAAACCAGTGTACGCCACTGATAAATATGGATTTTTGTATGCAGTCGTGACATATTTCTCTTTGATATTTTAATTATCCTACAATATGATAATGATTACTTTTGAGATTAATTCAATATGGTCCTAGCTTTTGTTACTCGAGGGCGAAACACAATGACCTGCAAGGGGTCGTGGACCATCACACATATATATTTATTTACATGTGTGTGTGTGTGTGTGTGTATATAGATAAATATGAACATATAGGTAGGTCAAAACAAAAGTTTACAAGAAAACAAAAGGGGGCCTCGGTAGCCTAGTTGGGAAAACCACCCAACTAGACTACCGACGTTCGGACAACCCGTGTTCAATTCCCGCTGGGAGCAGTGTGAATTGTACTCGTGGTTGGAATAAAAAAAAATACCCCCACGGTCGACCCAGCCGTTGGCAGAAATGGGTACCAGGGTATATTATCCTGGGAAGGTGAGGAATGTCGCTTCGCATCTGAGTTTCGATGCTTGAGGCTACACTATACAGAAATATCCGAACATTTCTGGATAGGCGGTCGAGCACATATGGGTATATACTCGCGTGCTAAGACGCCGGTTCAAGTCTCGTACTTTACCTTTACCTTTACCTTTACAAGAAAACAGATAATTTATGAGCAGAAAAAGAGAACGTCAAATAATTTACTTACGAGGCACTGTGTTCTTAAGCCTCTTCAGCTCTGAACTTTAAACTAAGTGTGAACTTCCGAGCTAAAACTAAAAAAATTACAGGCTTTAACTCAATTTTTATTTTAAAAAGCTATAATTTAACTGCGTGTTTAAGGCTAATTTAAGAGTTTGCAACTCCCATTGAATTTGCTTTTGTATACCTTTGTTCTGGCACCGCCGATAATCATGGATAAAACCTAATTGTGAGCAATCTTACTGGTCAATCTTATCTACGTCTTCAAATAGCTCCTCCCATTAATTTTATAGCTTTGTTTCAATGTCGGGAATTCTATCAAAGGCAGCCAATCAACATTTTTCCGTTGTCTTCGAAGTTCCCAAGACTCAACTGTCAGTGTGGCAAGTTTATGGCAAATTTCGCACCTACCCACCTGCGTTATAATTTCAAATCATAGAAAGATTACTTCACAACAAGATGAGAACTTCACACTTACCGTCTTAAAAGCCTCTTCTTCCGCCGTAATTCAAATTCACATGCCCACAATAAGCAAGTTACTGGACAGATATTAATGATTATTTTATTGGAGAAACGCTTGTAAAAGGCTTATGAATCTCTAATCTAGTTGAAAGTGTCATCACTTGTTACATTGTTACACAAATACAGAGTACTGCAAGAACTATTTGAACATGCTAAAAAATTTACTTATTTTCTCAACACTCGCAATTTATAATGATGGTATTAGTTTATCTTCTAATTAATGAGAACTCTTGAAGAGGCTCATAGGCCACCCAAAGTCTCTAGCGGCCACAGGCTGAGCTAAATGACCGAATCACTTGCTGGAAGGTATGATTTCTAATGATATAATTTCATCCCGCATGCTAGCTCAAATTAAACGTTTAGTATTGTAAGTTCCTGTGTGTTACCGGGGTCTCATTATGAGTAAAGAATAGTGACACTGTGACCTTCCAAGCATGTCGTAAAAGGCGACTAAGGAGGTTGATCGATGGCTTGACAAGCTGTCATTGTAAAAAACTATTGTTATGGAAACACAGCCATAGATTTTAGAGACAGTGATCTCTGCAATATGTGCCATTTTGGCATGCAATGTTTCTGTTTTTGAGATTCTGGTTCTGCCCTATGTGCCGTCTTCGGCTCGAAAGCACAATAGATAGAGAGATTGCTGTAAGCACAAAACACAGATGAGACGAATGTCAGAGGTTTAATAAATGTCGTAAGTACATTTCAATGAAAAAGATAGACCATGATCACTATAAACTTTTCTTGTTTTCTTCTCTATTATCATTAGCGTTGCAGTGTCCAGGGGACATCAACAAAAAGAAAATGTCCTTGACAGCACTCTGGCTCAACACGCACATGGCATGTTGTCACGAATTTCGCTTATTTTGGGGACTTCCCCGTCATCTCTTACGATTGCACTGGTTGTCAATGTTTGCTGTGATGTGTTGTATACCAGTAACCATTGGGGGAGGGGGAGGGGAGTGTTAGTCTAGAGGTACAACATCAGCCTCAGGACAGGCATGACCAGGGTTCAAAGCCCACCAGAAGCGGTGCCATGATTTGTCAAAAATAGGACAAATGAACCATTGGTTTCTCTATGACGTTACACTCCCCTGATCTCTTGGGTAGTGCGATGTCTAGCCCTCTAGAATAACAACAATAAACAGGAGCTCCTGTGTGTACTTGTGCATGTTCAAGATCCCTTGGCAGTTACAATCGAAAAGAGTAGGTCACAAATATGGCCGCTGCTTGGGGAAAATTGTCAGCAACGTCTTAACTATACCGTGTATCCCAGGCTGTGCTAGGGAGTTAATGCATGTGGGCCACCTCTGATTTTCTCAAGATTCTTGAGGGAGATATTGGAGTACCTAAAGACTTGTCTGGTGTGCAGTTATGATGATCCTAACAACAAATAAGTCATAGTTTGACATGTACAAACCATTTAACTTGCTATTGTTGGATTAACAGTGCACTGATTTTGCTTTTACTCTTGATTATATCTTATAAACTGTTGGTAATAATCTAATCTTTGTTCTCACTTTATAAGCATGACATTCCACCAGTTTTGAGGTCTGACCTGTCACAGCAGTGACAACTAGAAATCGCTGATGCCAAAACACTTTCATTGTCATGCTGCTATGAAGAAAAACACAGGAAAACAACAATCAGTATCAACAGTTTTAACCTTGTTTTTATTTTATTCAGTTGTTTGATATTGCACATGAATATCAGAACATTACATTAAACAACCAAAATGCACACACATGCTCGATAGAGATACCTAACAGCTTGATAGATATATCCAACAGCTTGACAGATATATCCAACATCTCGAATCCAACATCTCGACAAAGATATCTAACAGCTTGACACAGATATCTAACAGCTTGATAGATATATCCAACAGTTCGACAGATATATCTAACAGCTTGACACAGATATCTAACAGCTTGACAGATATATCCAACAGCTCAACAGAGATATCTAACAGCTTGACAGATATATCCAACAGCTCGACAGAGATATCTAACAGCTTGACAGATATATCCAACAACTCGACAGAGATATCTAACAGCTTGACAGATATATCCAACATCTCGACAAAGACATCTAACAGCTTGACACAGATATCTAACAGCTTGACAGATATATCCAACAGCTTGACAAACATATCCAACAGCTCAACAGAGATATCCAACAGCTTGACAGATATAACATATCCAACAGCTCAACAGAGATATCCAACAGCTTGACAGATATATCCAACAGCTCGACAGATATATCTAACAGCTTGACACAGATATATCCAACAGCTCAACAGAGATATCTAACAGCTCAACAGAGATATAAAACAACTTAATAGAGATATAAAACAGCCCAACAGAGATATCTAACAGCTCAACAGAGATATCAAACAACATGACAGAGATATCAAACAGCTCAACAGAGATATCTAACAGCTTCACAGAGATATCTAACAACTCAACAGAGATATCTAACAGCTCAACAGAGATATCTAACAGCTCAACAGAGATATCTAACATCTCAACAGAGATATCTAACAGCTCAACAGAGATATCTAACATCTCAACAGAGATATCTAACAGCTCAACAGAGATATCTAACATCTCAACAGAGATATCAAACAGCTCAACAGAGATATCTAACATCTCAACAGAGATATCAACAGCTCAACAGATATTTAACAGCTCAACAGAGATATCAACAACTCAACAGAAACATCTAACAACTCGACATCGATATCAACAACTCAACAGAGACATCTAACAACTCGACAGAGACATCTAACAACTCGACATAGATATGTAATTGCTTGACAAGATATCTAACAACTCGACAAAGCTATCTAACAACTCCACATAGACATCTAACAACTTGACAGAGACATCTAACAACTTGACAGAGACATCTAACAACTCAACATAGATATGTAATTGCTTGGCAGAGATATCTAACAACCTGACAGAGCTATCTAACAACTCGACAGAGACATCTAACAACTCAACTGAGACATCTAACAACTCGACAGAGACATCTAACAACTCAACAGAGCTATCTAACAACCCCACATAGATATCTAACAACTCAACCGAGACATCTAACAACTCGACAGAGATATCTAACAACTCGACAGAGCTATCTAACAACTCGACATAGATATGTAATTGCTTGACATAGATATCTAACAGCTTGACATAGATATCTAACAGCTTGATGTTTAGAACAGTGGGCACTGAAGTACGATACAGAACCAGAATCATCAGCTGTCATGAACTGTGTCAATGCATATGATATCAATAATGACTGATGCTTAAACAATGATACATACAACTAATAGCAGTTGTGCTTCAACATACTAAATGCTCAAAGACAATTTATTATATAAAACGTGACATAGGTATTTATTTGTTCTGTTCACCTTGAGTTTAGAAATGATCATAATGGAATGAAAGAGCAAATATTGAAATGGCTAAATAGCCATGGAAATCAGCACTTTATTGGATGTACATATTCTGTAAATAGCACTGTAGCTGTGCAGTTTTTTGGTTCTAATTCACAAGTATAAGAGTTGTGGGTTCTTGCCAAAAATAAAAAGAAAGAAAACTCTTTACAGCAATTACCCATTTCTGGGGTTTAGGGGACTTATAGCACTGGGGAATAAAGTTGACCTGTCCAGTGCAGTTGCCACAGAGTTTTGGATCTGATTTTTTATTTCACCACCGATAGATACAAATGTATGACGCCATTGTGTGATTTGAACTGGCATTCTACTGGTTAGTTATTGATTCAGTCACCTTTTGTCATAAACAGGTTGAGACCATCACTGCTGGGGAGAGATGATTTACTTCACAAGTAAAGTTAAAGTCATGGTAGACTACTTTGAACTCCCCATGAACAAATGTTAATGTTCTATTGTTGTCTGATGTTTGGGGGAGCCCTTCAATCCCTCTACCCCATCCTACAATGAAGGTGGTTTAAGTGCATAAACTAGCCATGAAGCACAGCCAATGCAACCAGACAGTGATGCTTTATTTGTACTTGGCACAACTGTCATGATATTGAGCATTGAAGACAAGTTAGCAAATTTGTAGGGGAAGCATGCTCGCCTGGCAAACAGCACATCTTCCAGGAAAGCAAAATGCATAAGGAGAAAGATCACTGGGTCATGCTGCCCTAAAGTATATGCTCAAGATAGGTGCAGATCTTACACTACAATCCTTAATGACAGCAATGTTATACATTGCACAGTGCAACCTAATGGTTTTAGATGCAAGAAGATATATAATCTACTATTTATCTCAGCCTGGTAAATGGGCATGTTTATTGGTAATTAAATAAATGTACAGTAATGACTTCATAGGACATTCATGTTAAATGTATTATCCCCCCTTACTCATGCATGTTAAGTAAATTAGAAGTATTAAAAAAAAATATTCCCCAGGAAAATACTTTGTATACAATGGGATGAATTCAAGACTTGTGCAGAAACTAGAGAAATGGTTGTGTAACCAACAATTATCTATAATAAAAAAAAAAAAAAAAAAAGAAAGGGGCTTATGTCAGCTATGTAATGAGAAGAGATAACAAGAGAATTGCAACAACTCTCTTACTGAGATTGAGAGTCTCACTGAGGATAGGGTCTTATGGCTTGGTACTCTGTGAAAAATTTGGAGACACTTGAAGAGTAACAGCAGTGCATCTTTAAACATGGAGAATTTGTCATTTCTCCTCTAAGTGCCATTTTCAAGTCAGGGAACTAATGGGTTTATGTTTTGATGTAGTCTGTGATAAAATGGTCAACATCAATAAGGTTAGATTCATGAATGTGCGCACACAAATTGTCAATCAACACTTGGACAAACTCAGTTTCCAGACTGTTAATTTGCTATAAATATTGTTAGTTCAAAAAAAAAAAAAAAAAAAAAAAAAAAAAAAATTTTAATAGCCTTTGATTTCCCTGCTATGTTTATGGCTTTAAAGAAATGCCATTTTGTGATTGTCCAAATCAGTTATATTCAGTTTAATTCAAACTCATCAAAAGTAATAAAAAAGATAGTCAAAAGTTGGTCAATCATTTACGATGCTCCTCGTCTTGGGATGTCATCTTCACATTCATTTAGAGCAGGGGTCTTCAGATTCTAGTGAATCTGGCAGGATACTTTAGTTTGTCTGGTCCTCAAAAATGTGATCTTTTACAAATACAATTAATGAGGGAAAAATATCCATACAACAATAACATATATATAACATGAATGTTAGTTATCCAATATACTAATATGTCATCTGCTTCATTTCTCAGTCTCATTACCTTGTCCTGCTGGCTTGTTATTGCTTGAACAATTGTATACTTAGGTAACTTTTCTAACAGTTTTCAGTTTCAGTTTCAAGACCCTTGATAGAGAGACTACAGAATGAACAATAAACACAGGTTCTGCAATCATTTAACAATAAATCCCATACTGCTGATCCATGTTCTAACATGTGACAATGAAATCATCAACAATAGAACACCTATTACAAGCAAATGGTAAAAACAGATATGTATTTTTCTGTCAAGACATCATCTTTAAGGCCTAAATTTTTCTTTATCTCCTCATCAGCCAATCTTGAAAAATTGTTTAACTTTTCTCATTATTTTTCTGTAAGTTTTTACATCATTCATCAATATATCTCACTCTACTTTAGTTCATTTGGCTGGGCCATGCACTCATTTAAGCAAAATTACTAATGAGTTACTATCAGTACTATGTTTTAAGGACCTGACTTGTTGCATGGCTAATTGTTGCAGTCATTGTACCTTCTAATTTTGATGTAAACATTTACTGCAACATGAAATATAAACTTGTCTATTGCATAAGAACTGGGACAGCACTAATTGTTTTTAATACCATAAACATTTTCAGAACAACGCAACCGAATAACACTTGAAATGACACACATTTAACATGAAACATATCATACTTATCTTATCATCATTATTATATTCCAACAAAAGGATTATATTTACATTATTTAAGAGATTGCATTAATAGTAAGTACCAAACTGTGTTTGTGACAACCAAAACGTAAAAATAGGTTACAATTGTCAGTTAACCAAGATGAGTTTTACTTCAGTTTTACCAGAGTATGAAAACAGGTTGAGAAATACCGCAACTTTTCCTGGAAAGGGAGGGTTAAGGAAACCAACGTCATGGGACACATGTCCAAACATTTATGGGCTGAAGCTCACTAGGTGTCAAACACAGTGCAACACATGCCACTAGTAAGTAAATGATGATAAAGCAACATGTTTACCAAAGCAGGAAAACAGAACAGAAATATTAATATAAAAAATTGGAAGATTACATGGCTAAAAACAGGGTAAAACTAGTCAAGATGGTCAATATACACAGCTCCATTAAAATATCAATTACAATAACGCAAAATAAAACTCATAAGTAAAGATAAGCAAGGATCTGAACAAATAAAATTAGCACTCTCAGGAAAGATGAACTAGTCAGAGTGAAGAGAAAAAGTGTAAATAGTGTTCAAATAAAATAACGAAGACTAGTATCATTGAATGAAGATGGGGTGTTGGGGAGTGGTCTATAGAGAGAGGTATAATGGAGCTTAGGCTCATGGTCTATAGAGAGAGGTATAATGGAGCTTAGGCTCATGGTCTATAGAGAGAGGTATAATGGATCTTAGGCTCATGGTCTATAGAGAGAGGTATAATGGATCTTAGGCTCATGGTCTATAGAGAGAGGTATAATGGATCTTAGGCTCATGGTCTATAGAGAGAGGTATAATGGATCTTAGGCTCATGGTCTATAGAGAGAGGTATAATGGATCTTAGGCTCATGGTCTATAGAGAGAGGTATAATGGAGCTTAGGCTCACAGCAGTACTGGAGGATGAGGTAACCTAAAGAACTTCCACCTCAGCGCTCACCTGTTAAGTTGGAGTGGATGCATTGTGTTAGTTTATGGTAAATCTGTGGTATC
Organism: Megaustenia siamemsis; assembly: GCA_032433765.1. Taxonomy (NCBI): domain Eukaryota; kingdom Metazoa; phylum Mollusca; class Gastropoda; order Stylommatophora; family Ariophantidae; genus Megaustenia; species Megaustenia siamemsis. The sequence continues at coordinate 72,370,471 of JAVIAB010000125.1, read as the reverse complement.
TGCATCTATCAGCCCGACACATTCATCTTTGGCATGTGCAGATTTTTAATTTCCCAACAGATTTGTTTGTCTACTCTTTTCAACTTTTAAGGGTTTTTTAACATGTACAGTGTACACACAAGACCTTTTTTTTTTTTTTTTTTTTTTTTTTTTTTTTGCTGCTTTTCTGTGGAGACCGGACACCTAGTATAGATACCAGGGAAGGTGAAGCCATGAAGAAACCAGTCATGATGAACAATTTCCCCCCGCCTGTGGCTTGATTCAAACCCATGACCTTCTTATAAGGAGGCTGACGTTTTAGCCCTAGACCACACAGTCCAGCCTGACTCACAACCTGTACCAAACATTAAACTAAATGTGTACACAGAAATCAAGTAATTTGGCACAAGATAAGAAGACGTACAATGATACAAAATATATTTCTCTTCTAGTTTGTTCATTGGACTTGACAAGCTGTTGGTCCAAACATGGACTCACACTGTCGTACTCTTGTAAAACTGATTTTACGAGTAAAAGTCATCAGTTTTGCACATAATGTACTTCACATAATACTGAATCGTAGCACTTCATGGTAGAAGAGAAACAACAAAGTAAGTACATTTTGGTTTCTTCTTGCACATTCACCACTTTAAAACTCCTCATCAAGTCACATGAAGTCTCCAAAATCTAAGGGGAAATAGAAAAAAGCACATCCAAGAAACAACGTGACTGCCTAAACCACTGCCGTTTGTCACTGAAACTTCGGTTGCCAAAATCATTTGTTCATTTACTAAATATAAATTGTTCATGACATCTCTATGGTAAATTCTGTGTCTTAAATTGCCATAACAAACATTTAGTAGTAAATTCCAATACTTCACGCCAGTGAGTGTCACATTAGTCAATTTTAAAAAAAACCTTTTTTCTTGAAACAATTAATGCACAAAATATCACAAGCACAAAAATTAATTAAGCCACGCAATATACAATTCCACATGTGTCACAAATTTGAACCACACCTCCATAAAATATCAGTTTTTAGAATGATGGGAATGTAGCAGATTCAGGGCATCCTTCCCTATAGATGAAGCAAAATGCCTAGGATTATAACTAAAATCCCTCCACAATCATCATCCTCCTTTCAATTCTAATTCTACCGGACATTATAAAAGGCTCACACTGTGCCTTGCCATAAGTGCTTGTTCTGATCAATCTTTTTAATTTCAGTCAAAAAATAGATGTTGTTGTCCTTCGCACTCTATTATCAGTGTACTCCTTAGTGGTTTCTTGAGCCAACCAAAAAAAAAAAAAAAAATGGAGAGAGATTATAATTAGATTGACTTAATTGCCAGTCACCCAAACTAACCACAAGATTTTCTTTCCCTGGTTGTACACCTTACATTTTCTGTCAACTGACTATCATCATTTAGAGTAAATAAGAATTCAGAACAGGTTCCTTTGTGTGCGACTACTTCCTACATTGTCTTCTTTAAAATCCTTTCTTCTCCTTTCTTATCACAAAAATTAATACAGACATACCCCGATTTAATGAATATTCAAGTTACCATTTTTCTGAGTTTTATACAAGTGCACACCTGTCATTTTTCTATGTTTAGCCATGAATGTTTTATTAAATTTAGTCAGAAAAATACAAGTCAACTAATATATTTTTGATTTACAATATTTAAAATAAGTTTTTCGTTATGATATTTCTGATGAGCTTTTTTGGCTGAACTTAACCCCTTCACGTGTTAAGGAATGATTGTATATGCTTTTGAAATCTTAAAAGTGAAAAAAGAAAATAACTTTAGCTACTTTAACAATCATTTATTGCAATATCTGAATCACAGTCACATTCACATTCTGAAATGTCAGACAGATTGGTTGCAATGTTAGTATCAACTGGTAGAATGACAGCTGGCGTGGGTGGTCTGGTCTGTTCACAACCTTCAGTCTCTACAGATGTTATCATTTCTTTTGTTGACTTCCTATCAGGCCATTCTCTTAACTGTAGGTATCTTTTCTATCTTTGTCCCTCTATTTTTTCTTCTCTCAAATCTGTCCAGTTGTCACAATATATTCTAGCTATTATTATCTTTTATTCTTATTTTTTCTTCCTCTATCTTCACCCCCCCCCCCCCCCCCCCCCCCCCCGGAACACAGGTCTTTAAAAACACTTTCCACACACTCCTGTTTGGCACCATTTTCTTAAGATCGCTCCATGTATTCCCAATCTTCTTTATATCTGCTTAAACCTTCTTCTCAAAAACCTTCTTCTAGGAGGGATCAAGTCATCATACTCCGCCTACGCACTGGCCACAATAGAATGAGGAATCACATGTTCACCAAACTAAAAATTGGCACTACCAGCCAATGCCATTGCACACTGGACAACGTGACAACAAACATGTTCTACAGGAATGCCCCCAGTACACAGTCATGAGAAGTACAATGTGGACCACACCCACCTCCCTGGAAGAGAAACTATACGGGGCAACTGAATCACTTAAACAAACAGCTGCCTTCGTGAGAGAATCCAAAATCCTACTCTGAAAGAGTCATGATCGTAGAAGAAGAAGAAACCTTCTCTCCAAGAATATATTTTGACCTTTGCCTTTATCTTCTTCCCTGGGGATTCCAAAAAAAGGGCTTGTCATGTAATTCCCATTATATTGCAACGTCAAAGAATGATGATGGATTCCTTCTAATATCAGCAACTAGTTTCCTTTTTGCATCAGTCTCTGTCATATATACTTGCTGTAACTGGTTTTCTCAAAACTTACGTACAATTTATTTCATTTCTGTGGCTTCCAATGATTATTCTGTCTGCTGCCTGATTATCCAGAATTCTCATCCATATGTCATATGAGGGTTGAGATAAATGACAGGGACATATGGATGCCTTCAAACCTTCAAAGGCTTGTTCTGACCATACAGGAAAGAAAGACAATAAAAGAGCTGATATTTCGTTTCAGAGACACCACATCAGAGAACTTTATTTATGGGCAAACATAAAAAATAATGAAATCCTTTGTAAAAACTGTATAGATAAAAACCACAAAAATTGAAGAAAACATCAGTCTTAAGAATATAGAGATGTAAAATCATGTACAATTGCATGAATGAAATAATGGACCTGGATTGTTTTCAACCAGCAATTTATTCAAACATTTGCCATGAGTCAAAAGAAAGTGAGCACCAATGAGTCTGCTCAGAATGCAACTGTTTTGTTCTGTTAAAAACACTTAGTATCGTTAACACTTCACTTCCCAATGATAGTAATGTTATGGGATATCTTTAACTTCTATCACTGCAACACTTCTCACGTTATGCAACACTTCTAACTTTATGGAACACTTCTCACTTTATGCAACACTTTTCACTTTATACAACACTTTTCACTCTTTGCAACACTTCTCCTTTGCTGTTTGAAGCAGAACATTACAATGCCTATCTCCTTGATTGTATAAAAACAAAACTTCTATAATTCTTCTCCCTGTCTCCTAAACAGAAACACCATAGAAAGAAGAATATGCACACAAACATACACTTTAATGTTTCTCAGCTGACATGTGCAATCTAAGTGGGTTTATTATTTAGACATATAATATAAGTCTTATAGTAACATGTTAACCTGAACATCTTCTAATTTTTATCAGCTACTCGTTCAATAACATTGCCGTAAATAGACTTCCTTCGTACATGAGGGGTTTTCAAAATATTGCAACATTTGCACAATTATTATTTTCTTCAGTTATGCACTGTTTCACAACTTAAATATGATAAAATAAATTCTTTGCATCATCACATTCAACATATAAAAAGCCATATTTCTGCTCCATAGAACAAATACAAATGTAAAAGTTATACGTGCCATACTAAAATAAAAAATGCTACCATAACAAGCATTTAAACATGGATTAAAATACAGTAAGGGCTCAGCTTCTTTTAACATGAAGATTAGGTTTCTTTAGGGGCTAATGTACTATCTGACAATAGTTTGGTTGTGATATTTGTGGGAAGTGTAGTCTTTACAACACAACTGGAGATGATGCAAAGGTAGAAACTGAATGAAGCAATATTCAATCATTTATCAAACATTAGTTGAGTCATTTGTGTCAGCTGGAGAGTTGTTGTAGACTCTATTTCTTTTTTTGAGTGGTAAAAGGATATGGGGAACAACTCCACATGAAACAATGAGTCAGGATGAGTAAAACTGAAGATTGCTATTTCTCATTTCAGAAAGTCATAAACATGTTTTAGAAAACAAGTATTTCTCACTTCAGAAAGATATAAAAAAAGTTTATTTGCGTACTTCATCTTTCTAAACAGCAGGAAAAGACTGAAATGACCCATGACTCATCTACCTCAACTGACTCTAGGCAACATTGATTTGAGTTGTGATATACGTCTTGTAATAATACATGTACCTCTACTAGACGTACAATCTTATATATATCTGGGCAGTAATATAGATAAAGAGGGAGGAACAGAAAACGATACAAAATAAGGATATCAAAAGCAAGAGGAGCTTTCATTGCACTGGGAAACATATGGAAATCCAAAGAAATTAGGCTAAATACAAAATACAAATTTTCAACTCCAATGTTAAGTCGGTTCTATTATATGGCTGTGAAACATGGAGAATAACAAAATTGACAATCACGAAGGTACAGACTTCATTAATGGATGCTTGCGCAGAATAAAGGATGGAAATGGCAGGACAAAGTCACAAACGTGGAATTATGGAAATGTACCGGTCAAATACCAGTGGATAAAGAATACAGCGAAGACGATGGCGATGGATAGGACACACACTACGGAAACCAACTGAGAGTATTACACAACAGGCCCTTTTTTGGAATCCCAGGGGAAAAGACAGAGAAGACCAAGGAATTCTTGGAGAAGACAGATTGAAGCAGAGATGAAGATGATGGGGAAGACATGGAATGATCTTAAAAGAATTGCAAAAAACAGAACGACTTGGAAAGTGTTTGTTGAAGACCTATGCTCCACTGGGAGCTAAAAGGTAGAAGAAGAAGAAGAATAATACATGTATGATGCTGCTGCTGTCATAATGATAAAGACAGATTCAGGAACAGCGTCAAGAAAGCCAAACCTACCCAGAGCAGATATTAAATCAGACCACAATCCTGTAATGATAAAAATGAAAATCAAATTAAGAGAAACAAACAAAAAACTATTCAGCAACACCAATAGATATAACAGCGTTAAACCAGAAAGATGTAAAAGAAACTTATACTGTACAAGTAAAGAACACATATCAGAAGCTACTAGAAGAGGGGTTGAGCAGTACAGAAGAGAAAATCCTGAAGAAAAAGTCACACCAAAATGGCAATGCATAAAAACAGCATGCAAGAATCCTGCAACACCTTGCCCAAAATGAAAGTAACAAAAAACAAAAATGGATAAACTGACAAAATCTTAGAAAAAATGGAAGAAAGAAGACAAGCGAAAAACACTGCCAGATACAAGGATATAGACAATGAATATGGAGAATGTGCAAAAAGCAAAAGAAGACTGGCTCAACCAAAGATGTCTAGAAGTCGAAACTATGGAAAGAAAACAAAACTTAAGAAAGATGAACACAGAAATAAAGGGGAGCCGCGATAGCTCAGTGGTTAGTGAACTGGACTACAAAGGACAAGGGGTAGGGTTCGATCCCACCGATGGCTTCCGGGTTCACACAGCCTTAAATGGGTACCGGATTTTTTTTCTGGGAAAGTAAAGCAGCACGGGCATAATACCGACCACATTACCCCAAAAATCATGTGCTGAAGGTCTGTAAAATATAGGGTCACTAACACCATATTTCCCTATACGCCACTTGGCGTGACGGGGTACTTTACTTTTTTACTTTTTACACAGAAATAAAGAGAATGACGAATAAAGACCAAAAAAACTGCAGGAAACGGATGTATTGCAAACAAAGAGGGAAGAATGCTAACAGACAACAAAGATATAATAGATAGATGGCAAGAATATATAACAGAATTATTTCATGACGAAAGGGACAAAAAGCCAGACATAAATGTACATACAACTATAAAATCCTGAATCTGAAGTAGAAAAAGCTATAAAAACAATGAAAAAGGGAAGGCAGCAGGGCCTGACTATGTACAGATAGAGATGATACAGGCTCTAGAAGAGTTTGGCGTCGAAGTGATCACAGACATATGCAATGACATATACCAATACCAAACGATCTGAAAACATCAACTTTCATTGCATTGCCTAAAAAGAACGGTGCATTTGAATGCAGTGATTTCAGAACAATAAGCCTAATGAGCCAGGTAACAAAATTTACTAAAAGTTATACAGGGAAGGATTCAGAATAAAATCAATACTGAATTAGATGAGCAACAATTTGGATTCAGGAAAAATAGCGGGACAAAAGAAGCCATATTCAGCATGAGAACATTGATTGAAATGTACACAGAAGTAAACAAACCATATATGCCTGCTTTATAGACTACACCAAGCTTTCGATAGAATACACCATAACCAACTCATAGACTGCCTAAAGGATATAAATCTAGACGACACAGACATACGACTAATATGTAATTTGTACTGGGAGCAAACAGCAATAATAAGATATAACAAGGAGAACTCTACACCCATGGACATAAAAAGAGGAGTAAGACAAGGATGCATCCTATCACCAAGCTTGTTCAATCACTGAGCAAATCTTTAAAACATCTCAGAGATACCAGGCCTAAACATTAATGGAAAGATAATCAATAACCTAAGATATGCTGATGATACTGTTCTACTAGCAGAAAATCCTAAAGACCTACAACAATTGCTTAATGTGATAAACATAACAAGCAAAAATATGGACTAGAAATGAATATCAAAAAGACTAAAACTACGATCATAAACAAAGAAAATTCTCAAGACCTGCAATTAAATATCACAGTTGAGGGAATACATCTGGAGACAGTACAGAGCTACAACTACCTGGGACATACTATAACCAATGATGGAAAATGCAAAACTGAAATAAACAAAAGAATAGGTATGGCAAAAAGTAATTTTAATGCCGTGAAAAATATACTAACAACAAAACAAATATCAGCAGGGCTGAAACTAAGAATGGCAAAATGTTACGTCTTCTCAATATTCCTGTATGGTGCAGAAACATGGACATTAGACAAGAAAACAGAACAGAAAATTGAAGCTTTGAAATGTGGATTTATAGAAGAATAGGTAGTATTGGATGGAAACAAAAGATAACAAATGATGAAGTTTTAAAACAACTGAAAATTAAAAGAGAACTACTAAATACAATTAAGACAAGACAAATGAAATTTTTGGGGCATGTTAAAAGACACAACAGCCTACTAAAAGTAATATTGGAAGGAAAAATACAAGGTAAAAGAGGCAGAGGTAGACCAAGACTAACATGGACGAGTAACATCAAAAGATGGACAAGTCAATCTATGTCAGCCTGCACCATCAAAGCAAGAAGCAGAGTAGAATGGCGATCCATGGTAGCCAACCTTCGTTGCGGAGAAGGCACGCGATGATGATGATGATGATGCTGTTGGGAACAGCCCTCTGGATTGGGATCAAAGGCCAAAAATGGTGTTGTTGTGGAGGGGGTCACCAGTTAATGGTTGGAAAGTATAAAATGGATGCACTTTTGGTATATTTAACCACACAATATTTTCTAAAATAAAATGTATTTGTGGAATGAATTATTGTCTGATATTTGCCCATTGCAGATCATATGATCAAATACTGACTGGAAAATTATCTCCATTGCCTGTATCAAAGATGCCTGTGTACACAATACAAATTGGCCAAGTAAATACAAGAAACTGCTGTCTAAATGAAAAATTTTATAAGAAATAAAAATATGGTGCCCCCAGATTTGATGGTGCTATTGATAACTTATGAAAGAAAATTTAGTGTGCTGTGATGCCTAATTAACATTGCACTCTTTCAATAGCTAACAGATCATGGAATTGTAGAGACATTCTTACTAATATTAAAGAGAAAATTGCCAAGAAAAAGAGCAAGAGACCACTCCCCAAGCTCAAAAATAAATAAATAAATGAAAGCTGAAGAAAATATCATATCTACTGGTATTGTGATGACAGAAAAGTCAGCATAAACCTGCAAACTTCTGAATAGAAATTTTTTTTTTTTAATGTGAAATTAATGCTGTTAGTGGTCCATTACAGAATTGAAACAAGTACCATAGGACATGACATTGCTAAAGATAATAATACAACTAAAGAACAGCAACCTATTGTTTAAAATAGTCTAATAAGTGCAGACTGCTACAACTGCCTTGGGCAAGTAAACACCACATTAAAACTATGAACATTAATGTGAACAGGCTTCTTCCCACATTCTACCCAACTAAACACTTGAACACATTAAACTAAACTTAACCCTACCAGACCACTGTCCCTCGTTTCCGGTAACTTCCGAATCTGCCGCTATCCCTAATTTTCTGTATTTGCCTAGTACGTGAAAAAATGCGTCACAAACTAAAAGTAACCAACCAATCGTGGTCAAACCTCATGGTTAGCAATTGCAAATGTCTGCCCCCGTGTGTTTGAATTGACTTTGTGTGGTTTGATGTGAAAAAATTCTAAAAATTGACAATGAAATGAGTGGCTGATGAACCAAGTACTTCAACATGAAAGCGAAGTAGGTCTAGGCTTTTCACATTCTAACAGGAGATCAATACTTTAGTTGATTCAGACTTTGAGGAGTCAGATTTTCATAAAAATACGCTCCCAGTTCAAGTGACACAGACAGTGAGAGTTCGAGTGATAGGAGAATCTTTATAGATCTAGAGTCAGATCGATAGTAAGAGATGTTGGGCATGTCCATCAAATAGATGATGGGGGTACCTCAGTGTGAAACAAAGCTCATCCTACTGGGTTGATTGACACACAAAGGTGGAATATTGGTGCTAGATGAAAGTAGACCTATTTTCTACAATGTCTTCAAGTTCTATCTTATTCTAACCACTTGTTTGCATGTAACTAACATTTTTCTATATCATGTTGGTTTATTCTCTTTAATGCTCAGGAGCCCAGGACATATGGGACAGTTAGGTTCAGGGCCTCAGGTCTGGTAGGGTTAACTCCCAGCATAGATGGGAACAAGAAAAGTGAAAGATAAAAGCAAAATTCAACAGAAATTGTGAAAGAAAAAAAATTGAAAAACAGACAGGGAAACAATATATAGAGAACAAAGATAAAAGACCCACGGCATGAATGTCTGCAAAGATATGAATACAGCATGAACTAACTTACAATTGCTGCTGTACAAACCAGTGATATCTTTGTGTTTTCCTTCTAATAGTGCTCATCTCTTATAAATTGTGGTAGGTCTCTAGGCCATCCAATAATGTTTGACATTTCTCTTCTCACCACTTTCCCTCTGTTATTTTTGTGACAAACCAACAGAAAATGAAATGCTGTAAAAATGAATTAATTCAACAAGATGTACAGGCCCAACAAATTGCTACACAACCTATAAGCAAGAAAAGAACTGAAGCATTATAAGATCAATATTCAATAGCTGTTGGAATGGGAAGGAGGCTCTTGAAGAAAAGTGAACACAATGAAACATACAAAGTGGCTAGAAAATCAGGAACAATATAAAAGAAACAAGCATCTATTTATCTTTTTCTATTGTATGTGATAGTTACTTCTTCAACATAATTACTAAATGCTTTGTTCTATGTATGATTCAAATGTTTTACATGCTAAAGAAGCAATAGAACTTAAGGAATGGACAGAAAACGTATTGACTGTAAAATAATTTGTTATTTGTTAAGTGACGTAAATCTGTAAAAATTCTTCTCTGGTTTGGGACAATTAATGAAATCTTGTTTTGTGAAATTAAAATTAGTAGGTAGTAATGAAATTTAAAAAACTCACTGGCTGAATGGTTAGTGCATTTACTACTGATTAGAAAGGACTAGTTTAGATTCCCAGATCACACACATATTTTCAGACCAGCCTCTAAAATTGGGAACTAGATATTTTTATGGGAAGTAAGGATGGCATGGCATGACACCAGCCAGATCACTAAAAGGTTGTAAAAAATATGATCACTAACACAATATTTCACATACACCTTATCAAAGCATGGAGGGAACCTTTACTAGGGAGTTGAACCTTCACAAAAATAACAAGTGGATGCTGAGTGTAACAATTAGGTTGAGGAGCACTGGTGTAGAGTACAATCAAACAAAATGTTGGATTCATCAGTGACTCATCTCTCTAATACACTTTCTCCCATTTAAAACATATTTAACCAACAGTTATGAAGACATTTACCATGATTCAGACAAATATTTCATGATTGTAATTTAATAACATGTCTATAACAACAACATACAACAATAGTTCAAACACTCTAGCCATGCATTAGAGTAATCCATAAATTGCAAATTGGTGCTTGCTAAAGCTATGCCAGGTCACAAATAACAACAAAGTATGTACATTGGTACCATCAAAATTACTAAATAAATCGCTGAGTGTTCACGGAACAATTCATTCTCATTTTTAAATTAACAGGTCCTTTATTAATGTGTTTTTGCAATTTCAGTTGAGATGTGGTCTCTAGTTAATACATCATCCTGGTATACACATAATTGTAAACACTGCCCCAGATAAGAAACAGCAACTACATGCCAGGATATGCAAAATTACTGACATTTATCATTAAATAGTATTTGACTGGCTTTGAGAAGAGTAAATATTAAATCAATAAAATCAATAATTCACACTTCACATTCCCCAATCTCTTTTGTGATACAATAATTAATTTTTTAAAAATCTAAAAACAGTAGCTGTATGATAATACAAGTAAAATTCAATTATGATCTTCAAGAATAGACTGAATGCTTGGCATATGGGTTACCTGTTAACAATTAGATTGTTCTAGTTGCATTCTCTTATATAAAGTTTTATATTCTTAGTATTGAAATCAAATGCAGTGCATTCATTTAAAAAAGATTATTAATGATTCTCTTCAGAATTGTGCTATACAACAAAGTGGAGACACTTTAGTTGTACAATGATGTAGCTGGAATTTCAATTATCATCTCCTCTGGTTATCATGCTGATTGGAAGGAATGTTCTTCACTGGCTTGCAGGTCATAGGTTGAGGCGGCTGATACATGGAGTGTTTCGTGGATGAGTGGTGGACCTGCTGGATTTTGTATGTGGAAGACTGCATCGCATACTGCATGTTGGGGCCATGGGTTTTCACTGTGTACGTTGAGGAGGACGAACTGACTTGTCCGTCAGGGAATGGTGATGTTGTGCCATAAAGTGATGATGATGGGATCTGGCTGTGGTGTATTGTGGATGAGGACATCTGCTGTGGGAAATATGACGTTTGTAAGGTGCTGATTGGTGCTGAGGCAGACCGGTTGTAAGGTAGAGGTGGTCCACGGGTTGACTGCTTGACGCTGGATGAGCTGTTTGAGTATGAAGTTGACTGATGAGTTGGAGAATGATTGGTGTGACTGGAAGATGCTGAATGCTGAGAGACTGGGCCTGAATGCGATGAATGTCCATCACTCTCAAAGGACAGAGGCGACGAGGATCTTGACATCCAATCTTCTCCTATAAGCTGACGTTGGTACTGGTCAATAATACGCTGACGTCGTAGTTTCTCACTGTAACGGTAGAAGTCAGATATTTCATAAGGTTTTGAGACCTCTGTATGAGGCTGAAGGCGAGTGACAGTTATGAGGGTACTAGAGGCATGACTGGCAGGACCCCGAGGAGAAGATGGACCTGATGATGCTGGAGATCCTCCATGATATGACCCCTGATGATGGTACTGTGGAGATGAAGCAGGAGGAGTCTCAATCCGCTGAATGGGTATCGTACGTGGAGAGCTGGATAGTATCCTGTTGGTGACTGCTGGGAGTGTGTAGGTGATGTGACTGACTGTTGGTAATGATACGACTGCTGCTGCTGTGGAATAACTTGTGTCCTCTCAAACCCAGTTGGTGGCAATGGTCTTTGGTGCTGCTGGTAATGTGGAGGCAGGCTATGCTGGGATCGTAGGGGGGAGATACTTCTTTCTGTTCTGTGAAATACAGGCTGAGAAGCTGTGTGATGACCAATCACATGGCCATGCTCCTGGTGCCCTTTAGGGTGAATGTGAGACACATCAACATCCTGGTAAGCTCTGCTGGCAGAACCCTCATACATACGAGGGCTGTAGCAATGTTCACTGCTAAAAGGTGATGCACATAAGCCTCCTTGCTTCAATCTATCATCTGAGCCCTGAAGCAGCAGAGAAGCACCAGCTGATGCAGGTGGTGGCATTGACTGCCCTCTCTCATGGTGGACTGGCACTTCAACTATAACACCTGCTGGATTCCCCATATCATTATATCTGCTTCCACCCGCCACGTCTGGACCTCCCCCATCCTGGCTCTGCCTGGGCTTGTACCTCACTGGTGAGACATCCCTGTAGATCTCTTGTCTATAATCTCGACGTTTCCTGTCCAGACTCCCATAGTGTAAGTTTGAAGAGCTTGGTCCTGGAGGTTTGCGCTGGAAAGGTTCATCACCAGTCCCACGCTTGAAAGGTCCAAAATGTGGTCCACTTTCATAAGGTCCCTGAGATATTAAAGGGGAGATCATTCCAGGCTCAGATGTAGCTGGTGACCGCAGCTGATCACTACTTTCATAATGTGAAGTTCGCTGTGAGCTAACATTATACATGTTGTTTGCTGAGCTGAATCCGCTATCATGGCTTCCATCCAGTCGTAAGTTTGCAGATAACTGCAGTGCATTGGAGTTGTCCACACTTGTGTCCAGCTCTACATTGTTTCGGTTTCCAACTGCAGCTGGATATGCATTCGCTCTGTGTTGCCCTCGACCTGCAGCTCCAGCATTAGAAGCAGAAAGCTGTGGGCTGATAAAGAAAAAAGGTTTGTTGGATTTTAATTACATTATTCATAGTTTGACTACAAAGAAGACATACACATTACAATGAGATATAATATATATATATATATATCCAGCGTACGAGCTGTGGCAAAAGAAAAATAAGAGACACAGCTCTCAACTCTTAACACAGCTGAGCAATCCAAAGGTCTGGCAGGGCCAGAACAATGTTGACATCAACACTGAACTGTATTTGGGGCTCCATCTCTGGATTTTTTTTTTGAGTATACTCTCCAAGTCTTTTCAGTGAATGGGTAGACCTACCAGACAGCAGGGGTTTATAATCAGAGTTGACCTTCTCCTAAATGGGTTGCCATTTTTAGGCTAATCGGTCACATCTACCTGGGGAGGATATGGAGCCTGCAGCTCGCTGATGATTACTTCACAGGACATATGGAGCATTTATTATAGAATTAGCTACCCCACGCAACTAATTCACCCCACCCTCTGTAATCACCAATTGTTTTTGATTTGTTATATACGGCTAATTATATATTCGTAGCATGCCTCTATATCTAGATTCTGACTGCTGTTCCAAATAAATAGTGGATGAGTTTAGATGTAGGTCAAGCAACATAGCTAGGATGTCATCTTTATTGTATATAATCTAAATCCATATAACTCCAACAAAGATCCACACAATGACAAACACTTCTTACACAAGATAACATCTACCTAATAATCAACCACATTGCCAAGAAAATGATGTCTTGAAGGTTTGTTAAAAAAATGTGTGCTCAAACACCATATACCCTACTTGCTACCATGTGGCATGACAAGACTCTTAATGTTGTGAAGTGTTATAAGAGTATATGCATATCTCTTAACTAAAGTGTTATACTCTGCACATCTCATAACTAAAGTATTATACTCTGCATATCTCATAACTAAAGTGTTATACTCTGCATATCTCATAACTAAAGTGTTATACTCTGCATATCTCATAACTAAAGTGTTATACTCTGCATATCTCATAACTAAAGTGTTATACTCTGCATATCTCATAACTAAAGTGTTATGCTCTGCACATCTCATAACTAAAGTGTTATGCTCTGCATAGCTCATAACTAAAGTGTTATGCTCTGCATATCTCATAACTAAAGTGTTATGCTCTGCATAGCTCATAACTAAAGTGTTATGCTCTGCATAGCTCATAACTAAAGTGTTATGCTCTGCATAGCTCATAACTAAAGTGTTATACTCTGCATATCTCATAACTAAAGTGTTACACTCTGCATATCTCATAACTAAAGTGTTATACTCTGCATATCTCATAACTAAAGTGTTACACTCTGCATATCTCATAACTAAAGTGTTACACTCTGCATATCTCATAACTAAAGTGTTACACTCTGCATATCTCATAACTAAAGTGTTATACACTCTGCATATCTCATAACTAAAGTGTTATACTCTGCCTAATTCATAACTAAAGTGTTATGGTCTGCCTATCTCATAACTAAAGTGTTATACTCTGCATATCTCATAACTAAAGTGTTACACTCTGCATATCTCATAACTAAAGTGTTACACTCTGCATATCTCATAACTAAAGTGTTACACTCTGCATATCTCATAACTAAAGTGTTACACTCTGCATATCTCATAACTAAAGTGTTACACTCTGCATATCTCATAACTAAAGTGTTACACTCTGCCTATCTCATAACTAAAAAGTTATGGTCTGCCTATCTCATAACTAAAGAGTTATGGTCTGCCTATCTCATAACTAAAGAGTTATACTCTGCATATCTCATAACTAAAGAGTTATGGCCTACATTAAAACAAATTAATATATTAATGTCTGCACATCAAACTGACAGTCTACACTTAGATTACCATTACCTGCTGTGACTTGGGCTAAGGGCAATTCTGTGATTTTGGTCCTCCTGACCTGGATCTGTTTGTCGACTTGATTGTGTCTGTAAGAATAAAATAGTTGAAGTAAATAGAGAAAAAGTGATAACAGACACTAGTAATAATCTGCCAACTAATAGAATGTAATGAGGCATGTGGCTATATTTCCTTTTAGTTCATAATATGGTTCTGATTGGTGCAAGAGACCTATTTTAGTGTTCAGCATGCCCATTATGATCTCAACATAAAATATGTGTTCAAAATATTTCGGAGCATTCTACCAATGCATAAGAATGGCAAAATGTTACATCTTCTCAATATTCCTGTATGGTGCAGAAACATGGACATTAGACAAGAAAACAGAACAGAACAGAAAATTGAAGCTTTTGAAATGTGGATTTATAGAAGAATAGGTAGAATTCGATGGAAACAAAAGATAACAAATGATGAAGTTTTAAAACAACTGAAAATAAAAAGAGAACTGCTGAACACAATTAAGACAAGACAAATTAAATTTTTGGGGCATGTTAAAAGACACGACAGCCTACTAAAAGTAATATTGGAAGGAAAAATACAAGTCAAAAGAGGCAGAGGCAGACCAAGACTAACATGGACGAGTAACATCAAAAGATGGACAAGTCAATCTATGACAGCCTGCACCATCAAAGCAAGAAACAGAGTAGAATGGTGATCCATGGTAGCCAACCTTCATTGCGGAGAGGGCACACGATGATGATGATGATGATTCTACCAATGCATTTCTGTGTAAGATACCACATCATCAGTCTGCACCCTCTAGGTAAAGGTAAAGTACGAGACTTGAATCGGTGTCTGAGCATGTGAGTTTTCACCCATATGTGCTCGGCGGCCTATCCAAAAGTGTTCAGAAATTTCTGGATAGTGTCACTTCAAGCATCTAAACTCATGATGTGAGGCAGCATTTCTCACCTTCCCAGATGTACTATACCCTGGTACCCATTCCTGCAGTGGCTGGGTCGACTGTAGGGGTATTTTTTTTCCAACTACGAGTACAATTCACACTGCTTCCAACGGGAATCAAACACGGGTTGTCTAAACATCTGTAGCCAGTCGGGTGGTTTTCCCAATTAGGCTACAGAGGTCCCCTACCTCTAGGTATCACCTATCAATGAATGCACTTAAGATACTAAACTATCTGAACAGTATAAGCGACCAGAGAGAGTCCTAAATGACTTTTAATCATCCTCCAACATTCCAACCGATGTTATGACCAAAGCATAGACCATTGTTGTTCTAATGTGTGATGTTTAAAAATATTTCTGACAGTTATAATAAAAGAAACTAACAAGATATAGAATACAGTAACCAAAGACAAAAAAAAACACAATATAAACTAAAATATAGAAAAAAAGAAAATAGAATTAAAGATTTCTTGGGATAAATGGGCATCTTTGATTTAAGTGAATAATTGAAAATGAAATATCCAACACAGGAATGTGTCCATCTGTGGTCTTTCTTGAACTGAACCACGAGCTGCCAGAAGTCGGGTTTGATCCTGATTGATGGCTTCCAGGTTCATCCACTAGAACTTTTTCCTATGGCAAAAACAGTAGAAATGGTGTAATGTTGACCACATAACCAAAAAATGTGCCATTGGTAAAAAATATGTACTAACACCATATTCCCTGTATGTCATGTGACTTGACGAGGTTCTTTCTATATTTTCCTTACAACAATTCACATTTGAGGTCTCACTTTAGGCATTTTGCAATTGTTGGTTTTCTAATTGCTACACTTAACAAAGCATATATTATACACCTTAGGACTGGCTGGATCAGTCTCAATCTGGGAAACTTCTATACTTTATTGATTTTTCTCCACTGTGGAAATGGACTGGTGTAGCAGTTGAGATGTTTCCCTTGGCAACAACAAACACTCTCACTTCCTCAGCCCATGGTCTTTCACTGTTCTCCACCATGCTACTACTTCTTCTGCTATGCTTGTCCAATAACGCCTCTTCATTATCTGCACTTAAAAGGGTGCTAGGTAGGCATAGATGCATTGTACACAACTAGTTTTACAGAAAGCTTTTTTATGTCTTGAAGGAGCCACAATAGCTCTGTGGTTAGTGGACTGGACTATAAAGGACAAGAGGTCGGGTTCGATCCTGATCGACGGATTCTGGGTTCATCCAGCCTTAAATGGGTACCAGATTTTTTTTTTCTGGGAAGGTAGAGTGGCACAGGCGTAATACTGACCACATTACACGAAAAACATGTGCCGAAGATCTGTAAAAACATGGTCACTAACACCATGTTTCCTATACGTCACTTGGTGTGATGGGGCTCTTTACTTGTGTCTTTGGCTTGTTAGTTGAACTGGACTACTGAGGTCAAGAGTTCAAGTTTGATCCTGATCATATGGACCCAGCCTTAAATGGGTACCAGATTTTTTCTTGGAGAGAAATGCAATACTGGCATACTACTCACAACATTATCAAAAAATAATGTGTCAAAACGGGGCCTCGGTAGCCTAGTTGGGAAAACCACCCGACTGGACTACCGACGTTCAGACAACCCGTGTTCGATTCCCGCTGGGAGCAGTGTGAATTGTACTTGTGGTTGGAAAAAAAATACCCCCACGGTCGACCCAGCCGTTGGCAGAAATGGGTACCAGTGTATTACCCTGGGAAGGTGAGGAATGTCGCTTCGCATGTGAGTTTCGATGCTTGATGCAACACTATACAGAAATATCCAAACATTTCTGGATAGGTGGCCGAGCACATATGGGTGTGAACTCGCGTGCTAAGACGCCGGTTCAAGTCTCGTACTTTACCTTTTAATGTGTCAAAAGTTCTATAAAAATATGGGCACTTACACCACATTCCCTATACAACCACATACGCATGATGGGACTCTTTTTTTTAAATTTTTCTGACATATCCGTCTGTGACATAATCCACCTGTTTGATCTGCTTCTCTTATGCTTTCCTTCTGAACCCACTGTAAGGCAATTCTTTCAAAGGTTTCTGTAATCTCATGACTATACATCCTATACAACTAAAATTGTGTGCAAAGATACAACTTTTAACAAATCTACCAACATGAGTACAAACTAAGTTTACTATCCAATCACATTTCTGGTTACACATTTGACAAATATGTGTTGCTTACTTGATTACTGGCCTTGCCTGCTGATCGATCTGAAATTTGAAAAGAGAGAAAAAAGAGAGAGTGTAAGTTGTACAATGAATTAAATCAAATTTTAAACTTTGTTTCAAATCATCCATATTTGAATTGACTACTATTTTATTTATCAATAGTTGAAATGCTAGGAGGGATAACACCAGAAGAGGCCAACAGAAGAGCAAAGAATCGCAGATTGTATCTCCCCTCGACGCCAACGGCAATGGAGTAAGGATAGTAGAAGAAGAAGAAGTAGAAGAATAGTTGAAATGTCATTAGAAATAATTTGTTGCAAACTGAAATTACAGAAAAATGGCCTTTATAGCTAGATTTAGTATTACTAACTACCATTTATTTCTCTTCTTCTTTACTTCGTCATCTGTCATTTAGAGTTCAGGAAAAAGATAATTTGTTGCCTTGTAATCTTTGGTTATCCTCTTCAGCTGTCATGTACTAATTATTTTTAATATTCCCTCATCCACCTTATTTTTTTTTAATGACATGATTAATCTGTTTTTGTAATGTTTGTTGATATGTGAGTCACGGTTTATTGTTAATAATACAGCAACTAATAGATAATTGAAATTGTTAAAACTACAGCTAGTAATAAATTGAATTGTGATCTATTACAAAATGAGTGAAAACTGCAAAATGTTTACAAATAGTTACAGTGAGATTACATTTTTGAAACTAGATACAATTTACTGGTAACAGTTAACTGGTTAAAAGTGATGCTGGCTAAAATTTATTACTACTTAAAATATATTAGTAGCTACACAATTTATTACTACTTAAAATATTTTAGTGGTTACACAATTTATTGTTACTTAAAATATTTTAGTGGTTACACAATTTATTGTTACTTAAAATATTTTAGTGGTTACACAATTTATTGTTACTTAAAATATTTTAGTGGCTACACAATTTATTGTTACTTAAAATATTTTAGTGGCTACACAATTATTACATTATATAGCTATCACATATCCAGAATGATTGCTAATTTGGACTTTCAAAAAAATTGAATGAGTAAATGTCAGATATACATCCACTTCTCCATTGATGTTTGTTATGTACAAATATCTTTGACAATGTTTTTCAAAATTAAGAAAATTAACTCTCAAAATTTGTTTGCTTTATATTTTATTTTGACACAAAACCACTGTATCTATCTTGCAAGGATATTATGTTACAATTAATTCAATTATTTATTAAATCCTTCTAGCAGAAAGGAAGTGTTGGATAAACTAATCACCAGTTTACACAACTTTTCACACATTACAATTTGTTTATAGAAAAACAAAAGAAAGACATTTTTATGTTTTTCTGCATTAAAATTCCCAAAATTGTGAAGATGAATTATCTGCAAAAAGTGAGCAATTTGAAAACTGAAGCAATTAATAGAATGATGCTTTCATATTGTTTCTCAATTAATTTTCATATTGTTTCTCAATTAATTTTCATATTGTTTCCCAATTATTTTTCATATTGTTTCCCAATTAATTTTCATATTGTTTCTCAATTAATTTTCATATTGTTTCTCAATTAATTTTCATATTGTTTCCCAATTAATTTTCATATTGTTTCCCAATTATTTTTCATATTGTTTCCCAATTAATGTTCATATTGTTTCTCAATTATTTTTCATTCTTGAAAATCCCAATGACATGATAAAATACAATTTAGTTGTAAAATGATTATCAATGATTATTATATATATTATTATTTTTCCTTTTTTTTAAAAATATGCTCCTCATTTAACAAGTACAAATATAGACCTCCAGATACAATTATTAATATTCAGTTATAAATACCCAAGTATATAAAACATAACAATTTGTATACAATAAACCAAGATGTCTAGGTTAAGTAGTTGAGATGATGGCAGTTTATGAAGTCTTGGAACTGTATTTTGTGGTCTCAGCACAGTGAAGAGTTGAAAACATAAAATATAAATCTATTATACTAAATGTTTAGATCTCACTCTCTGATTTATGCTGGGATGTTATCAAATGATAATAAATCAAGCATCTGATGAAGAAGGAGTCTATACAATCATCACTATCTGATGGTGGCAACACAAATTATCAAATAAACAACATTCTTACAATTGTTGCCTACATGTTGTTTAGAAACAAGATTGTTAAAAATGCTTCACACTGATCTCATTTAAGCATTATTACAAATTGTTCAATTTAGTTTCACAGAATTATTAGTTCAGCGCAACGTAATGAAACACTTTTCTACACAGTAATTTTTTGTATGGGATAGTTGCTATCTGGTCACACAAGAAAACAGTTTCATCATACAATACACCATTATATCACTGTTTCATGATAAAATACTGTCTCCCAGTTCTATAGATATTCACTGTTTCCCTGGTGTTTAGATGCAAATAGATACAGCAACAGCTTAGTGCAGCAGATTTCTGAGCTAATTTGTATTGCTTTTATGTATATGCCTGCAAACTTGTTTTCTTGTTAGTTTACAACATACAGAAATATGTCAAAACAAGAGCAGATGTGGAAACTATTAAATATCTTGCAGGTGGAAAAATACAATGTCCTGTGTGCATGGAGAACACAGTAAACTGGTTAGTTTCAAGCAGACACCTACACACCAGCCCCAAGGAACAAGAACAGATTCCAAAATAAAAACAGAAAACCACAGCAGGTTTTAATAGAAATAGTGAATATTTAATGTAACAAAATGTTCTGAAGGGTAAGATCAGAAATGAAGAACTGAGAAAAAAGATAGGAGTAATTCCCTGAATTACTGAATACATAAAGAAACAACATATAAAATAGTTTAGTCACAAGATAAGAAATACAGATCAAAACACAACACAAAGACTCTTCAATAAACGTTGCAAGAAAACCAGCAGTCATCTCAATACTGAATGGCATATGAGGAAGGAAAGAAGAAAACTGAAATGTTGAAATATATTTGTTATGAAGAGTACACAGAGGGTGGTAAACAAGCACTAACGTAACAGACAAGGTGCAGGCAAAAGCTTCACAAAAAACCATCGTCATCTCAGGCACAGTCATTAGCAATTCAATCTCTTTTTTTTTATCTGATCACATAGAAAGACTTTAGTCTGCATAGTTCACAAATTATGTGCTGCTGATCATGGCCTATTGTGCATTTTAAAAAATCCTTTGTAATATATTTTCAATATTTGTAGAAATTAGCTGGACAACTGTATTCAGTCCACTCTTTTTTATTTTCAACTGACAATGGTTATTTGACTTAGTCAATGTGTTGTCATCAAACTCCTGTAAAGCTTATATAACCTCACTGATATTGAGACCAGGGACCACTGGATAGACATCACTCCACATGGGATTCAAACAGTCATCTTTTTTATAGAGTCAAGTTGGTCACTCCATGCTGAGTGACCAACTACTAATTAATAAATAAACATAGAATTTAGTCTATTTCATTGTAAACAGTACCTGACCACTGGCTTGCTATTTGTATTTTCTTTCAGAGTGCTTAAAACATTTCATATTTTGTGCATTGTTCTTGTATTACTTGTCTTGAAGTCTTGTCCTCTTGTATTTTATTTATGTATGTTTTATGAACAGATTTGTGTACATCATTACGTTTGTATTGTATTTGTTAATTTTCATGATGCTGGTGAGTAGGCACTTTTTTACTAATAGCATAAATATATTTATATTATTATTATTATTATCATTAGCATAGGTGGCCATGTCTCTTCAAAACTGTTTATCTCTACAGTTGTTGAACATTTCTGTTGTTAACTTCTCTTAAATGGTTTGGAATTACTTCTCTTTATTTCCATTTATCTTATATTTCTATCTTTCCTCAATAGTATATTTCTATGGAAAGTTGTAAAAAAAATAATAATAATAAATTAGTCCAAGATTAGAGACTACAAGGAAATAATGGGGAAACAGCTTCATAAAATGACATATTCAAAAAGCAACTAATTACTGAAAAGGTGAAAATACAGCACACATCCCGTATATAACATACATAAGGTATACCTTTCTTTAGTAAATTATCAATCAGTCTGTTAACAGAAGCATTGTAATATTTTATAGTTCTGTGACCCTCTTGATTCTACAGGATAACTAATAATAGTTGAGGGATAGGATGCTAGAGACATTTGCTGCATGCTTGTTGGAGAATGCAACTACAGGTGACGAATGTGGGAATCTAAAACTGAATGTGGAACAAGTATGAAACCAGAGATAATGAGTGAGAGAATCTAAAATTGAATGTGGGATGAGTGGAAAAAAAAATAAGCATGGAAGCAAGTTTGCATTGTAAGAACCACTAACGTTATTAGTATGGTTAGCTTTCATTGTCTACTACAGGGACTTAGCACCTAAGTTATTAGTATGGTTAGCTTTCATTGTCTATACTACAGGGACTTAGCACCTAAGTTATTAGTATGGTTAGCTTTCATTGTCTACTACAGGGACTTAGCACCTAAGTTATTAGTATGGTTAGCTTTCATTGTCTATACTACAGGGACTTAGCACCTAAGTTATTAGTATGGTTAGCTTTCATTGTCTATACTACAGGGACTTAGCACCTAAGTTATTAGTATGGTTAGCTTTCATTGTCTATACTACAGGGACTTAGCACCTAAGTTATTAGTATGGTTAGCTTTCATTGTCTATACTACAGGGACTTAGCACCTAAGTTATTAGTATGGTTAGCTTTCATTGTCTATACTACAGGGACTTAGCACCTAAGTTATTAGTATGGTTAGCTTTCATTGTCTACTACAGGGACTTAGCACCTAAGTTATTAGTATGGTTAGCTTTCATTGTCTATACTACAGGGACTTAGCACCTAAGTTATTAGTATGGTTAGCTTTCATTGTCTATACTATAGGGACTTAGCACCTAAGTTATTAGTATGGTTAGTTTTCATTGTCTACTACAGGGACTTAGCACCTAAGTTATTAGTATGGTTAGCTTTCATTGTCAACTACAGGGACTTAGCACCTAAGTTATTAGTATGGTTAGCTTTCATTGTCTATACTACAGGGACTTAGCACCTAAGTTATTAGTATGGTTAGCTTTCATTGTCTATACTACAGGGACTTAGCACCTAAGTTATTAGTATGGTTAGCTTTCATTGTCTACTACAGGGACTTAGCACCTAAGTTATTAGTATGGTTAGCTTTCATTGTCTACTACAGGGACTTAGCATCTAAGAACTTGCAGGAGTGTAGTGTTGTCAATTCTTCATCATAATCAATCAATTCACTTAACTGCCACATTTACTAAATCATAAATCTTTTTTTTTTTTTTTAAGTGAACTCTACAGACTTTATAGAATGGGAATAGTATTAAAAATTAGAAAGAGCTTTATTTATGGTGTTTTCTGCAACCTGATATATTAATATGTCTATTTTGCAAAACAGATTTATTTACAATTTGTATATAAATATATTAAGTTCGAGAAATAGAAGAAGTATTATTTTGGATACCGACAGCTCAACTCAATGTTACAAAGATTAATTTAAAAAAAAATTAAAATAAAAAAAAAATTTAGATTTTGTTAGCCAAATCATGTTTTGCCTCAACTGGGCTGTTTGGATTCCCATCTTCCCAAATAATTCAAAGCAGACTTCACACACAACAACAAAGAAAGCAAAATAAAATGTACATCGACTGGGAAAAAAAGAACACAACACCAAGATATTCCAAATGTAAAAACAAAAATATTTAATCTCCAAGCTCATAAGTCAACAAGCGCTTGGTACAGCTCAATGGTTTGGATTTAAAAAAAACAATACATGTAAAAAATATTAGAGAAGACTATATTAAATCATGCAAGGAGATGACATGCTCACAATATTCAACAACATACAACAATTTATTAAGCCTAAGTACATGTAGACTAGTTTCTCATTGTAATAAAATAGCGTTGTAAGAAATAATAAATGATCCGTGTGTGTTTTCAGTGAATACTTCTTCCTATCAGTACATGCTCAACAGAGTATGTCCACTAAGAAAAACAAACTCACAGCCTTTGGATTGTAAAAGCATATTTCAACCACTAGACCTCTCTCACATTCAAACTGAATTATACCAAATGTAATTTCATGTTTTTATTTAATGAAAAAAATGTTCATTAATATAGCTTTTATGCAACAGCTGTTGCTTTATTATTGAGGCGAGGACACTATTGCAGGATGAGTAATAGACATCTTTACTTTCCTTCTATCTAGGCAACCATCAAATATCATTAAACTCAAATGTTTCCTCAGATATATTCTAAAACTTGTTTCTAAACTTGGATCTGCAGACCCCCGAAAGCCAGACAATGCATATATTTAAAAAAAAAACATAATTTATGACATTGCTAATTATATTGTAGGTTGTAGACAAGTGCTTGGTTTCTAATAACTCAAGTATCAAATTACATCTCATAACAAAATGTAGCCACTCATTTGAGTTACCAGCCTATCAGGTGTGATTTAGTTTAACCTATTTGGATATGACACAATTTTCTTGGTCCATTATTCTTCATAATACAAGCAACTGGAAAACAATCAAATATATTTAATAACAATATTCAATTCTCACATTTAGCAGTAAGAATTGCTATTGAACATCTGATTAATTATTATCAAATAGAAACTGTCTACAAGTTTCATTGGACATTCACTATTTTCCCTCAAGAAATAGAAACTGTCTACAAGTTTCATTGGACATTCACTATTTTCCCTCAAGGAATAGAAACTGTCTACAAGTTTCATTGAACATTCACTATTTTCCCTCAGGAATAGAAACTGTCTACAAGTTTCATTGGACATTCACTATTTTCCCTCAAGGAATAGAATTTGTCTACAAGTTTCATTGAACATTCACTATTTTCCCTCAAGGAATAGAAACTGTCTACAAGTTTCATTGGACATTCACTATTTTCCCTCAAGAAATAGAAACTGTCTACAAGTTTCATTGGACATTCACTATTTTCCCTCAAGGAATAGAAACTGTCTACAAGTTTCATTGAACATTCACTATTTTCCCTCAAGGAATAGAAACTGTCTACAAGTTTCATTGGACATTCACTATTTTCCCTCAAGGAATAGAATTTGTCTACAAGTTTCATTGAACATTCACTATTTTCCCTCAAGGAATAGAAACTGTCTACAAGTTTCATTGGACATTCACTATTTTCCCTCAAGGAATAGAATTTGTCTACAAGTTTCATTGGACATTCACTATTTTCCCTCAAGGAATAGAAACTGTCTACAAGTTTCATTGGACATTCACTATTTTCCCTCAAGGAATAGAAACTGTCTACAAGTTTCATTGGACATTCACTATTTTTCATCAAGGAATAGAAACTGTCTACAAGTTTCATTGGACATTCACTATTTTCCCTCAAGGAATAGAAACTGTCTACAAGTTTCATTGGACATTCACTATTTTCCCTCAAGGAATAGAGACTGTCAACAAGTTTCATTGGACATTCACTATTTTCCCTCAAGAAATAGAGACTGTCTACAAGTTTCATTGGACATTCACTATTTTCCCTCAAGGAATAGATACTCTCCAAAAAAAAGTATATGGATAAAAAAGCATTTCCAGATCCAGATTACGTTAATAATTACATCTCCCTCTGGGTGTGAACTTTCACATGTACAAGTTTACATAATATAATCATGAAGCAAATCCACAACAAATAAAACACATATCCCTTACTTTAACCGAATAGATTTTAAATCATTAATGACCTGAAAGAATGAGCTAATATGGTTCTTATACATCCATTGCAAGTGATAATGAGAGCAGCATTAAGTCTTGTGTTGTTGCACCCCTCTTTTGTCCATGGAAGTGACAAAAGTTCAATCCCATAACGCAATTGGGTGTGCTATTATGAATGCATGAGACAAAGCACATATATCTTCGGGCGAAGTAGATATAAAATGTTAAAAAAAAAAAAAAAAAAACTGGTGTCATAGTGAAGTGTACAATTTCATTTGAGAATGCACTGAAGATACATAAAGGCATCTCAAAATGGTTGTATCAAACACTTATAAAAACATTATGTACACATTATTACTATACATTTTATATAATTAACAGTAGCACCAGTATGGACCGTTTAAAAATATACATAATATTTTTTATTTTAAAAAAAAAAACAATATTAAAGAGTTACCCATTTGAAAGTTCCACAGCACAGGCACTAAAAAATCTAAATTCAAATGACTAGAAAAATTGGCTTACAAAATATCTTGTGACTACAGCATCAAAGATGCCCTTTTATGAGCATTATGAAGAATATGTGGATCAACGTCTTCAAGTGCCTCTCTATGTGGCAAGCTTAACTCTTTATCTCTGTTGAAATGCATCAATTGATGACACAGACCTCTCATTACCAAATCAATGTTGGTTAGCATAGAATATGAACAAGAAGAAGTAGGAGGAAGGACCCCCCCCCCCCCCAATGCCCCATAGTATTTAGGGAATGTGCTATTAGTTTTTGTTTTTAATTTGGTGTGGGCACATTTTTGGGCAATGTGGTCAGCATTACACCAGTGCCATTTTTCTTTTCCACAAAATCTGGTGTCCATTTAAGACTAGGTAAACCTAAAAGCAATTGATCAGGACAGAACTTGACCTCCTGTCCTTATTAGTTTAGTTCATTAACCACTGCTCTATTGTAAAACTCTGATCAGTTTTACTTTAAATCAAAATAATAACCACTGCTCTATTGTAAAACTCTGATCAGTTTTACTTTAAATCAAAATAAAACAGTTACTGAGGTTAGTTCATGATAATAATAAATAGCTCCCATAACAAGTAATGGTAATTACTCTCCTACACTATTCTATTACATTAAGAACAACTGCAGAAAAACTTTTTTTCGTTGTCATTTATGTTTGTTGCTGAAAGTAAAGTCCGAAAAGAATGTACCCCTTTCTTAATTTTTTTTTCCAGATGACCAGTGTGTGCAGAGACTAATAAGAAGCAACAACTGTAACTGAAGCATAAAATTGTAAGTTGAAATACCAGTCGTACACATACACACAGATTTGGATGGAACTGAGAGATCGGAACAATGAGGCCTTTGTCGCCGTTACAAGAGACATGATGTGTCGAGACTATCTATAAATGGACTATCGACTAGATTCGAGTCATGAAGGGTGCCCACACTGAATCTTTGTAAGATAGGATTAAAAAACTGTGAGATATTACATTACCTTTTGTATAAAAAGGATCCTTATATCACATCTGCAGGCAGCGCCAACAATAATTTATTGAAAAAGGTACATTCATCTGCGAACACATTGTATTTATAGTTTGCGACACAAATAAGGCTGCTACAAACATCACAAGCTAATCAGGAATAGAGCGATGACAATGCTCTGTCTGCTTCTTGAGACATTTTTTGTTATATTAGGGATCTCAGTTATTCAAAGGTTAGAAAATGAAGGCAGTATATACATCATGAAACATGAATGCAAAACAGACTGTTTCAACCTTAAAGATTTTACCACTAGAATTAAGCTCATTTACACAGAATAGTGTATATTTTAATGTCAATTGTAAGATACAAATACATTGTATAAGAGCTTGGAATAATTTACTTTAAGCCAAAATATATATTTTACAATTGAAGCTGCAAAATATATAATATAATGCTGAATGCAATAGACAATAACAAAGCACCATAATAATAAAAATGAAACAATTTATATATATATATATATATATATATATATATATATATATATATATATATATATATATAACAAACAAAAACTTTAAATTGGTTATTGCTCACTACAAAACATATTGCTTTATCAAAGCACACACACATAAAAACATGTATAATGCGAAACCATTACATTAATGATGACATTAACAGTCTGATATACATAATTTATCAGATTAAATAATTGCAAAACAATTGGGCAAATATAAAATATCTTGGAAAAAAAAAAACATTGGATTGTCTAGAACATTTGAATTTCTGCTCACATTAATAAAAAATTATATAAGTTATGCACAGGTTAGCTTTTATTGTATTAAAAATATACACACACACACATATATATATATATATATCTCAAATATATGGAATTTTAAAAAATAAAATAATGTATATTTATATTAAGCTATATAAAATATAAGGGGAAAATAAGCATATGCAAATGTGATCAATTGGGACAACAAATAAAACATTTTTTTTGAGACACCAAGATTGTGTCAAAAGTTATAGATTGATGCTATATGAATAAAGTTAGACCATTTACTGAAGTTCTGAACATTTTCAAAGATAGTACTTCCCTGACATGAAACTACAAGTAGGTAGACCAGTTTTTATAATTTGTTTTATGATTAGACCCCTGTGGAGAAAGGAAGGGAGAGAGAGGGAGAGATAGAGAGAGAGAGAGAGAGAGAGAGAGAGAGAAATAGGGGAAATGAGAGGGGGAAAAGGTAAAGGAGCTGGAAGTTTTAAAAAAAATATTTATTTATTTTTTTTTCTTAACTTAATTGACAAGTAATTTGACTAATGAGAAACCTTAAATGTCAAGCAAAGTCTTTCACTGGCTTAAAACACAAAGTTTAATATTGAAAAATGTTACTTTGCTGAATTATTGGTTTAACTTCACTCATTAAACATTAGGATAGAACTAAATTGCTTCATACTAGTGCAGGGAGTGTAATGAGCACCTATATTTTCCCTCTGTTGGACAACAGTCCAGTTCTGAGCAAATCTCATTAAATCTAATTGTTTCCTCGGATAGAACTGGTTTTTAAACTAGAATTTGCTGACTTAATAATATGTCAAACAATATATATGGCCTTTGGCATCTTGACAGGCAATTGGTAGCAAGTAATCATGATAAGTCAGTAGTTTGGTAAAATTTTTAGTTTCTTATGCTGGATGCTGCTTTGCTGAACAGCTGCTCTCATGGCTGCATCTGCCAATATTGGATAGACAGATCCCACCACAGAATGAACAAGATGTATTTGTGGTGACTGGTCTTGTCTCCTTTCTCGTGTGCCTTCTGTCTTCTGAATTTGATATCAGCACTGCCTCAAATGTTGCAACAAAATTTTTGTATTTTTGTTCTCCATGTGCTAAGATGTGCAGCCAGATTTTCCTACTTTCTTTCACTGATAAAGAATTGACTCAAGAAAGCCTTGCAAACATCCTTATATCTCAGCACTGGTCTGTTCTTCCTCTCTTTCTGTCCTTAAGCTAACCATACAATATTTGTTTGGGAATATGGTTGTTTGCCATTCTTCTTACATGACCCAGCCACCTTAGTCTTGCCATTCTTCTTACAAGACCCAGCCACCTTAGTCTACAACTCCTAATTGTTGTCATGATGGTTGGGAGTTTGGCATGTTGCAAGACATCAGAGTTGATTACTTTGTCCTACCAGTTGATGTTCATAATCTTTCAAAAGCAATGCACATGAAAACTGTTTAACCTTTTCTCCTGCCCTGCATAGGTAGTCTAAGTTTCTGATCTGTATAGAACCGTAATAAACACACAACTTTGGTAAATTATATATATATATATATATATTTTATATACACCTTATAACTTTATACATTGCTTAATGTATATACAAGGCAGATGAGACAGAGTCAGACTAAGACTAAATTGGGCTGGTAACATCAAAAGATGGACAGGTGAACCTATGACAACGCGAACCATCAAGACATAAGACAGAGAGTAAAATTTTCCATGATTGCAAATCTTCTATGTCTACATGGCACCCAATTAATGAATTGTATATTATATTGTACAGAAATTCTTATATTATATTGTACAAAAATTCTTATATTATATTGTACAGAAATTCTTATATTATATTGTCCAGAGGTTTTAAGTTTCTAATTCTGGTATTTTGGCTTCACATATCTGCTATTATATATACAAAATTGTTCAGTATTATTTGTGGTTAAAATGAACACACATACATTAAGTCAGGAAAAAATTATCAATGAAATGAAAAATATTAAAGATGTAAAATATTAGGCATGAGAAATATTTTGAGCAAATAAAAATTGTGCCACGATGGCTGTGGGCAACAGAACAATTATGATAAATTTGAGAGAGTAACAACCTGGGATGAACAATTAACAAGCTTGATAGAAAAAGGCATACAATTAACAAGCCTAACAGAGAGTTTTATTATCACAGCAACAGACATATCTTATTGACAATCTATTGCAATTAAAGTTTGTGGAGAAAGCTCTTGTCATTATGATGATGACTCAAGATTATGATTTAGAAGTGTAAAAATTAGACATCACCAAAAACAATGAATTATGTGTCTATTAATTATAAATGTGCCCATTGAATATCTGTGTCCTGATGTTGAAAGAAATGTTTTCATTAATTGCTGTACATCCGTCAAGGGTGGTGATACATTTATTTGTTACATCCGTCAATTGTGGTGACCCATTTATTTGTTAAGTTTATGTGTGTAAATATGACTGTTAAGCCAGACACAGGCCTGGGATAACCTAGCACAATGTGGACACGTTACAGTTACTGCTACAAGGAGATCCATTTCACAAGCCTCTCTAACCTGTCTTCATTGTTCAGCTGCTAATCTTTTGCATACCTTCCATATAAATTTTAGGTGAACCTTTACAACAGACCAAAAAACCCGTACATGACATATGGTCATAAGATATCTCCGGTTAAATGTGTTAAAATGCTTAAATGTGTTAAAATGTGAGTCGTTCTTGGCTGTTCTCGGTAACTTGTTTTGTTTTCGCCAGTTGCAAAAATAGCTGATATACAGTTTTTGACAAATTTTATTGGTAGTTATTGTAAGAAAAAACAAAATGCAGACTTTCACAAAAATAAATACTTTTCCCCATATTAATTGAGAGTATGGGCCATCTAAAAAAAAAACCATTAAAAGCATATTAAATACAGGAAAACACAGAACAGAGACAAATGGCGAGATTTGATAAAAGATCTTTACAAGGATTGAAAACTGCTAGATTAAAATATTAGGAAAGAAAAGGAGTATCTGGGTCTATGCCCTATAGGCTGGCTACAGCTTGAAAGGTCAATAGATAGATAGAAATACGGGAAAAACATATCATATGGAAGGTATGCTTTTGTTTGTCTCACAGAATGTAGTCCCACATAGAAGAGATGTGCTCCAGACAGTTCTTTATTGAGCCACATTTTCCATTGTTTGAATACTAATTTCATTAATTCAAGCTAATATGACAAATACTTTCTGATAACTCCACAGTGCTGCATTTTACATGCAAGCTTCACAATTCAATATTATATATGTATATTACAATTGATGTGGATAGAATCCTGAATAAAAAAACAAAACAAAAAAAAACTGTTAACTTATTTAAAAGAAAAAAAATTTCCTTGTGTTGGAATGTGAGCAAACATTGCAAGGGCATGGAGTTAAGGTGAAATGAAGAATCACGAACACACACCACAGGCGAAATTAGTGGCATTTATCTGATGAATAGTAAAAAGTAAAGGTTCCCTCCAAGCCTTGCTGAGTGTATTGGGGAATATGTGTATATATGGAATATAGTGACCATATTTTTCTATGACCATGGCACATTTTTGGGTAATGTAGTCAGTATTATGCCAGGCTGCCTTTACTTCCCAGATAAATCTCTGGTACCCGTTTTTAGAGACTGGGTGAACCCCCGGAGCCTTGTCAATAAAAAAATAATCTGCCACTGCTGGATATCGAACCTCCTGGTGAATAGGTGACTGGTAATTATGATTATTCAGGTGAGCTGAGAGGTTACAGGGTGGCAGAAAGGTGACATAGGTGTAACAGGGGAGTGTTACGTGA
Organism: Megaustenia siamemsis; assembly: GCA_032433765.1. Taxonomy (NCBI): domain Eukaryota; kingdom Metazoa; phylum Mollusca; class Gastropoda; order Stylommatophora; family Ariophantidae; genus Megaustenia; species Megaustenia siamemsis. Next base: position 72,338,678 of record JAVIAB010000125.1, on the reverse strand, counting down.
GCAAGCAATAAAATGTGTTCAATTACATTTGGAATTGATTGGAGAGAGGGGAGGGATGCAATTTTTGAGTTGTGTTTGGGGTGGAGGAATGAGGGTCTTAGGGTTGGAGCAGCAACAAAAAATAAGGGGCATAGGTCTGAAACAGATCAAGGCTGAGTTCAATTCTTCTGGCATGAATATATGACATGGCTTGAGCTTTAACATAGTTATATGAACATAATAATAATTGCTAATGGTTTGAACATTAGTTTTATTCTATTAAATTTAAGCAACAAAATACATTTTTTTAATGTTAAAAAAACAAAAAAAAAAAAAACAGAAGTCATTTTAACGTGCTATGCTTTTTTTTGACAGTGTGGGTAGTAAACAATTTTTGTTGACAATAGTAACGTTGGCCACATTTCAATAATAAACTATATTTGTCCTGAATTGCCTTTTATTTCTGTTTGACTGACTTCAGAGTTTTGAATTAATTACCATTTCATTCTAACTGTTGTTAAACTATTCATGTTGATGCCACTTGTTGTACATTATAAACATGCATATGTGTGTTTGGGTCTATGCCTCATAGTAGGAAGAATTCAAATAACTGTTGCTCATTAACTCATAGATAGAATTTGATACAATGCCCTTGTCATTAGATTTGAGTGTCTATAAAAGTATGTACCTATTTATTTTTATCTGCTAAGTGACTATCTATAAAAGTATGTACCTATTTATTTTTATCTTCCAGGCTATAAGGTGTCTATAAAAGTGTGTACCTATTTATTTTTATCTGCTAAGTGACTATCTATAAAAGTATGTACCCATTTATTTTTATCTGCTAAGTGACTATCTATAAAAGTATGTACCCATTTATTTTTATCTTCCAGGCTATAAAGTGTCTATAAAAGTGTGTACCTATTTATTTTTATCTTCCAGGCTATAAAGTGTCTATAAAAGTGTGTACCTATTTATTTTTATCTTCCAGGCTATAAAGTGTCTATAAAAGTGTGTACCTATTTATTTTTATCTGCTAGGTGACTGTCTATAAAAGTGTGTGCCCATTTATTTTTATCTGCTAGATGATCTATAAAAGCATGTATCTATTTATTTTTATCTACTAGCTGACTGTCTATAAAAGTGTGTACCCATTTATTTTTATCTGCTAAGTGACTGTCTACAAAAGTGTGTACCCATTTATTTTTATCTGCTAAGTGACTATCTATCTGCTAAGTGACTGTCTATAAAAGTGTGTACCCATTTATTTTTATCTGCTAAGTGACTATCTATAAAAGTGTGTACCCATTTATTTTTATCTGCTAAGTGACTGTCTATAAAAGTGTGTACCCATTTATTTTTATCTGCTAAGTTACTGTCTATAAAAGTGTGTACCCATTTATTTTTATCTGCTAGGTGACTGTCTATAAAAGTGTGTACCCATTTATTTTTATCTGCTAGGTGACTGTCTATAAAAGTGTGTACCCATTTACTTTTATCTGTTAAGTGACTATCTATAAAAGTGTGTACCCATTTATTTTTATCTGCTAGGTGACTGTCTAAAAGTGTGTACCCATTTATTTTTATCTGCTAGGTGACTGTCTTTAAAAGTGTGTACCCATTTATTTTTATCTGCTAGATAACTGTCTATAAAAGTGTGTACCCATTTATTTGTATATGCTAGGTAACAGTGTCTATGAAAGAATGTACCTTTTTATTTGTAACTCTTAGGCTACACAGTGTCTATGAAAGAATATATCTATATATTTTTATAAATAAGGTGACACCATCAATAAAAGTATATACATTACTTATTTTTACCCAACAGGCTACAATATGTAACAATTACCAATTGCAAAACAAGCTTCACACAAGTAAAAACAGAATTGCAGGATCTGTTACATACAAATAAAAAAAAGAATTTGCAGGATCTGCTACACTAAACACAAAAGTGCTTTAGTGGGGTAGAATGTAACGGTGCTAGACAGATTTCATGATGAAACTTGTACTACAACAACACATAATTTCAAAGTCATATCTTTTAAAAACCAGTGCCTATCACAGCCCATATACATTTCAATGGCCTTTATAGATCATCTGTATGTGGCTTTATAAGGATGACTTCAGTAACATTGGAAATCATCCTGCTGTTTTAGATAACCTTTAGAAGTATGTATCAATTAATAAGAAAATCTTCAGGAAAATGTTTCTGTCTTTGTTAACTTTCTGGTTTGTTATAATTTTACACAACTTTAAATGGTCTTTTGTTTAAGGCTTTGTTATATGGTATTTTCATTTGAAATGATCGCTAAAGGCACATATATGTGACTTTCATTCAGGATTCTTTCATAAACTTCAGATTATTAGTATTAATCCATGAAGTTGATAGTAGGCACATAAAAAAATTGTGGTCAGTTTTGTATTTATATAAAATATATAAGCATAGATTTGAATTTTTTGGAGTTTAGATATCTATCTATCGATCGACCTTTCAAGCCTAGCCGTCTCATAGGACATAGACCCAGATACTCTTTCTCTTATCTAAATTTTTATTCTAGCAGTTTTCAATCCTTGTAAAGATCTTTTATCAAATCTCGCCATTTGTCTCTGTTCTGTGCAAGCAACTCTATCTCATTCAGGGAGCTAATTCCTGCTGCTCTTGCCTCTCTGATCAATGTTCTTCTGAGTGTCTCTCTGATCCAGCCTCTTTTCCTCTTACCTGTTGTTTCCCACATGAGGGCTTGCTTTGTTTTTCGGTTATTATTTCTCCTCATCACATGTCCAACATATGACCATCGTCTTTTCTTGATTACTGAAGATATTAGTGGTTGATTGGCGATTTCTCTAATTTCCTTTTTTGTCTTGAATTCTTTCCATGCTATACCAAGTATTTTCCTTAGACATTTATTTTCGAATGCGTTCAACTTTGTTTCTATATCTCTTGTTGTTTTCCAGCTTTCACACGCATACGTAAGGGTTGATAGTACATTTGATTTGAATAGTCTAAGTTTTGTGTTTGTGCTGATTAGTTTTGATTCCACAACTTTTCAAAGCTTCTGAAAGACATTGCTGCTTTAGTTATTCTGATTCTAATTTCTTTACTTGTATCCCCTTCTCGATCAATGTGACTTCCAAGATAGATAAAGTGATTGATCTCTTCCACTGGTTTGTCTTCTATGTATATTCTGTCATCTGTTGGAATTAAGCTTTTCATGACTCTAGTCTTTTTATGATTGATCTCAAGCCCAATTTTGCTGGCTATTGATAGTTCGTTTGTGTTTTCCTGCATTGTTTTTATCTGACTGCTGATGAGGACTATGTCATCAGCTAAGTCGAGGTCCTCCAAATGGTCCCCTTGTATCCATTTGATGCCTTGTGTTACCTGTGCAGCATTTCTTCATTATGAAGTCCATAACAATTCCAAATAACAAGGGCGATAAAATACATCCTTGTTTAACCCCAGTTTCTATTGAAAAACATTCGCTCAGTCCTTCCTCTGTTCGAACTGCACATGTGTAGCCATCATACATGTCTTTAATAATATTTATGATTTTTTTATGGTAAGCCATATTGCTTCAGAATTTTCCACAAAGAATCTCTATGAACGCTGGTGAATGTTTCCTTGAAGTCAATGAAGTTAAGCACAAAAGGTTTTTGCTTTTTAATGTGTTCCTCCAATATAAGTTGTAGAGTGAAAATGTGGTCAAGGCAGCTTCTCCCTTTTCTAAACTCAGCCTGTTCTTCACAGATATAAGTTTAGATATAAGCTAGAAAAATTGTATTTTGCTGCTGTAAGTAAAAAAAGTAAAGTACCCCCGTCACGCCAAGTGGCGTATAGGGAACATGGTGTTAGTGACCATAAATTTTACAGACCTTCGGCACATGATTTTTGGGGTAATGTGGTATTTTGCTGCGGTGAGGTGACAGTATCTCTATAAATACTAAATGCACTGTATATTATATGTTAGCTTTTGTCACCGATCTAAACAATTGCTCTCTTACATCATTTTCTGCATAAATTATAAGCACAAACTTTTGTTTAACATATATAAAAGTAGTCCTAAACTTTTGCTTAACATAACATTAATAAGAGTAATTCCAAATTATTGTTTAATATAACATTATTAAGAGTAATTCTAAATTATTGTTTAATATAACATTATTAAGAGTAATTCCAAATTATTGTTTAATATAACATTATTAAGAGTAATTCTAAATTATTGTTTAATATAACATTAATAGGAGTAATTGCAAACTACTGTTTAACATAACATTAATATTTGAATAACAGTAGTTGAATAGAATTTGGTATAATGCCCTCATCACTTGCTCTAGTGTCCATAAAAGTATTATCCATTTAAAGTGACAAATAATGACACAAGCTTTCTCCTCTTGTGTGGAACCAATGTGAAGGTCACAGAGGTAGCTGTGTTATGTGACCTGCAGGGTATATCCTCATACATAAAGTATGTCAAGGACAGCTTCAGTCTCAGTTGATCCACTGGTAAAATGGTTACCTGTTTTGTTGAATTACTGAAAACGCTGGCAGCACCACAATAGTTGTGATGTCCACACTTTCATTGTCTGTATTTTCAACAAAAACTTAACTGAATAGAAATGGCATAGTGGTGGCTGAGTGTTGTATGAAGCATAAGGCAGCTCTAAATCGAAGGTTTAATCATTTAAAAAATATATACATATAATTCTAATATAGCACAAAATTCCTACTTGGTGTGGTTTACACTGTTGGAATGAATAAAAGACTCTTCCCATTAAAATATAAAAACACTTAATACTGTTTAATAAACAGGTCATAAACTGTAACCATTATGCTACAGAATGGAATGACTTATTTGTGAATGAGAAACAATCAACAACATCAAACAACAGTCTCTGTGTCATTAGGCAGAACATGCTATTCAATCAGATGCTAGAATGTTTAGTCCTGTGTGACAAGCTCTACTCCATGTTTCTGACGCAGCCATTCCTGGACCATATGATTCCAACCTATCATGTTTAATTTGGCTACATGGTGACTCATGTGCATTATATCTATGGCCTCTATGTGTGGATTTAGCTGTATATTTTTATCACTGGGCGTCACGTACAGCAACATCTGTGTGAGCTATTTGATTACTGATCCTACAGTCTAAGGTTCTTTATTAATTCCCTTATTTGTGGCATTTTTCTTTTCTTTACTGTTTATAAATGAAGAAAAACAGTCTATTTAATGGTTAGTTATTGATCCAGCAGCTTGTTGTCTTTTACCCTTTGACTACTAGATTTTGTGTTCTTTGGTTGATTTTCTATAAAATAAGATAAATGCGGTCTTTTTAATAACAAATGACCGTGAAGTATGTGACCTCTTGCTCTTTAACTTCTTGCACATGACTTCGACAAACACAGATCCACGTCACTTCTTGATGAAAGAGATGGGAGTTAAGATGGGCACAGCCAGAAATGAGAAACTTAGTGGGCGTGTAAGAAGACTTATCAACCAACATAGAACTGGAGTCGTCAGTCGCTGGACACTAAGGGAATTGCTGAGGAGGGGATCTGAGCTCTTATGGACATGTTCGGAGTGCAATGATGATGACCCGCAAATAACTCAATAACTTGCTCTTTAACCCCTGAGCTTTATGGTGGTTTGTTGGTTGACTGAAGGTAACCTTTTGTCCTTTAGCCAATGTCATAATGTGTACTCTTACTGCTGAAGTTCCCCGTAGGAATTGGCACTTGTCATGCTGGAGAGCCATTGTTGGTTGTTACTGAGAAGCTCATCAGTTTCCATGAAGGCAGGCCTGATCAAAGTGAACTTCCTGTACAGAAATATCCAACTGTGGAGCTACACTATCTGTAGCACATCTGTTTGGGGATGAAGTTTGAACCTCACTAACAAATTGTCTCAACAATTTGGGGCTGTTTTGCTTATTGCTGATAAAAATAAAAGGTTTCCTTTTCTTTAAGGTGGACTCTTTTGGATTTGGTATCATCTTAACAAGCTTTAAATCATCTTTGCTTTGGTTATCTTGGTCACTAACTTTCTCTCTTACTTGAAAATCATGGTTACTATCAAAGAGCGACTCCTTCTTGCTGCTCTTCTAATCTCACTCCTGTCAGGCTGTTGTGCTCTGTGCCTTGGTGTAACTACACTTCTATTTAATGTCCTGTTTTTCTCTGTCTGATTCTGACCAACACTTCCATGTTGCAATGTTGAATCATCTACATGCTGTCTGTTTCTGACTTTTTCATCTTCATCTTCACCCATTAAAATATGTTCAAACACTTTCCAGCCCCTCTCAAACTTGTCATGCTGTAATACATCTAAATGGAAGTCATTACTGGAGTCTTTACATGCTATGAATGTTTGCCCTCTTCGCCGGACTTTGGTGGAGAATTTCTGCCCTTCTTTAGAAATATTCTTGTCATCATTGGAGAAGTTATCAAATGTGGAGTCTGATTCATGGCTGGAATCAAGTGCTGTCAAGCTAGAGTTTGCACATGATCTAGACTTGGACTCATGTAAATCATCTTTGGTTTCTGTTAGATGCTTTGATTCAACTAAGTCATTTTTTACTTCTGTTAAACACATGGAAAGATTTAATTTACTTTTGTATTCTGCAATATTTTGTGACTGATTAATGAGTTCTGTAATGCGATTATTTTGTTCACGGACAATAATAAAATGCTTTTTTCTCCTCTGGTGAGTGTGTTTCAAACTTCCATAACCAGCTGGAGTGATAAGAGTATGTGTTTTATTTGAGATATCTCCTGCTTGCTGTAAATGAGAATCTGAAGACACAATGTCTTTGCTTGTGTTAGAAGAGTTCACACTATCACTGCTAGAGCTGACATCATCTGTGTTAATCAGGTGAGACCTGTTGGTATTTGTGGAGCTTGTATTAAAATTTATATATTCAAAACTGGCATCTTTACTGCTGCATACCTCACCACTGATATTTGGAGAGCTAGTGTTAGGGTTTTGGTCTTCAAAACTGGTATCTTTACTGCTGGACATTTCACTACTGATGTTTGGGGCGCTACTACTAGTGTTCATGTGTCCAAAACTGGTATCTTTACTGTTGCATACTCCACCACTGATGTTTGGGGCACTAGTACTAGGGTTCATGTGTCCAAAACTGGTATCTTTACTGTCGATTATCTCAGCACTGATGTTCCCACTACTGCCATCACTGTCATCATTAGCAGATTGGTCATGCACACTGATACTGTGATCAAAGTCAAGGTCACATTTAGAGTTGGGATGCAGGACATGGTACATACCATCCAATGACCTGCCAGCTTGGTGATCATTTGACGATGACTTTCTCATCATCTTGCGCATTTCATCCAACTTTTTCTCCATCTCCTTCAACTGGAAAATAAGAGATTCAAAACAATTTTTATTTCAATAAGATAGTATATGTAAGATATATGTTTATTTTCTTGAAAACTTGGAAAAAATATTACATTAAAATGTATATATTTGACTAAAAAAATATACTGAAAATAAAATGCTACATTTGAACATATATAATTGATAAAAATACTGAAAATGCTACATTAGAACATTTATATTTGATATAAATACAGAAAAATACTACATTACTCTACATTATTTAAAAAATACATTAGAATGTATATATATTTATTTTTAAAAAAATACTGAACGTGTTAATTAAAAAGCACTTTATAAAAATACTTTAAAATGCTACATTAGAAAGTGTATATTTTATTATTAAAAAAAAACACTTACATATGACTACATTAGAATGTATATATTTTATAAATTAAAAATTATATATTTTTATATTTATAATCAATGACTATCTGAGATCATCATTAGGTGGCCTGAATAGAGAAAGATGTAGCCATTTTGAATGCAGTCTTGTTGACTAGCTGTGTTATCTATTCTCAACCCCTTCTTGGTTGTCCCATTTTCTGCTAATCTGAAACCATACATTAGTGCTCCTTTAAGGCCACTGTTGTTTTGATATGGCCAACATATGTGTTGTCTTTGTTTCATTGACTCATCATCGTGTGCCTTCTCCGCAACAAAGGTTGGCTACCATGGATCGCCATTCTACTCTGTTTCTTGCTTTGATGGTGCAGGCCGTCATAGATTGACTTGACCATCTTTTGATGTTCCTCGTCCATGTTAGTCTTGGTCTGCCTCTGCCTTTTTTACCTTGTATTTTTCCTTCCAATATTACTTTTAGTAGGCTGTTGTGTCTTTTAACATGCCCCAGAAATTACATTTGTCTTGTCTTAATTGTATTTAGTAGTTCTCTTTTTATTTTCAGTTGTTTTAAAACTTCATCGTTTGTTATCTTTTGTTTCCATCGAATTCTACCTATTCTTCTATAAATCCACATTTCAAAGGCTTCAATTTTCTGTGCTGTTTTCTTGTCTAATGTCCATGTTTCTGCACCATACAGGAATATTGAGAAGATGTAACATTTTGCCATTCTTAGTTTCAGCCCTGCTGATATTTGTTTTGTTGTTAGTATATTTTTCATGGCATTAAAATTACTTTTTGCCATACCTATTCTTTTGTTTATTTCAGTTTTGCATTTTCCATCATTGGTTATAGTATGTCCCAGGTTGTTGTAACTCTGGACTGTCTCCAGATGTATTCCCTCAACTGTGATATTTAATTGTAGGTCTTGAGAATTTTCTTCGTTTATGATCATAGTTTTAGTCTTTTTGATATTCATTTCATTGACTAGTCCAGTTTATTTTAATTTGTTTAGAAAACGTTTATTGGTTCGCTTGTCTATTCAGGTTATTCTGTGGCAAAACTGGTGAATGCTCATCCATGAAAGGCTAGGTTCACATACACAAGATAAAACATGCTAACATAAACCAAACAGATAAATATACAACTATATTCTTTATCATTCAATAAATTGACAGCAGACAGTGATCAACACAATACGGAGTCTTAGATACAATTTACAAAAGAAAAATTTAAAGTGAAATTAAATAACGATAACACACCTTTCCAAAAGCTTTAGTATAAGACTGCCTTCTCTGCTTGCGGACATACTTGCTGACTGTCTTATCACTTGCAAGTCTATGTGCTGCAGCTGTTATCTTGCCCTGCAGTTCTACCTCCAGCTCCAGCTTTGACAGCTCAACTGACAGCTGAGAATAAGAACAACAACTGAACTATCACAAGGTTTTTATGTGCTAGTGGGTACAAATATATAAATGAAAGCTTCAAAGGAATTATTTCTTTTATTTTATCTTGTCTTCCCGAACCGAGAAGTTCTATGACCCAGTGCCATGAACCGTTAGTTTTAGTAGCTTCAACTTTAAAGTCAGCAACATTTTTTTCTCTGCTTTTCTTTTCCATTACAGACTGTGGAAGCAATCAGTGTAGATATCAGCATCCTGCAGCAAAAACTCTCTCTCCTTATTATTCAGTCAATGATAAATAACCAGGCCCCATGCCTGGTTGATGTCTTTCTCAGTTACAGTTCATTATCTTTAGCTCCAATTTTCTTCAAATTACCACAAATGTCCATTCATAATGGCTACAGTACAGCTATTTAAGTAAGTAAAGGTTTCCATGGCTTGCTGGGCGTATGGGGAGAGTATGGTGTTAGTGACCAAATTTATGAGCACAGCACATTCTTGGGTTGTGAGATCAGTATCATGTCAGGCCGCCATTACTTTCCAGAAAAAATCTCTGGTACCAATTTTTAGAGACTGGGTGAACCCTGGAGCCTTGTCAGCCCAAAAAAGAAATCCACCACTTCTGGGCTTAGAATCCAGACCCATCTAATTAGGAGGCAAGTACACTAACCACTCAGCCACCGAGGTACAGTTATATATTCAGAAAAGAAATCCTTATTTTTGTATAAACAGCAGAAACACAGCAAAGAATGTCATCATATTGTAAGTTTTCTGTTGTTGCTCTTCTTAAGTTTAAACCAAAAAAAATCAAATAAAAAACTGTAGTAAAACTAATCTACTACCAGTAACATGCATAATAAACAGCTATAGCTCTCAAGTTTAACTTTTAATTATAGATAATTATTATATATCATTTCATTGTAGCTTTGAGTATACTAGATAGGCCAAGATGTCCAGAATGTGAATGATGGATGTGGTGACAGGCAACTACTTGCATTAAGACTAGCAGCAATCAGTGGATCAAGACCCTACTCCACTCTTTGCTGTGGTCCTGGTAATAGACTGATCATTATGTGGCCAAACAAATAGGAAGGGACTCAAGAGGGAAGGCAACTTGACACCCAAAAATGCAATGGTGAATGAAGATATGCTGCACCAACAAAAAATTGCAATATCACAGTTTGCTTTAAATCGCAACAAAACGCAATTACATTCCCAAACATTTATTTCTTTCTGGCATTCACCCGACCACTAAAGGACTGAACAGTCCTCTTGATTTTAAAGTGTGTTAAGTGGACGTAAATGTGTTGTGTTTGCAGCTAGACTGAGATATTTGTGCCTTTCAGCCCAACATATCTGTCTCCAGCACAGCATTTTCCAGTACCGGATTGCCGTCCCCCTTTGAACCCACCTCATGTGGCCAAATTGGATAGTCTGTTTCCAGGAGCACTGTTAGGAGGTGAAGCAGGTCTTGGTCAGCTTTGTTGTTGGCTGATCCTGACACATGCAGTCAGCTGTGGGTCACTGACACACACTCAGCTCATATGCTACAAGCATCCTTTAAAGATTGAAAATGAAGAGAAGTAGAAGACCACAGAAGACAATGAAGATTAAATCTGAGTAGTGCGATGTAATCTTGAAGCCATGTACTCATCCTGAATTGGTCCAATGTATCCTTTAGTACACCATTGATGACAATGAAAGTGGTTGTGATGGGACTGGCATTGCATCATGCTAAACAAAATTAATTCAGACAAGCTGGGTCTAGAGGTGGAGATGTCCCAGCATTGCCTTAAACGCCAGTGTAAAGTGGCATATGTATTTTCATCCCTAAAAGGGTGATCAAGAATGAATAAAAAGTATAATTGAACTTCCGTGTGTATTATTTGTATGTATGTGCATATGTACTAACATATGTGGCTTTAAATAACCAATTCATCATTTTCATAAGACAACAGGGTGCTGTGTCAAAATATGGAATACACTCACCTGGTCAGTTTCCTGTCCACTCTTGACAGTAAGGGAGAAGGCTGTGCCCACTCTCCTCCTGAACACAGGTGGCTGTTCACCTGGGCCTAGGGGGAAATCATGGGGAAGTTCTCCTATCAACTCCTGCAAATGAAGATACACAGGTAAGTAAGGAAGACACATGAATACATGCAGATGATATATGGGTAAATGAGGAAATCACATGAGTAAATGAGGAAGATAAATGGGTAAGTGAGGAAATCACATGAGTAAATGAGGAAGATAAATGGGTAAGTGAGGAAATCACATGAGTAAATGAGGAAGATAAATGGGTAAGTGAGGAAATCACATGAGTAAATGAGGAAGATAAATGGGTAAGTGAGGAAATCACATGAATAAATAAGGAAGATAAATGGGTAAGTGAGGAAATCACATGAATAAATATGGAAGATAAATGGGTAAGTGAGGAAATCACATGAATAAATGAGGAAGATAAATGGGTAAGTGAGGAATCACATGAATAAATAAGGAAGATAAAAGCATAAGTGAGGAAATCACATGAATAAATGAGGAAGATAAAAGCATAAGTGAGGAAATCACATGAATAAATGAGGAAGATAAAAGCATAAGTGAGGAAATCACATGAATAAATATGGAAGATAAAAGCGTAAGTGAGGAAATCACATGAATAAATGAGGAAGATAAAAGCATAAGTGAGGAAATCACATGAATAAATGATGAAGATAAAAGCATAAGTGAGGAAATCACATGAATAAATGAGGAAGATAAAAGCGAAAGTGAGGAAATCACATGAATAAATGATGAAGATAAATGGGTAAGTGAGGAAATCACATGAATAAATGAGGAAGATAAATGGGTAAGTGAGGAAATCACATGAATAAATGAGGAAGATAAAAGCATAAGTGAGGAAATCACATGAATAAATGAGGAAGATAAAAGCATAAGTGAGGAAATCACATGAATAAATGATGAAGATAAAAGCATAAGTGAGGAAATCACATGAATAAATGAGGAAGATAAAAGCATAAGTGAGGAAATCACATGAATAAATGATGAAGATAAAAGCATAAGTGAGGAAATCACATGAATAAATGAGGAAGATAAAAGCGAAAGTGAGGAAATCACATGAATAAATGAGGAAGATAAAAGCATAAGTGAGGAAATCACATGAATAAATGAGGAAGATAAAAGCGAAAGTGAGGAAATCACATGAATAAATGATGAAGATAAATGGGTAAGTGAGGAAATCACATGAATAAATGAGGAAGATAAATGGGTAAGTGAGGAAATCACATGAATAAATGAGGAAGATAAAAGCATAAGTGAGGAAATCACATGAATAAATGAGGAAGATAAAAGCATAAGTGAGGAAATCACATGAATAAATGATGAAGATAAAAGCATAAGTGAGGAAATCACATGAATAAATGAGGAAGATAAAAGCATAAGTGAGGAAATCACATGAATAAATGATGAAGATAAAAGCATAAGTGAGGAAATCACATGAATAAATGAGGAAGATAAAAGCGAAAGTGAGGAAATCACATGAATAAATGAGGAAGATAAAAGCGAAAGTGAGGAAATCATATGAATAAATGAGGAAGATAAATGGGTAAGTGAGGAAATCACATGAATAAATGAGGAAGATAAATGGGTAAGTGAGGAAATCACATGAATAAATCAGGAAGATAAAAGCATAAATGAGGAAATCACATGAATAAATGTGGAAGATAAAAGCGTAAGTGAGGAAATCACATGAATAAATGTGGAAGATAAAAGCATATGTGAGGAAATCACATGAATAAATGTGGAAGATAAAAGTGTAAGTGAGAAAATCACATGAATGAATGAGGAAGATAAATGGGTAAGTGAGGAAATCACATGAATAAATGAGGAAGATAAATGGGTAAGTGAGGAAATCCCATGAATAAATGAGGAAGATAAATGGGTAAGTGAGGAAATCACATGAATAAATGACACTAAAATCTAGCACGACCAGTGCTCAGCTTCCATAAAGTGTTACTTTGACACTGCAAAACTTACAGACTATGCTAAATCCTTCATAAATTGCTATTCTGGCTCTAGCAACTTAAACCGTGCTCTTCTTGCATATATTGTATTGTTACTAAAGCCTAGCACCAACAGTTCTCTAAAAGTATTGTTCTGTCTACATTATATTGTTCTTCTATTGTTCTCTCTACATATGAACCATATAATGATATATTGAGAGTTTTCTTTTTCTCTATTTCAGGTGTCATATCCTTGAGGAATCTCTACCTCCAACCCTAGTCTAAACATTGTTGCTGTTCTTTATGTTGGGATCTTTCAGTGTACAAGAACAACCATACTGATCCTATACACAAATACAGATTTAATGTGATGTGCTGATCTCTTTCTTATCCTTGTGATTTTCTTAGCAATGTAGCTATGACAGCTGAGGGACTGAATATCGAGGTCCAGGGAGAGAGAGATGAGAATAAAAAGGAAAGAACAAACAAGAAAAGATTAGGAGAGATGTAAGTGCATGGACATGACAAAGAAATGTTAGGTAAAAGAAGGCAGGGTTTAGAGAATGAGATGAGATAGATAGAAGGAAAGGATAGGATAGGATAGGATAGGATAGGATAGGATAGGATAGGATAGGATAGGACAGGACAGGATAGGATAGGATAGGATAGGATAGGATAGGATAGATAGATTGTTAGATAGATAGATAGATAGATAGATAGATAGATAGATAGATAGATAGATAGATAGATAGATAGATAGATAGATAGATAGATAGATAGATAGATAGATAGATAGATAGATAGATAGATAGATAGATAGATAGATAGATAGATAGATAGATAGATAGATAGATAGATAGATAGATAGATAGATAGATAGATAGATAGATAGATAGATAGATAGATAGATAGATAGATAGATAGATAGATAGATAGATAGATAGATAGATAGATAGATAGATAGATAGATAGATAGATAGATAGATAGATAGATAGATAGATAGATAGATAGATAGATAGATAGATAGATAGATAGATAGATAGATAGATAGATAGATAGATAGATAGATAGATAGATAGATAGATAGATAGATAGATAGATAGATAGATAGATAGATAGATAGATAGATAGATAGATAGATAGATAGATAGATAGATAGATAGATAGATAGATAGATAGATAGATAGATAGATAGATAGATAGATAGATAGATAGATAGATAGATAGATAGATAGATAGATAGATAGATAGATAGATAGATAGATAGATAGATAGATAGATAGATAGATAGATAGATAGATAGATAGATAGATAGATAGATAGATAGATAGATAGATAGATAGATAGATAGATAGATAGATAGATAGATAGATAGATAGATAGATAGATAGATAGATAGATAGATAGATAGATAGATAGATAGATAGAGTGATGAAGATATAAAGGATAAAAATAAGATAGAAAAGTAATAGGCAGGAGAGAGGAAGAAGAAATGAAACAGGTATGTGTGTGTACATGCATGTGTGTGAAAAAGAGAAGTAAGGTTGTCTGATTGACAAGTGGACAATATTAACAAATGGGACAAGACTAACAAAAGTGGGTTGTGCCAAATAAAGATAGCAGTCATGGTAAATAGAACATTGGTTAACATGCAAGAGATGATTAACAAGCAGGACAAGAATGACAATTAGAACAAAAAGAACATGAAAAATCGTAGAAGAGACAAATAATAAAGTCTTATACCCCTTCCTGCAAGCACAGCAACTTGAGCTCTTCTGTTTTCTTTCTGAGGGACTCCTCCAAAGCCTCCTTCCTGGCCTTCAGTGCCTGGTACATGTCTCTCTCTGCCTTCAGAGAGTCAGACTGTTCTATTGTCACTGTTAGAGAGAGAGAGAGAGCACAAATGAGTCAACTTTCAGATTTCTTATCACAAAAACTGCCATGTGTGCTCTGAAAAGATATTTTGAGATGGCAAGTGGAAACTCTGGGGCTAGTCAGTCTTTGGGTGTAGAAGCAACCCTCTATAAATTAAAACATTCAATATTTTAACATATATTATTGTATAATAATTGCTGCCAGTGGGGTGGGGGTGAGGGAAGGAGGAAGAAATGGGGAAAGAGAGAAACAAATAGAAATAAAGATTGAAAGAGACAATTTGGTAGAGAGCAAAGATGAGATATGGGGAGATGAGGGGCATGTTAGAGGAGAGAGCCACATACCAACATATATGTTGACGAAGAAAAAAAAACTGACTCCAAATTAAACATGTAAACAAACAAACAAATGTACACAAACATACATGTAGATACACATGTACACAAAGAGGAAAAAAACATGAGCGAACAAATAAAAAAAAAAATTTTTAATATTATGTAGGTTACCACCCCACCCCATAGAAAATAAATAACAATTTGGCTTGTATGCTGAAGTAAGAATATAAAAGTATGAAAAACAAAGTAAAGAGTTTCCTCTACATCTTAAGGCGTATGGAGAATATGGTTTTAGTGTCCATATTTCTCAATGGCTAAACGCATGTCAGGCAGCACTATTTTCCTTGAAAAATCATGTTCCTAAGACTGGGTGAACCTAGGATCCATCGATTTGGATCGAACCGGACTTCTTGTCTTCAGTAGCCACTAATCGACTCCCCAATAAATTAGCTCCTATATTTACAGAGGCCCTATGGGCCGGCTACGGCTCGAAAGGTCAATAGATAGATAGATATAATATTTACAGAGGCCCTATGGGCCGGCTACGGCTCGAAAGGTCAATAGATAGATAGATATAATATTTACAGAGGCCCTATGGGCCGGCTACGGCTCGAAAGGTCAATAGATAGATAGATATAATATTTACAGAGGCCCTATGGGCCGGCTACGGCTCGAAAGGTCAATAGATAGATAGATATAATATTTACAGAGGCCCTATGGGCCGGCTACGGCTCGAAAGGTCAATAGATAGATAGATATAATATTTACAGAGGCCCTATGGGCCGGCTACGGCTCGAAAGGTCAATAGATAGATAGATATAATATTTACAGTGGCCCTATGGGCCGGCTACGGCTCGAAAGGTCAATAGATAGATAGATATAATATTTACAGAGGCCCTATGGGCCGGCTACGGCTCGAAAGGTCAATAGATAGATAGATATAATATTTACAGAGGCCCTATGGGCCGGCTACGGCTCGAAAGGTCAATAGATAGATAGATATAATATTTACAGAGGCCCTATGGGCCGGCTACGGCTCGAAAGGTCAATAGATAGATAGATATAATATTTACAGAGGCCCTATGGGCCGGCTACGGCTCGAAAGGTCAATAGATAGATAGATATAATATTTACAGAGGCCCTATGGGCCGGCTACGGCTCGAAAGGTCAATAGATAGATAGATATAATATTTACAGAGGCCCTATGGGCCGGCTACGGCTCGAAAGGTCAATAGATAGATAGATATAATATTTACAGAGGCCCTATGGGCCGGCTACGGCTCGAAAGGTCAATAGATAGATAGATATAATATTTACAGAGGCCCTATGGGCCGGCTACGGCTCGAAAGGTCAATAGATAGATAGATATAATATTTACAGAGGCCCTATGGGCCGGCTACGGCTCGAAAGGTCAATAGATAGATAGATATAATATTTACAGAGGCCCTATGGGCCGGCTACGGCTCGAAAGGTCAATAGATAGATAGATATAATATTTACAGAGGCCCTATGGGCCGGCTACGGCTCGAAAGGTCAATAGATAGATAGATATAATATTTACAGAGGCCCTATGGGCCGGCTACGGCTCGAAAGGTCAATAGATAGATAGATATAATATTTACAGAGGCCCTATGGGCCGGCTACGGCTCGAAAGGTCAATAGATAGATAGATATAATATTTACAGAGGCCCTATGGGCCGGCTACGGCTCGAAAGGTCAATAGATAGATAGATATAATATTTACAGAGGCCCTATGGGCCGGCTACGGCTCGAAAGGTCAATAGATAGATAGATATAATATTTACAGAGGCCCTATGGGCCGGCTACGGCTCGAAAGGTCAATAGATAGATAGATATAATATTTACAGAAAGCACAAATAATTTAGAGGATACAAACTCAACATCATATAGTAAACAATGCAGCTATAAAAACTAAAAACGTAATCACGGAAATACGAAATAAATAATGTACAACGAGGACTATATTTTGAAGACAAATTTTATTAAGTCAGAGACAACATGTTAAGGACTTCTCAGTGACAAGCTATGGGTGGATGGTGTGTGGATGGTGGGTGGATGGATGGTGTGGGGATGGTGTGTGGATGGTGTGAGTGCGCGCACGAACCGGAGGACAGATATCGCAAGCCATAAAGGCTCACACTTAGAATGTCTATTGATCTGTACCCGAGCGTGATGGCTTGTACGCTACATTTCCTGAGTTCCTGGGTTCCTTCAAGGACAGACACGTTCCATTTGATATAATTTGAAAGTGATTATTCTAAACTTTAAAAGACTGTTATAGCAACCAGGAAGAGACTGGGGCCGAGCTTTTTCACTTTCAAATATTAGGTTAGTGTGTCCCGTTACTCATTTCCCTTTAGTCTCGCGGTTGCATGCTATAGAACTACAATTATTCTAGCTTTAACAACGGTATAAGTTCTTTCTATCTTTCAACTAAACTCGATACTGTACTACGAAATAATGAAAAGAGTTGAATGGAAAGAGTGGAGAAAATAACGAAATTCTAAAGCAACTGACATCGAGGAAAGAATAAATTAACACAATGTGAACAAGTTAGGTAAGATGATTTAGGCATCTAAAAACGTAACATTTTACTGGATGTCACATGAGAAGAGAAGTACAGGGGAAAAGAGAAAAAAACAAGAATGCGTTTCATTCAAATGAAATGACAAAATTATTTGGTGAAAATAGGGAGCCGCGATAGCTCAGTGGTTAGTGAACTGGACTACAAAGGACAAGAGGTAGGGTTCGATCCCAACTGACGGCTTCCGGGTTCACCCAGCCTTAAATGGGTACCAAATTTTTCCTGGGAAAGTAAAGTGGCACGGGTGTTATACCAACCACATTACCCCAAAAATCATGTGCCGAAGTAAAATGTATGGTCACTAACACCATATTCCATACGCCATTTGGCGTGACGGGGGCTCTTTACTTTTTTTTAATATGGTGAAATGGATAGTCAGTCATTAATGGAGAGATACATAGTGGAATGACGCTCTATTGTAGCAGATACACATGATGATGTATGTTTCTACAAGTGACTGATATCAACTACTCGCAGACACTAACATTACCTGACAGGACCTTGTGGGAGCAAAAAGGGTAGTTAAGATTACCTGTGCTGGCGCAGGCATTATAGAGGTCGGTAGGGAGGGCAAGAGGAACAGTAGCTGGCATTATAGAGGTCGGTAGGGAGGGCAAGAGGAACAGTAGCTGGCATTATAGAGGTCGGTAAGGAGGGCAAGAGGAACAGTAGCTGGCATTATAGAGGTCGGTAAGGAGGGCAAGAGGAACAGTAGCTGGCATTATAGAGGTCGGTAGGGAGGGCAAGAGGAACAGTAGCTGGCATTACAGAGGTCGGTAGGGAGGGCAAGAGGAACAGTAGCTGGCATTATAGAGGTCGGTAGGGAGGGCAAGTGGAACAGTAGCCGGCATTACAGAGGTCGGTAAGGAGGGTAAGAGGAACAGTAGCTGGCATTATAGAGGTCGGTAGGGAGGGCAAGAGGAACAGTAGCTGGCATTATAGAGGTCGGTAAGGAGGGCAAGAGGAACAGTAGCTGGCATTATAGAGGTCGGTAAGGAGGGCAAGAGGAACAGTAGCTGGCATTATAGAGGTCGGTAAGGAGGGCAAGAGGAACAGTAGCTGGCATTACAGCGGTCGGTAAGGAGGGCAAGAGGAACAGTAGCTGGCACTACTGCTGTTCTTTGACTGGCGACACTACTCCTACACTGTTAAGTCAACCAGAACGGACGGGACAAACATCCACTAGGTCGATCGTGCAGTTTGTCAGTGATTCCACTCATCACTTACACTTGATGCTAACATTTCACCGCATCCTGAAACTTTTTATCAAGACTGGCTGGATTAGTCGCATTAGCGCGGAGTTTACCTACGTCAGTACCGTAGTAGTAACGGGCTAAGTATGTGGTCATGTGTTTAAACGCAACTTGGCGCTCTCCTGCGAACAAAGTACCTGGCTCACCGTCGGGGGGGGGGGGGGGGAAGAAGAAGAGAGAGATAATGACAGCAAGGATAAGCACTGCTCTCCTCACCTCCAAATGATGTGATCTTCTACGGTTAAAGTAATATTTCATTCCCCACGATATACGAGCACTGGACATCTGCTTTTTTTTTTTCACAATCTATGATGTTGGGTTCAATTACAGCTTGGCACGCCCCAGTCTACCAAAGCTGAAAAGAGAATGGGTACCTGGCTCACCGAGTTGAGGGGTTGGTGATTTCACTAGTTGAATATAACTAGTCCCACACCACCTCCAGATGCTACGACCCATCACCTTGAAAGTACTTTACTTTCTCTTACAACTTGATATGTTCCACGCTCAACGTTCTTCATGTTTACACGGCCTCTGGTTTCAATCCTCTGCTGATATTGATCTCAAAGACCTTTCTAAATAATTAATTAAAGATATAGATAATGTAGGGTGAGAGTAGTTGGTGGGGCAGGATGAGGTGATATAATAAAAAGTTTATGACATATTTTGTTTGTTGTCCGTGAAGAAATCACCCTGATGTCGTAGGATAAGGTCAGGCATAACGAATTCATGTTTCAACTTTTATTAACATGGGCGTTTGAAACTAAAGGGTTTAGTGAGGAGTTTGTGGAACGAGGAGTGAGAATAAAATCAAGAAAAGAACCGGTAGTGATGTCAAGAATAATTTTCCAGATTTAAAAAAAAAAAGATCTGCAGAAGAAAAAAAAACACCACAAAACGCCACCAAAATGAAATGTAAAAGATGTAGGTGTACATGACATTTGCATTACTGAATGCATGAAGAGACAACAAATAAGATTGTTTAGTCAAGTGATAAAGCAAGAAAAAAACAGTGATGCAAGTCATCAACAGACGCTACCAGAATACTAGCTTAATAGACTAGAAATGAAAAGAAATGAAATATTATAGACATTAGGAGCCATACAAAATGTATGTTTAAAGAGTAAAATATCACGAACTAGAGCTCCTCTCTACGCTGAAAGGCAAAAATGATAAAGGGAGAACGAAAGAGGAAGAGCAGGAGGAGGAGCAAGAGAAAAAAGAGCTGAAGAATAAGATCAGGTTCATGTAGCAAAGTTTGAGGATCATTGGTGTAGACCCAGACAGATTTCACCGTCTTAAAAGCCAGTCTTTTCTTCTGCCATACGTTCAAACAATGGTGTAATGACATTCTCCGTTGAATTGATTGGCCATGCATACGTACAAGAGGAGAAAATATAAAACAAGAACATCATTTACATTTCAGATCAGCAAAAGAAGAAAAAATAAATAAAACGAAATATAACTCCACATTTGCACATCCACCATTTGCTTACAGTGTACAGTCCATTAGCCGGAATATCTATAAACTGGACCATATTTGTTTTGCTTCTGCTTTCCAATCTCCGGTTATGCAAAAATTGATCGATTGGTATGTAGCGTGGGGCTGTTCCCTCGCAGCACACAGACTAGGTCGACCGGTTTAGCTGTAATCGAGATCTCAGCTATTCAGAGCTTGCCAAGACTATGTAAATCCTTGTTATTGTGGGCTACGATGTGAAATTATGGTATGGAGAAATGTATTTGGTATCAATTTGTGTATGAACGAACATATTAAGCAATCTGTTACGCGCATTTCACTTATGGGAATGCATATACGGCACAGGAGCATAACTAGATAATGTATCATCTATGTGAGCACACCAAAGAGAAATTAGTGCAGTAAATAAATAATCAAATATGAAACCTGTACTATGAAGTAATGTTAGCGCATTGGAACATAACACGTGAGGGTATGTTGAAAGTTGTTAGATATGACATCACAAAACAGACAAATAAACAAGTGCTCGGTTTGCTAAGAGCAGATGATGCAGTGTGGTCATACTGGTGGTTCCATTTAGACACAAATGTTCGTGTATCTACGTTAAGTATACAACTCTTGTTGGAGATCGATGTGGTCTTTCATTGTCACCTATAGCCTGCCAGCCGAGGGGAGCACCCAAAGGTTATGACGTTTACAGCATTGCGAGCAGGAGCAGTTGTGGGTAATATGACGTCAGCCTCTTCAGCTGACATAACTGAAGACGCCACAACCCTGGCGTGCTTTCGAGGAATATCCTCTGAGCATTTCGGCCTTCAATAAAGGTGACTATGGGTCCTTTACATCTCGGGTGGCCAATTGAAGTATTCACTCTACCAACGAGGTAGCCACGTCACTGACAATCACAGAACGAAAACATGTATGTAATCTGCGCATATGTTTACATTATAACGTGCACAATATGCCCTATCCTGTTTATAAATTGTTATTTTTGAAGAAAAAAAAAACCTTGCACTATCGGTGCTCACTCGTTATTAATTGTTATTCTGACAAAAAAATAAATAAATAAAAGCACAAACTATCTTTAATATATCTAAAGAGTTATTAATCTGTTTACAGTAAAAGCGTAAACAAAATGTGCTCGATGTGCAGAAAGTGTCATTTTGACACTAAAATCTAGCACGACCAGTGCTCAACTTCCATAAAGTGTCACTCTGACACTGCAAAACTGACAGACTATGCTAAATCCTTCATAAATTGCTATTCTGGCTCCAGCAACTTAAACCGTGCTCTTCTTGCATATATTGTATTGATACTAAAGCCTAGCACTAACAGTTCACTCACCAAGTACAAAAGATTGCACTGGCAGAAACAACGTAAACAAACCACATCCCTGTAGTACAAGACATTACTTTGAAACTAAAAACGTCACTACCTATCAAGAACATAAATACATTTTTATTCAGCAATTAAAATCCCGCTGGCTGTTTAAAAAGCAAAAAGAAGCCAGATTCGACCTTAAATGTCACGCTAGGACCGGGCATATCAGTTTACCGTCAGTTGTATATGATAAACCCGTGCACGCCATTTCATTTATCCTGGCTCGAGCGTCTTTACTTATCTGCATACTGCTGTGAAAACATGAAGGTAGTCTCTGAGGATGGTGGTGTACAGGCCAACTTTCTATGTAACTTATACAATTTACATTATAATAATGATTCAAGTAAAGGTTGGAGAAATTAAGATTCGGTTAGGGAAGGAAGTCAATGTTACATGCTTATAAAACGTGTTTTAGTGAATAGGAAAGTAGGAAAGTCCAAGTCTATAAAAGCGTACGCTAGCAGCAGCTAGCGGAGCAGACTACTTAATGCACTTGAGGTTAGCTAGCTTGCGTTCACCCGATAAACTAAAGAAATCGTTGGACATCTTCGTCATCCGTTCTACTATAAACAAAACAACTGAAGTGGACGTCGATGAGATATAATGTGGTATACAGTAGAACTGATATTTGTGCCTTTTGGTCCAGCACACCCGATCTCAGCACGGTGAAGCTTAACAAGAAAGTAACAACTATAATGAAGCCATTAACAAGCAGCAAACAACAACGTATATGAAAGAGATCATTTGTAGTAGTAAAACGAAGCTCCTCTGCCAATGATAACTCATCTATTTGTCCGTCTCTCCGCCACTTTACCAAACAACTAAAGCACTTCCAGTGCAACTATTCACTATTTCCTATCTCATCCATCATATTCTATGATGGTCTGCGCCAGCACAAAACAAGTTAACTAACTGTGGATTCCCTCAGGATATATCTAATCTTACAGAGAGATTTTCTCAACTTTTACGCGGACTTTGTCCCAAAGGTACAGACTCCATTCTTTGAGATGTTCATCTCATCTCATTTATTATTTATTTAAAATCAATATAAATTGTTCACAGATAATTCAATTATTTAGCGTTACAGAAATACACCACTCACCGTGATAAGTACACTCCGTCATCATGGTATCACATACAACTATATGTGCTATCGCTGTGATAATTGCTTACCACGATAAGTGACAACTGTATGTGCTATCGCTGTGATAATTGCTTACCACGATAAGTAACAACTATATACGTAATAATGACAAATACTAACAATGATACATTGTAACCGACACAAGTACAATAATTAATGATAATTGTGACAAGAACTATAATAAATGATATGATAGTTGTTACAAATACAAACTGTGATAGATGATAACTGTGACAAGTACAAACTTTGCGAGAAATAAATAATTATGACAAGTACTAGCTAAGAAAACTGATAACTGCGGTCAAGCTGATAATAAAAGATCACTGTTACAATAACTAACTATAATAATTGATATATTTGAATTATCGATGTTAAATGTGACAACTATCAACAATGATATATGGTAACTGTTACAAGTATCAACAATGATATATGGTAACTGTTACAAGTATCAACAATGATATATGGTAACTGTTACAAGTATCAACAATGATATATGGTAACTGTTACAAGTATCAACAATGATATATGGTAACTGTTACAAGTATCAACAATGATATACGGTATCTGTTACAAGTATCAACAATGATATATGGTAACTGTTACAAGTATCAACAATGATATACGGTATCTGTTACAAGTATCAACAATGATATATGGTAACTGTTACAAGTATCAACAATGATATATGGTAACTGTTACAAGTACCAGCAATGATATATGGTATCTGTTACAAGTACCAGCAATGATATATGGTATCTGTTACAAGTACCAGCAATGATATATGATATCTGTTACAAGTATCAACAATGATATATGGTATCTGTTACAAGTATCAACAATGATATATGGTAACTGTTACAAGTATCAACAATGATATATGGTAACTGTTACAAGTGTTAACAGTGATATCGTAACTGTTACATGTATTAATGAAAAATGATAGCTGGTACAAGTACTGACTATGCTAGATGATAACTGTTACAAGTACAAACAATGATATATGGGTAACTGTGACAAGTACTAACTATGATATATAATAACTATGACAAAAACTAACTTTGATCTACGGCAAGTACTAAATATTATTTATATCAATACTAAATATTATATCAATACTAAATTATTATATCAATACTAAATATTATATCAATACTAAATTATTATATCAATACTAAATATTATATCAATACTAAATATTATATCAATACTAAATTATTATATCAATACTAAATATTATATCAATACTAAATATTATATCAATACTAAATTATTATATCAATACTAAATATTATATCAATACTAAATATTATATCAATACTAAATTATTATATCAATACTAAATATTATATCAATACTAAATTATTATATCAATACTAAATATTATAATCTAACTATGAGACTTAGAGACACCGTACAAGCAGTCACTGTCAACCAATCCACCAAACTACTAACATTTACAACGAAGTGTGATCCTAACAGTGTTGTCATGCTCCGTGTCCTTCCACTTGACTTTACCACGCAATCAGGCGATTCAATATCCGCGACAACCCCACGCACGCGCATTCAGGAAACAAATAATAAACACCACACACAATCACGAAAATCATTTTGACTGATAGAACCGAAACTAAACTTGATTTTTTTTTTTTAATCTAAAATTAAAATGTAATTAAAAACAAAACACAACCAGGAAGGACATTTGATAGCAAGAGCTGTATCTGTTACATCTGAATACACTTCCTTTAAGTAAGGGATGGAGGTCACGTACAAAGGGAACAACAGCTCTACCTACAGATGATAGATATAAGGGGGGAAAAGTATGTACTAAGATTAATTGATCACAAAGTGGCAAGAGTGTACAGCATAGACGACTTTGAATACTCGCTCAGTCAACGATGTTGATGACATCATTATTGACCACACCTCCCTACACATTTAACTCCCTCACCAAATAAACATCCATTGTGACTCATACCACGGTTACGCCCCTTGTGCACCAAATTTGATTATGGAACACATCAAGCATGTTACTGCCTTTCAACTATGTTTCCTATAAAGAGCAGTCAATTATGAACACGTATGTATACTAGATTTTTGGGTAGCGACGGCGCACGTCATCAACATGGCTGAAACCTGTCAGCTACTCACGGCTGATGGCCTGCGCTAAGATCGGTGAACCAGAACTATCCACATCTTACTCCACCTCTTCGCGGTGCCTCTAGAAACAAATCAACGGGTCTAGTCTGGCCAGGTGAGTAGAGATCGAGAGGGAAGGCATGTCGGTACTCAAAATTACCATGCTGAAGGCGGATGTTCGGGTCGAAGGCACAAATATCTCTCTGCTATCAAGACTCAATCAGAGTAGGATTCCAGACTCTCTCATTAAGTCAGCTGTCTGTTTAAGTGATTCGATTGCCCCATATAGTTTATCTTCCAGGGAGGTGGGTGTGGACCACTTTGCTCTTCTCAGGTCTGTGTACTGGGGGCAATCCTGTAGAACATGTTTTGTAGTCATATTGTCCAGTGTACAGCAGCTCTACTGCAAACAACAACAAGACGCAACTACGACCACTTAACGCCCATTTAAGGACGGACGAGACGACGAAGAGAACTATTCATTCCTTTAACAACCTCTGATGAGTGTGACTGGCACATGCACAATAACAGCTGAACATCTACTACAATCAAGCCCAACATATGATGAACAGAAAAGGATATTGTGGCCATCACCGGAACCATACCAGGACAAGCTGTATGGTGATGTCACCAGTTTTGAACTGACGAATACTTTCTTCGATCTTACTCATTCTTCTTTAACCTTTCAATTCCCTGTGGAGCATAGGTTTTCAACAGTTTCCAAGTAGTTCTGTTTCTTGCCATTTCTTATAAGATCATTCCATGCCTTGCCCCATCATCCTCATCTCTGATTCTACCTGCCTTCTCCAAGAATATTGATCTTCCTTTTTGTCTTTTCCCCTTGGGATTCCAAAAAAGGGCCTGTGGCCTAATACTTTCAGTTGGCTTCTGCGGTGTGTGTCCTATCCAGCGCCATCATCTTCGCTGTATATCTTTATCTATTGGTATTTGACTGGTACGTCTCCATAATTCTATGTTAGTGATTTTTGTCGTGCCATTTCCATCCTTTTATTCTAAGCAAACATCCATTAATGAAGGTCTGTATCTTCGTGATTGTCATTGTTGTTGTTCTGCATGTTTCACAGCAATATAATACTTATTAATATTGACGTCTAAAGGTGTACGCAGAAGATTTCTTTAGTTGTCCAATACCAGTGCTTATCATGAAACACAAGATTGGATCATTTGTACATGTAACGCGATCACCACCAGATAGCATCTCACAGAGACATTTTACACTCAGAAACAATGGGGAAAAAGGAAATAGTAAATCTGGAAACAAAGGATTAATTTAAAATCTATCTTTCCTTCTTTACGTCATTTTCCCATTATTTTGGTCTGCCGGAAGGACCTATAGGATATATATCTTGAAACATCTCGATGAGCACTGTACAGGAGACATACAACAGAATAGCACTGACAAGAACACTCAGTTTCCCCTCGACGTTAAAAGGCATACGAGACAGTTGATATATGAATTGATATAAGTTAGACATTTGAAAACGGGAATTATAATTAGAGAGTAGGCAGAACAATTTCATTTCACTGTAAAGCTCTACGCCGTCATACGTACTCGCGGAGTCTAAGACGAGGGTCGGAAGGGAGAACAAATATCTGGAAGTATGGTGTTGGAGTGCTGGGCTAATTTGGTGGCACGGAGAGATAGCTTGTCGGGCAAAGTACACAAGAAAGACGAATGCCAGAGCGAAAATAGGCTAACATTACAAAGTGGATGAGCAGATACAAATCACTTAGCATTAACTGTTATTTTTTTGTATTTATTATTTTTTTTTATTTCAGATCGGTAAAGCTTAGTGATCGTTGCAAGCACCAACTTTGTAATGGACTCTAGGAGACGGTAATTAGAGGTGCGTAATCAGTGACGAACTTGGGTGAGCTACAACACGCTGCAGCTCTCTAGAAGCGACGTGGAGGTAGAGTCGTACGTCAGAGTCTGACAGTGAAAATAAACAAGAGCGCTAGAGTGAATGTCGGAAATAATTTTGGGTTGTGCTGCTGTGGGGTCTGGCAGAAGAGGACAAGACATTTTGTTGAGTTTTGGTAGAGTAAGCATTGCATAATTTAACGTTAAAATTAAACACACATCTTCACGTACCCAGTCCACAGTTATTGTACCCGGTCTACAGTTATACCCAGTCTACAGTTTAATGTAGCCAGTCTACAGTTATTGTACCCGGTCTACAGTTATACCCAGTCTACAGTTTAATGTAGCCAGTCTACAGTTATTGTACCCAGTCTACAGTTTAATGTAGCCAGTCTACAGTTATTGTACCCGGTCTACAGTTTAATGTAGCCAGTCTACAGTTATTGTACCCAGTCTACAGTTTAATGTAGCCAGTCTACAGTTATTGTACCCAGTCTACAGTTTAATGTAGCCAGTCTACAGTTATTGTACCCAGTCTACAGTTTAATGTAGCCAGTCTACAGTTATTGTACCCAGTCTACAGTTATTGTACCCGGTCTACAGTTTAATGTAGCCAGTCTACAGTTATTGTACCCAGTCTACAGTTTAATGTAGCCAGTCTACAGTTTAATGTAGCCAGTCTACAGTTTAATGTAGCCAGTCTACAGTTATTGTACCCAGTCTACAGTTTAATGTAGCCAGTCTACAGTTATTGTACCCAGTCTACAGTTTAATGTAGCCAGTCTACAGTTATTGTACCCAGTCTACAGTTATTGTACCCGGTCTACAGTTTAATGTATCCAGTCTACAGTTATTGTACCCGGTCTACAGTTATACCCAGTCTACAGTTTAATGTACCCAGTCCACAGTTATTGTACCCGGTCTACAGTTTAATGTATCCAGTCTACAGTTATTGTACCCGGTCTACAGTTATACCCAGTCTACAGTTTAATGTAGCCAGTCTACAGTTATTGTACCCAGTCTACAGTTTAATGTAGCCAGTCTACAGTTATTGTACCCAGTCTACAGTTATTGTACTCAGTCTACAGTTATTGTACCCAGTCTACAGTTATTGTACCCAGTCTACAGTTATTGTACTCAGTCTACAGTTATTGTACCCAGTCCACAGTTATTGTACCCAGTATACAGTTTAATGTAGCCAGTCTACAGTTATTGTACCCAGTCCACAGTTTAATGTACCCAGTCTACAGTTATGTACCTAGTCCACAGTTATTGTAGCCGGTCTACATTTTAATGTACCCAGTCTACAGTTAAAGTACCCAGTCCACAGTTAATGTACCCAGTTTACAGTTACTGTACCAAGTCTACCGTTTAAGTACCAGTCCACATTTAATGTACCCCACCATTTAATGCCCCCAGTCTACAGTTTAATGTACCAGTCTACAGTTTAATTGCCCCTGTCTATGGTTTAGTGTCCACAGTCCACAATTTAACTAAAGATGCAAAAACTACAATTGTAGCAACACGGCTGCGACCAATATGGAAAGGATACAGTAATTCTGTCTGCCCAGGATCAAGCAGGTGATTTTTATTCCTACATCATTTTATTTTGAAATCTAGTGCACCGTGGCAAACAGATCACCATAGCACAATGCAAGCTACGAAAATCAGATATTGCGCATCTCATCATTTGAGTATATGCCGAAGACGGATGTGTGGAGCCGAAAGGCGCAGATTTCGCGGCTTTACCGTAAACTAGCGACATACGCATTCACGCCCACTTAGCAGGTGAAAGGTAAAGATGCAGAGCTAATTAGAGTATGTGACTCAACGACCATATCGTAATTCAAGGTACTAAACTAACAGTTCTCTATAAAGAAATGTAAACAAAGGAGGTACTGCCAACCACGCATCTCACTCATTGGGGCGGGCTACGACAATGTTGCAGACAATTGAGTAGATGGAAAGGTTGGCAAAGGAAGAGATGGGGAGGCAATATTACAGATCGGATACGTCCTGGTTTCCTCGAATCTCGAGTAGTTGAGAAACACAACCAAAGGAAGAGAGAGATGGAGATTGATGTTAGAAGTCGATCGTGTTCCAACGACCCCGAGAACAAGAGAGAGAGAGAGAGATGAAGAGAGAGCACGCCTTTCTCTCTAGAATTCAGACATGACTTATCAAAAGCATAATCTATTATTTAATAATCTAGACCCCATACATATTCTATCATTTGGACTTGTGTGTTATATGAGAGTCTAGTTATTATTATCCATATATTCATGCTTATTTCCAATTAATGTCATCTTGTCGCCAATCTTTTCCTATAACATCACGACTGCCTACAGTCACGGTATCGTTGACTTCTACAATCTATACATGTTTCTGTTGTCCTCTAATATTCTTCATGAGTCTTGTCCTCCTTCCTTATAAAATATACATTGATCCTCTCAACGAAGCTATATATCCTCTCAACGAAGCTATATATCCTCTCAATGAAGCTATATATCCTCTCAATGAAGCTATATATCCTCTCAACGAAGCTATATATCCTCTCAATGAAGCTATATATCCTCTCAATGAAGCTATATATCCTCTCAACGAAGCTATATATCCTCTCAATGAAGCTATATATCCTCTCAATGAAGCTATATATCCTCTCAATGAAGCTATATATCCTCTCAATGAAGCTATATATCCTCTCAATGAAGCTATATATCCTCTCAATGAAGCTATATATCCTCTCAATGAAGCTATATATCCTCTCAATGAAGCTATATATCCTCTCAACGAAGCTATATATCCTCTCAATGAAGCTATATATCCTCTCAACGAAGCTATATATCCTCTCAATGAAGCTATATATCCTCTCAACGAAGCTATATATCCTCTCAATGAAGCTATATATCCTCTCAATGAAGCTATATATCCTCTCAATGAAGCTATATATCCTCTCAACGAAGCTATATATCCTCTCAATGAAGCTATATATCCTCTCAATGAAGCTATATATCCTCTCAATGAAGCTATATATCCTCTCAATGAAGCTATATATCCTCTCAATGAAGCTATATATCCTCTCAATGAAGCTATATATCCTCTCAATGAAGCTATATATCCTCTCAATGAAGCTATATATCCTCTCAATGAAGCTATATATCCTCTCAATGAAGCTATATATCCTCTCAATGAAGCTATATATCCTCTCAATGAAGCTATATATCCTCTCAATGAAGCTATATATCCTCTCAACGAAGCTATATATCCTCTCAATGAAGCTATATATCATCTCAACGAAGCTATATATCCTCTCAATGAAGCTATATATCCTCTCAATGAAGCTATATATCCTCTCAACGAAGCTATATATCCTCTCAATGAAGCTATATATCCTCTCAACGAAGCTATATATCCTCTCAATGAAGCTATATATCCTCTCAACGAAACTATATATCCTCTCAATGAAGCTATATATCCTCTCAACGAAGCTATATATCCTCTCAACGAAGCTATATATCCTCTCAATGAAGCTATATATCCTCTCAACGAAGCTATATATCCTCTCAATGAAGCTATATATCCTCTCAACGAAGCTATATATCCTCTCAATGAAGCTATATATCCTCTCAATGAAGCTATATATCCTCTCAACGAAGCTATATATCCTCTCAATGAAGCTATATATCCTCTCAATGAAGCTATATATCCTCTCAACGAAGCTATATATCCTCTCAATGAAGCTATATACCAACTGTATGTTCGTCAAAAACATTACTTTACCATTAGTAAAAGTATGGGCGAAAGAATCCATGAGGAAGAGTATGTGAACTGAATGACGTTAGGGCTGGCCAAGGAGTGGGTATAATTAACAGCGGGAAAAGGAGGTCAAAGAAAGTAATAATTCAACTGATGAGGACGTCATGGGACGCACCAAAATGGCAGCTTATTTACATTCGAGCTATGGACTAAAAAAAAGTAAAAAGTAAAGTACCCCCCGTCACGCCAAGTGGCGTATAGGGAAATATGGTGTTAGTGACCCTATATTTTACAGACCTTCAGCACATGATTTTTGGGGTAATGTGGTCGGTATTACGCCCGTGCTGCTTTACTTTCCCAGAAAAAATTCGGTACCCATTTAAGGCTGGGTGAACCCGGAGCCGTCGGTTGGGATCGAACCCTACCCCTTGTCCGTAGTAGTCCAGTTCACTAACCACTGAGCTATCGCGGCTCCACTAATTTTTAGGGAATTAGTAAAACCCAGGTGTCCTCGCCAGGGTACGAACCCCGGCTGTTGCCGTGGTAAGCCAACCGCCTATCGATTGCGCTAACCGGACACCCGCTATGGACTAAGCAATGTTTAATTTGAATACCACGATATATATTATTGCAGCGAGTTGGCAGATTTTTGAAAATGTATTCAGGAGTTTTGAACATAAATGTTTGTTCACAGTTCGTTAACCTTCGTTGTAGATAAAGTCGTTAAATTGATGGCTTAGTTTGTGACATTGGTTGCTAAGGACCTAACTTGTGCAAACGGATGGCATTGGCAAGAATCATTTTGAATCTATGAAGTGGGCTCATTTTGTGTTTAACTCAAAAGCATATGTGCTTATTAACCAAAGACTTTTTTTGGGACTCAATGAAGATATCCCCGATGGAAGAATAAATTGTACTATTAATCCCATAAATGATTCGTTTCCAGAGGTTTATGATGTAAACAAAGCAGTTTTGTCATTGCAAGTGAATAATGTCCACACCTATAATTGGTCAGGATTGGGTAGCAGCAGCAGCTTTATAGCGAACACAGAAAACATCACAGGATTGTGCTGTTCTGAAACAGCTATGCCATGCTACCCTAGAATTGCCTTTAATGGGATTACTGTGACCACAAACCACGCTCCATGTGTGTGCCACATATTTACACCACAGAAAGAAATTCTGAATATAACAACATCATGTGCCTTCTGTGATATTAATGACCACAGACCAGGAGCCTCCAGTATGATTGATACAACTGTTGCACCAAGAACTTCATCAGCAAAGCCATATCTATGGAATGTTCATCTGACATTGTTCTTGAATGATGTCCAAGATAATGAGACATCAGAATTGTGTGGCGGCAGCTACAAGAAGGGAGCGGAGAACATCATCAATTGTGTTTTTACTAACTACAGGTCATGTGGCTTCTGTTGGATTGGAAATGATAACTTACCACCCTTGTGTGTCTATATGTTTATAATTGGAGTCATCAATGATGGCCTAACATCATCAGGTGCTACGACGATCATCGTTTTCGGGAGGACGTGAACTCCCATGGTATATGGTGGATAGGCAGCGGGAACCATTGAAGACTATGTCTGAAAAGTGTTCCTTCTTGCAGTTTCCTCATATTCCATGTCCGGCTTGTTGCAGGAGCTACTGAGTTAAGTGCTCTGTGCACACCGTGAGCTGTGTGTCTCATCCGTTTTGATCCTGCTTCGATATCCCGCTGGTTTGCGATGAATGATGATATCGTATGACGGGGAACAGTTGGCTGTGTTCACTTTCTGCGCGGTTTCGCCTTATGTCTTTTGGCGTGTGCTGAGACTGCTGCGATGGGGACTACAGTTACCTTTCTTTGTTTGGGAGATGAGTTGGTAATTCGGATGATTCCACTGGCACGGGCGGTTGAGCAATATGGATTTTAATTCGTTTGCTGTGAGACCGAGGCCTTCCATAACCAATAACCAATAACCAATAACCAATAGTAAAAGTATACTGTCTACAGTCCTTTAGGAATCAAACACGCTTGTTCAGAAATATTATTTATTAAAGGGGGAGAGAGAGAGAGAGAGAGAGTGTATGTGGGGAGAGAGAGAGAAGAGTGTGTGTGTGTGAGAGAGAGAGAGAGAGAGAGAGAGAGAGAGAGAGAGAGAGAGAAAGAGAGAGAAACAGAAGCGACTGTAGACAAAATGAGTTTGAACAGAAGTCGGCAGACAAAAATAAAAAGCGAGCAATCCAATAAATGAGACACACAGACCACGTCAGACAAGCAACTAATTTCATTAAGTCGAACAGACAAGATTAACTCTCGCAGATCTTCTATCAGCCGATCTTTTGTGACTTTATTAAACAGGCCGCTGGGGACAACGTCAACGACGTTATGTAAATGGCATGTTACTCTTGTGTACACTGGGGAAACTTACAGGTAGAATGAATTGAGTAGAAGGAGGTGAATTGGAGAGAGAAGCGCTGGAAGGCGTGAAGATAAAGGAGGTTGAAATGGTAGAAAGGGGATATGGAATAGAAGGTGAGGTTGAAACAAAAAAAATATATAATAGAGGGTATTTGAAGCAGGAGCTGGGTGGAATGAAATAGAGACCGTGGAGGTTGAAACAGAAGATGGGGGCATGGTGTTTTAAGCGGGGGATAACGCAAGATAAGACAGAAGGTGAAGAGGAAAATAGACGGGACTAAAACAGAATATCTAATGGTCAATAGTGAAGACAATGATCAAAGATAGAGAACATCGAAGTGACTGGTAGTAGGGCACCATTAAGAGTAGCTATACTGCAAAGAGGAGAAATGAAACAATGTAAAGAAACAGAGAGAAATAGAGAGCGGAGGGAAGAGGCACATGGAGAAGGTAAGAGTATGAGAGGGTCATAGTGACAAACGGGAAAAAAAAGAGTACGTTCGAGCTGACAGATAAATTACTCCAACGTCTCGTGTTCTCAGAGTACGACAAGCTTCGTTTTATTATATCTGTTACAATGTTTTTTTTTTCCTTCTTAATGCACGATTTGGCTGCTCTCAGAACAATATAATCTTCTTCTTCTTCTTTCCTTCTTATCTGCCTTTCAGGGTCGAGGGGAGATATAATTTGCGGTCTTTTGCTCTTCTATTCGCCTCTGCTGCTGTTATGTTTCCTAGTGCTTCTAATATTCCATCGACCCATCTTTTTCGTGGTCGACCTTGGGTCTAGTGTTCTCACAACGTTTATTGAGGGCTCGCTGTTTTATGTTCTGATCTTGCTGTCTAGTCACGTGGCCAAACCATTTTATCTGTTGTTTCCTTATATATTCTATGGCGGGGCTATTCCTAGCCTTTTTTCTCAGTTCTTCATTTCTGATCTTATCTCTCAGACTGTTTCCTGTCATTCGTCTAACACATTGAATCTCAGGAGAGGTTATTTTTCTTATTGTTCTTGCATCTAGGATACAGGTCTGGCATTCGTAGCACAACGTATAATGAGTTTTCTCTCTCTCTCTCTCTCTCTCTCTCTCTCTCTCTCTCTCTCTCTCTGCGATCAGGACTCAATCAGAGTAGGACTCCAGACTCTCACACCAAGACAGCTGTCTGTTTAAGCCTGTTTGATTCACTATGCTTGAATACCTGTTGAAACGTTGCACTGTGTTCTGCGCCAGTGGCCCAGTGCATCCGATTTCAGCCAGCATTTTGTTCAGGTTTGCTTTCCTTAGCCTTTGATTGTCCCCAATCTTCAGCAAAAGGCATCTGCTGCCTTTGCTGAAGATTGATTCTGCCCTTAGATGGTCGGCCCTCCCAGGTTTACGAGCACCATCTGCCCGAGTCACTAGAGGTGACTAACACAGACATGCGACTTGGAATATGAGGAAACTGCAAGAAGGAACACTTTTCATGCATAGCCTTCAATTGTTTCCGCCGCCTATCCCCATATACCGGTAATTCACGTCCTCTTGAAAATGATGATCGTCGTAGCACTTGATGATGTTAGGCCATCGTTGTTGACTCCAATCCGAATATATAGACACACAGTTAGTCGTCAAATTAATCCCGTCGCACATCAAACAGCAGGCCGTAAGATTTGCGCACGGCCGGTCCATGGAACCATTACGATGACATAGCACACACAACAATGCCAAACACAATCTCGCTCCCTTTAGATTTCTGATTACTCTAGTGTAAGCGGCCTACGACAAACAAAACACGAAGTAAATTTCCCAAAGAGACAAAACTGCGGCTGACGAAGTAGTTTACATTAATGAGTAACATGGAAATAACTTGCGTCAAGGAATTCCAACAACGGTCATGAACAGCACCAATGTGACGTACAGCGCAGGACCAAGTCTAGATGGTGGAAGGTCTCATTCACAACACTTGATTTGTCAAAAAACGGACTGTTGTCGGCCTACGACTTCGCTTTAGCGACACAGATGTATTAAGTATATCATCATTTTGACTTTAACGCAAAAAAGTGCAACGGAGAACCGAAATTAATCAGACCATGGATGCACTTTCTGCTGCGATCAAGAGGACGTGGACTAGATCCACCATCTTGGAGAGTTCTCATGAGTTACATAAATCCATAGGTTAAAGAAATTTGTAGGACATAAACTACATTTGTGAAGAGCCATAAACCTTCTAAAATAATTTTGAAAGGAAAGTACAAGGCAGTCAAGGCATAGGCAGACCAAGACTAAAGATAACATCAAGAGCTAGACAGCTGATCCTATGACAACAAGCACCATCAGGACAAGAGACAGAGTAAAATTGCGCTTCACGGTAACAAACCTTCGATGTGGAGACGGCACCCATTGAATGAATGGTGCACTTACAATGGATACAACAATTGCCCTCTAGTGTGTCTCATTCTCCTTCATGGCTGTCTGTGAGTTGGCGAATTCGAGACCACACAATGTCTTGATGCTGTTATTTCAGTACTTTCTCTGCCTTCCTTTCCGGCAGACCCCTTTCATTGTTCACTTCAATGTACGCCAGTCCAGAAGAGCGTGTTAATGGTCATCATGTACACCGATGTCCTGTGTAGGTAATCTTATCAAGATTGAGTACCATATATGAGATGTTCATGATCTTGCGATTGCTACCTATCTCATGTGTTTGTATTTTGGGTTGTAATTTTGCCGATGTTTATATTTACTTAGCCACCAAGGAAATAACGAAACAAGTGACAGCACCAGCTTAATTTCAGTTCTGTTGGAGCATTTGCTCTGTCCAAGATTAGTTTTAAGTTGGCCAGTAACACCCCCCCCCCCCCCCACTTAAAAAAAAAAAAAAAAAAAAAATTATATATATATATCTGTTTTCTTTTGTTTCGATTTGTCAATGTAATCAATGAATGTAGTTAATATGACAAAAAAAAAAAAACACACAGGAAGTGTATGTATTGCAAACAAAAAAGAAAAAACGCTAACAGGCAACAAAGATATGATCAACTGATGGCAGGAATATATAACATAATTACTTTATGACGAAAGAGAAAAGAAAGCAGTTATAAAATGTACGTCAGTCTATAGACACGGAGACTTAGATAATTCAGTTGATGAATTTATTCTAAAAGTTATTAGAAGTTCTTTGTGTTTCAGTTAGAGAAGTATATAGTTCAAGTGATTCCAATGATAGTGTTCAACGAAGATCAGTTATACAGTGAACAACTTATCTAGAATAAATCAAGCCGAGTATAATAGCAGCTGAATCTGGGCGTGTAGCCACTGGCTGAATCTGGGCGTGTAGCCATTAAATGAGGTAGAATTGTTAACCAAAGATAGAGTACTCTACTCTATAGAAGTGGCTGACAGTAGAATTATGACGAGAAATATGAAGTCAGATGTTTCAATTCAACAACGGTGGTAAACCTAAATGAGCGTCAGATAATTAATAATGATGATTCAGACTTCAGAATGTGTAGTATTATATGAATCATGTTTGTGTTATAATAGTCTGTTGATAAAGACCAAGAAGACGATCTAATAGTCAGTGATGATTTGAAATAACTGTTGCAATGTCTAGAAACATTTTAGAGTCTCACTTATCATCGTCGTCTCGTGTGTAATCCTATGTATTCAACAATTCGGAAATACAAAACCCATTGACGGATATTCGTTTCTGGAGCGAAAGCGTGTACCAGCATTATAGCTGAAAGTGGTCAGCGACTCAGAGCTGACTAATTATGGTTATTTGAAGGCTCTGGTATTACTGCAAACAAATTAACATCAATCGCCCGCGCCAGTTGAATCATCCGAATTAAAACTCATCTCATTGAAGGATCCTAACAAATCAAATGCAGCTGCAGTCCCTATCATAGCAGCTACAGCACACGCCGAAAGCCATAAGGGAAAACGGCACCGAAAATGAACGCAGCTGAACTGTCCTTCGCCATACGATATCATTTATCGTAAACAATCGGAATATCGAAACACAATCCGGATGAAAAACACAACTCACAGTATGCAAAGAGCATTAAACACAGCAGCAAGCCGGACTTGGAATATGAGAAAACTGCCACAAGGAGCACTTTTCAGACAGAGCCTCAACGATTTCTGCCGCCTATCCGCCATAGTGACCGGAAGTCCAGCTGACTAACTGCAACAAGGTCGGAGAATTATCCAGATTCTACGCCCATCGTTCACGCTGTCCAAAATAATGGACTTCTACTCCCACCGTTCGCGCTGTCCCAAATAATGGACTTCTACTCCCACCGTTCGCGCTGTCCAAAATAATGGACTTCTACTCCCACCGTTCGCGCTGTCCCAAATAATAGACTTCTACTCCCACCGTTCGCGCTGTCCAAAATAATGGACTTCTACTCCCACCGTTCGCGCTGTCCCAAATAATAGACTTCTACTCCCACCGTTCGCGCTGTCCAAAATAATGGACTTCTACTCCCACCGTTCGCGATGTCCAAAATAATGGACTTCTACTCCCACCGTTCGCGCTGTCCAAAATAATGGACTTCTACTCCCACCGTTCGCGCTGTCCCAAATAATGGACTTCTACTCCACCGTTCGCGGTGTTCAAAATAATGGACTTCTACGCCCACCGTTCGCGCTGTCCAAAATAATGGAATTCTACTCCCACCGTTCGCGCTGTTCAAAATAATGGACTTCTACTCCCACCGTTCGCGCTGTCCCAAATAATAGACTTCTACTCCCACCGTTCGCGCTGTCCCAAATAATGGACTTCTACTCCCACCGTTCGCGCTGTTCAAAATAATGGACTTCTACTCCCACCGTTCGCGCTGTCCCAAATAATAGACTTCTACTCCCACCGTTCGCGCTGTCCCAAATAATGGACTTCTACTCCCACCGTTCGCGCTGTTCAAAATAATGGACAAACTAGTTTGGCCAAAGCGAGTAGCGATCGAGAGAGAATGCAGTGTGGTACTCAAAAATGGAATACTGAAACGAGTGTGCTGAACCAGAAGGTGCAAATATAAGTTGCTGAATAGTGCACCACAACCTGGCTACGCCACTTAACGTCGTTTTATTTGGCGGACAGTGAAGAGGAGTACTCTTCGCAGCTGACCAATGCCTAATATAGGAGGATGAAAACCTGCTACAACAGCATTTAACATCTCTAGATAAAAGCTGCACAAATTACAGTATGAAAATTAACACAATTAGCAAAAACAGAGGCTATAAGAATAAGCAAATTAAGACACCCTTTAAACATCAAGATCAAAGATAAAGAAATAAAACAAGTAGAGGAATTCAAGTATTTAGGCACAATGTTCACAGAAGATGGAAAACTAGACAGAGAAATTGACATGAGAATACAAAAAGCAAATGCTGTCACATACCAGCTTTCACCATTGCTAAGACATCCAAAACATTTCTATTCCAGCTAAACAGCAAATGATAAATAGCATCTTCATACCAACTTTATGCTATGAAAGTCAAACATGGACTCTTTCTAAATCACATTTATGAAAGATCAATACATGTGAGATGCGATGCTTGAGAAAAGTAACAAACAACACAAGAAGAGTAGAATACCAAATGAAACCATAAGAAAATAGTAGGAACAAAACCCTGCCAAGAATATATAGAACAACAACAACTTAAATGGTTCGGCCACCTGGTCAGAATGAATCCTCACCAATCACCATCAAGGGCGTTCTTCTCGAGAATGCATTGGAAAAGACCAAGAGGAAGACCCAGAAGAAGATGGATAGATGCAGTGACAGAGACATGTAACAACAAAGGAAAATCACTAATTCAGACAATTCGAGCAGCACAAGAACGACAAATGATGTAAACCACGACACCTTTTAGGTATCAGTGAAAGAGAAAAGAAGAAGAAGTGAAGAGGAGTAGACGAGTGAAGGCACAAGAAGAAAAAAAGATGATTTCACATAAAATGATAATACTTGCTATTTTAGATCTTTTGCAACTGTCAATGCGTGCACAACAAGGAACACCATCAACAATAAAGACAACGCAGCTATTATATAATAATAATGTGTCTAAATATCCGCCATGCCCAGCAGTCTTCCATGTAGCGTATACAATAGTTGTGGTCCAGCCAACAGCCACGTCGCGCGCTGTATCTGTCTACTCCACGCGATCTCGAGGGATGCCCCCTCCCACTTACTGTCTTTGTTCTATTGTTAACGTCCCGGCTATTGAACGACCAGGCTCACCCTACCCAGACGCCCGTCATCTTGTCCTTTGAACATCCTTGTTCACTGACGTGAAGATCTAATTTCATGACATTCCAGGAAACTCACCGCCGTTCAGTTGCTTCATGACGAAGTGCGTTCACATTTATGGTTCTCATTGTGTTCATAGCCAGCACGCAAAAGTAGGTCAGCATTCCTAGTCGGATCTACTTTGCATTCAGGTTTACTGCACCCAACGGTATCCTCCCCAATAGCGGTGTTGATATCATCCTGGACACTATCATTGGCACTCACCACCAGTGACCGTCTGTTATTATGTTATTCCTTTATCACAGACATAATCTCATCAAGGAGAACTCTACACCCATGGACATAAAAAGAGGAGTAAGACAGGGATGCATCCTATCACCAAGCTTGTTCAATCTATACACTGAGCAAATCTTTAAAAAACATCTTAGAGATACCAGGTCTAAACATTAATGGAAAGATAACCAATAACCTGAGATATGCTGATGATACTGTTCTACTTCCGTTTCCAAGATGGCGGAATTGAGTCACGTTCTCTCTATCGCTGCAGAAATTCCGTTGGATTCTTGTCAACTTCGGGTTTCCGTTCCAATTTTCTGCATTCCAGTCGAAATGATGTTCTACTGTTATATCTGCGCCATTGAATTGGCGTTGCACGCACAGCAATGCTCCGTTTTGACAATTCAAGTGTTGTGAATGCGCCTTCCATCGTCTAATGTTGATCTGCGTTTTACGTCACACTAAGTGCTGTTCAGTGGACCATTTGATGGAGATGGTTGACGCAAGTTATTTACAAGTT
Source organism: Megaustenia siamemsis (assembly GCA_032433765.1). Lineage (NCBI taxonomy): Eukaryota > Metazoa > Mollusca > Gastropoda > Stylommatophora > Ariophantidae > Megaustenia > Megaustenia siamemsis. The sequence continues at coordinate 72,298,261 of JAVIAB010000125.1, read as the reverse complement.
ACAACGCATTAATGTGGTGGGCTCCGTCAAGTCAGTCAAGTCAGTCAAGTCAGCGTCTTTGGGAAGTTTGTACCATGTTTCGTTCGTTGTAGACTGCATTCAGTAGCGTAATCATGAATACATGGGCGCAGACATTTTGTGCGTGCTACGTCATCATAATGGATCATCGTGTGTCCAAGACCGACCATGCGCTAATCTTGCGATCTTGCGTTTGGTGTGCATCGGGGATAATCTGACGACGAACTGTGGTTTTGTATGTTCGGAGTTGGAGTTAAACACGATGTCCTAACATCATCAAGCGCCATACATTTACTATGGCGATCATCATTTTCAGGAGGACGTGATCTTCCGGGCAATGTGATGGATAGGCGGCAGGACCATTGAAGGCTATGTCTGCAAAGTGTTCCTTGTTGCAGTTTCCTCATGTTCCAAGTCCGGCTTTGTTGCAGGAGCTACTGAGTTAAGTGCTCTGTGCACACCGTGAGCTGTGTGTCTCATCCATTTTGATCATGTTTCGATACTCCAATTGTTTACGATGAATGATGATATCGTATGACAGGGAACAGTTGGCTGTGTTCACTTTCTGTGCGGTTTCGCCTTATGTCTTTTGGCGTGTGCTGAGACTGCTATGATGGGGACTACAGTTACCTTTCTTTGTTTGGAAGATGAGTTATAATTCGGATGATTCCACTGGCACGGGCGGTTGAGCAATTATGGATTTTAATTCGCTTGCAGTGATACCGAGGCCTTCCATAACCAATAACCAATAACTGTTCTACTAGCAGAAAATCCTAAAGACCTACAACAATTGCTTAATGTGATAAACATAACAAGCAAAAAATATGGACTAGAAATGAATACAAAAAAGACTAAAACTATGATCATAAACAAAGAAAATTCTCAAGACCTACAATTAAATATCACAGTTGAGGGAATACATCTGGAGATAGTCCAGAGTTACAACTACCTGGGACATACTATAAACCAATGATGGAAATGCAAAACTGAAATAAACAAAAAAGCAACCAAATATCTAGAGACATCATAGTATACTGACAACAACAAGCAACCAAACATCTAGAGACATCATAGTATACTGACAACAACAAGCAACCAAATATCTAGAGATATAGTATACTGACAACATCCTCCTTTCTTTGCGATGCTTAAAGGCATCAGCGCTAAATAAAAGGACAAGAAAGAAGAAGATAACGTATTTCAGAAATGTCTAAATAAATATAAGAACCCTATTCATCATCATTGAGTGCCGTCTTCGCATCGAAGGTTGGCTACCGTGCAGCGCCATTCGTTCTCTCTCTTGTTTTGATAGTGCAGCTTGTCATAGGCTGAGTTATCTTTTGATGTTACTCGTTTATGCAAGTCTTGATCTGCCACTTTAACCTTGTTTTTCCATTCCAAGAATACTTTAGTAGGCTGCTGTGCCTTTTAACATGGCCCAAAATCTTATTTCTCTTGTTTCAATTGTGTTCTCTTTTCATCTTTAGTTGTTTTAAGACTTCCCCTTTCTTTCCTTTTCTTTCCATCCACCTATCAATCCACATTCCAAAGGTTTCCATTTTCTGTTCTGTTTTCCTGCCTAATGTCCATATTTCTGTACCATATAGGAATGTTGAGAAGATATAACATTTTGCTATTCTTAGTTTTAGCCCTGATGTTGTTTGTCTTGATGCTAGTATATTTTCATGGCATTAGAAATTACTTTTTGCCATTCCTATTCGTTTGTTTATTCAGTTTTACATTGTCCACCATGGTTATAGTATGTCCTACAGTAGCCCACTATGGAGAGGGCAATAAAGGGTAAAGGAGATATAAACTCAGATGAACAGACTATCACATATTATCACAGACTATCAATGATGATAGACGGGAGAACATATAATAACTAGGACTAGAGACTGCGCTGCATACTACCTAACACACGTATATAGTAACTGACTATATTTGACAACAACGAGCAACGAGAAATGTGGTCGATGATTTATGATAGCAGGAAGTCGTGACTTGAAAACAGGACTGGTAAACACTGCACCAGAAGTTTATAACCTAAAAACGCCCACTATCAATCGCTAATAATTGATTGATTTACCTAAAAACACCCACTATCAATATCTAATAATTGATCTATTCACCTAAAAACACTCACTATCAATCGCTAATAATTGATCTATTTACCTAAAAACACCCACTATCAATCTCTAATCATTGATCTATGTACCTAACAACACCCACTGTCAATCTCTAATAATTGATCTATTTACCTAAAAACACCCACTATCAATCTCTAATAATTGATCTATTTACCTAAAAACACCCACTATCAATCTCTACTCATTGATCTATTTACCTAAAAACGCCCACTATCAATCTCTAATAATTGATCTATTTACCTAAAAACACCCACTATCAATCTCTAATAATTGATCTATTTACCTAAAAACGCCCACTATCAATCGCTAATAATTGATCTATTTACCTAAAAAACGCCCACTATCAATCGCTAATAATTGATCTATTTATGTATTTGCTGCGTTTCATCAATGACACTTTACACTTCCCATTCAACATGCTCTCCAAAATCATTCTTTATAATTCTCTTCCATTGTTCTCATTCCGTCCCTGCCTGTACACAGACACACACACACAAGTGCCTTTTTAGTTCTCTCTATACTCCCAGGTAATATCTGATCCTATAAAGTAATGCAGGTGCGGAAGGACAATGGATTTGTTTATATCCTAGGTCGCATGACCTGATCTAGAATTCGTGCACATAACACAATTAAAGTTTTTTCCCCTTCAGATTTGAGTATGAGGTATTGAGTTATTTGTGGTCATCATCATTGCACTCCGAACATGTCCACAGGTGCTCAGATCCCCTCCTCAGCAATTCCCTCAGTGTGCAGCGACTGACGACTCCAGTTCTATGTTGGTTGATAAGTCTTCTTACACGACCACTAAGTTTCTCATTTCTGGCTGTGACCATCTTAACTCCCATTTCCTTCATCCGAAGAAGTGACGTGGATCTGTGTTTGTCGAAGTCCTGTGCTCTTCCCACATCTCGGAGGGCATTGATGATGTCCGCCCGATCCATTGGTTGCCCGTCCTCAACGACAGCGCAGCTAGCAACTGTCCGCTCTTTCATTTCCCCGTACTCCCGTATGTCCAGGGACAAAGATAAAGGTGACCTTACGTATTTGGATTTTGCAACGACTCTACCCATTGCATGCGTACAGAGCCCGCCTCCACTTTTTTAATCATGCTCATTGAATCACTCAGTATACATGCGTGGGTGTAGTCTTGTGACTCTAACCATTTGAATGCCTTGGTCACTGCCATCGCCTCCATTGTCATGCTACTCGTGGTCATGACGTATGCACCACTGTCTTCCTTGACTATTCTGCCTGCCGAGCGTGCTGTAAATGTCCATGCACTTCTTTGGTGTCGTATTACAGATCCGTCTGTATAGATGACTGCATATTTCTCATCGGTGTTATCGCAGGTTGTCCTCAGCATAACCACTACCGGGTTCTGCTCCCTATTTCCTGTCGAGTGTGACAATACACGAGAAAGTCCCCTTGAATGACGTAGGTACCGGTATCACTCCTCACCAACGCTGATATTGGTACGCCCACAGACCTGTTTGATGACATCTTCTTGCTCGGCAAACCCATGATTTGCCTCTTTTTAGCTGGCAACTTTCACTGTGTTGAGCACGTGGTGCAATGGATGCTCTGTATCTGTACTAATCTTCAGGAATGCTCGTGTTCTCCAGATCTTGATTCTGTCATCCATGGTTGGAAAGTCAAGAAGATACCTCATTGCTACACAGGGAGTGTCCTCGTACATCCCAGAATAATGCGCATGGCTTCATTTTGTATTTTCTCCAGCCTATCAATTTGAGTCGTACTGACAGTAAGAATTGCCAGGGCATACTCGATTGGTATGAGGTATGTATACAACTGGCCTCACGTAAAAGCTGTACTTGTGCAAGCAGGATACTAACTATGCTGTTACTTAATTTTCTATACAAAGTACATGACGGTCTTCTATCAAATGTTTGACTTTAATGGATCTCCCCTGTGTCGTTCTCTTGCGCTGTGGGGGCTAACATTTCGTCCTGAGAGTCTATTATTGGTACGTTTTTCGAATGTTATTTTTCCTACTTACCTGTAACTTTCTACCTGTGCTTCTAGTCTGTTAAATCATGCCACTTCTTCACCTCCCTGCGGAGCAGAGGTCTTCAACAAAACAGTTTCCATGTCGTCTTATTTGGTGGCATTCTCTTCAGATAGTTCCATGTTTGGAAAGTCTGGTGGCATTATGGTTAGTGCACTAGCATGGGACCTGAAGTCCGGTGGCGTTACGGTTAGTGCACTAGCCTGGAACCTGAAGTCCGGTGGCGTTATGGTTAGTGCCACTAGCCTGGAACCTGAAGTCCGGTGACGTTATGGTTAGTGCACTAGTCTGGAACCTGAAGTCCGGTGGCGTTATGGTTAGTGCACTAGCCTGGAACCTGAAGTCCGGTGACGTTACGGTTAGTGCACTAGCCTGGAACCTGAAGTCCGGTGACGTTACGGTTAGTGCACTAGTCTGGAACCTGAAGTCCGGTGACGTTATGGTTAGTGTACTAGTCTGGAACCTGAAGTCCGGTGACGTTATGGTTAGTGCACTAGCCGGGAACCTAAAGTCCGGTGACGTTATGGTTAGTGCACTAGCCTGGAACCTAAAGTCCGGTGACGTTATGGTTAGTGCACTAGCCTGGAAACCTAAAGTCCGGTGACGTTACGGTTAGTGCACTAGCCTGGAACCTAAAGTCCGGTGACGTTATGGTTAGTGCACTAGCCTGGAACCTAAAGTCCGGTGACGTTATGGTTAGTGCACTAGCCTGGAACCTAAAGTCCGGTGACGTTATGGTTAGTGCACTAGCCTGGAACCTAAAGTCCGGTGACGTTACGGTTAGTGCACTAGCCTGGAACCTAAAGTCCGGTGACGTTATGGTTAGTGCACTAGCCTGGAACCTAAAGTCCGGTGACGTTATGGTTAGTGCACTAGCCTGGAACCTAAAGTCCGGTGACGTTATGGTTAGTGCACTAGCCTGGAACCTAAAGTCCGGTGACGTTACGCTTAGTGCACTAGCCTGGAACCTAAAGTCCGGTGACGTTACGGTTAGTGCACTAGCCTGGAACCTAAAGTCCGGTGACGTTACGGTTAGTGTACTAGTCTGGAACCTAAGTCCGGTGACGTTATGGTTAGTGCACTAGTCTGGAACCTAAAGTCCGGTGACGTTATGGTTAGTGCACTAGCCTGGAACCTAAAGTCCGGTGACGTTATGGTTAGTGCACTAAACTAGAAACTAAAGTCCGGTGACGTTATGGTTAGTGCACTAGCCTGGAACCTAAAGTCCGGTGACGTTATGGTTGGTGCACTAGTCTGGAACCTAAAGTCCGGTGACGTACGGTTAGTGCACTAGCCTGGAACCTAAAGTCCGGTGACGTTACGGTTAGTGCACTAGCCTGGAACCTAAAGTCCGGTGACGTTACGGTTAGTGCACTAGCCTGGAACCTAAAGTCCGGTGACGTTATGGTTAGTGTACTACTAGCCTGGAACCTAAAGTCCGGTGACGTTATGGTTAGTGTACTACTAGCCTGGAACCTAAAGTCCGGTGACGTTATGGTTAGTGTACTACTAGCCTGGAACCTGAAGGTCTGAAGTTCAATTGCAGAAAAGCAAACATTTTGCTCCGACCTAAAAGGCTCTGGAGGTCCAGCTCTAAACAAGTACCGGGGATATTGTCTGGTAAGGGAAGGCAGCGAGAAGTGAAATCACCAGCCAGCCCATGAACTTCACGCTAGAACTTCATCACTCAACAACTATTGCTATTGGACTTCATATGTTTAAATATCTCCCCATCTTCTTCTTATGTTTCCACTCCAACTATATTTTAACCTTCCTCTTTATCTCCTTCCCTGGGGATAAACCAAAAAAAAAAAATCGTGTACAACTCAGGTGGCGTGTGTGCAATATCCAATGCCATCGCCCCCTGTTGCGTCTGTTTTTGTACAAATGCTTGTCTGATACTATCCCCGTATTTCTATGTAATTAATGTTTCCTGACATATCATACCCTTTTTAGTGCGCAAGCATCGATTATTGAAAGTCTGTATCTTTGTGTCTGTCGCTATTGTTGTTTATCATGTTTCATAGCCATATAATAGACCTGATTTTAACATTTAACATTGGAGTCATATCTTGCACGGCTAAAGCAATTCACTTGTCCAACTTTTACAAGGTTCGGTGTCTCTCCTATCACCGTCAATTTCTCTACAAACTAATTTTACTTCTTTAATTCGTCGCCACCAACTCCCTTCTATTCCTAATGGATTAGTTTGTCATATAATACCTATTCAAATGTCTTACTATCGCAAGTCAATACTTGCAATACCAATAGCAGGTGTGACCACAGTCTCTATAAATTCCCAGTGGTAAAACTCATGGTACTATATAAAACATATTGCTATTTCATCCTTAGGGAGGCCTCCTTCATTCTCTTCTTTCGTTCTTGCATCAAGTTGTTCATGTTTGTTGTCTTATGCCATTTTCTGGTATTGGTGATTTTGTCTAAATGATTTAGGTTCCACTTTCAGCATGTAGAAGCCGTTGTGGCTCAGCTCCTCTCTGCTGCTCAGATGGTTATTGATTCATTTACCAGATGTGACGATTTTTTTTTTCGGAGCTACAGAGCTTCTGAAATGTCCACCTTACATTTATTTCTTGCGGTCTGGCGTTGTGCCGTCAGCATCATCGATCAAATGTGCCGGCGATCATTTAAAAACAGGAGCACAATACCATATTCCGCACATGCTTTTAGACGTGACATTCAGAAATGGTATTAAAACAAATTCAGCTTCATTCGTGATAGCGTCTTTTCGCGTCATATTCAGCAATCTTTTGTGGGCATTTCATCCGATTTATCCTGACTTGTCTATGATCTAAAGCTGTCTATGACCTAAAGCTGTCAACGACCAAACAGTGGTTCCACGTGAATAATTAAAGGAGAAATCGATGACGTTCTTTATCATTAACGTAGAAAATACAGCAGCAAACAAATTTGATTCAGGTTCCATCCATTTCCTTATCTTTTATCACATGGACCGCAAAATATCGCATTTCTACTATTTGGGATCTTACACTACACTCATCCTCATCTACTTCCCCCCCCCCCCCCCCCCCCACATAACATAAAACAAAGAATTAAAAAAAAATGAAATAAACACATAGGCCTATCAAAATTAGATCAACTTATGATGATAATACGAACTTACATTGCTAAACATTGACTCTGAATTATCAATCTTAATTAGAACGCTACATTACTTACGTTCTGATGTAGTGCACACGTGAGCTGTGTATATTTACCGTTCTTAAACCAGAGCGCACGTGGATTGTGTATATTATTACAAGGCGGTGCACATTAATGAGTCTGCATATAAACAATTTATCATTTCCTGCAATGAGCTAGAACTGTGGTGGCTTAGTATACGACTGTGCAGTTTTAGAATCGTTGTTTATTTCATTCCAGAGCTTGGCAGAGACAGGGAATATTTGCGATAGTTTCTTTTAGTGGCAAACCGCTCGAACAGACGCAGACATGCGTATAAGTTAGAGAAAGAATTGTCTACAATACTTCAAGAAGCTGAACGGTCGAAGTACTTCCAAGAAATTGAGGTGGCATGATGAGACTGTCTCCGGTTGAAAGCTCTGTCTATAAAAAGTCTACAACCACTTAGCGTTCGACCATAACTAAACAATATCTAGTTTGGCACAGCGAACAACAAGTACAATGTGTTCTCGGTTTACATCCATGTTTCCATTACTCCGACCGGGTTCACATAAGGGCTCTGCATGGGTGAGGTCGGTACTTTCTTATTCTGTTTACCCACACTCGACAAATATTAGTTTCTACGCAAGTTCTTCACAAGTTGGTTCACTCCAGTACATTATTACGCGTTTGAAATAATTATTCACTGGTCGATACTTTAAGTTGTTATCAAGCAGATGTTTGTAATTTACTGATCAGTTCACGAACATCATAACTACAATACTAGAAGAAATTCATCGCTCGCTTTAAAATCCTTCTTTAGTTATCTGTTTTAGTCAGAAATAAAGACGTTTAGTTATCATTATTACTGTTCAGTTATCAAACAGAAAAGCCTTGCCAATCCACAACTCTCTCAATATCTTCAGGAATAAAAACGGCACATATCTATCCAATCAAAACACAGCAATTTTCAACAACAAAATTAGCAGTTGGCAAAACATGTTTCGTTAAAGCTGTTCTAATTCATATTACATGTAGTATATTAAAAGACAAACATGAATGTCAATTCCACCCACCGAGATGTCGCTTTGCTGTTTTAGTGAGAATCCTATAGACTAATGTGAACATTAGTGACGATGTGCAGACAGAAATCAATGAACTCAAAGCGCTAGTACCAATGTCAGAAAAAAAACATTCGCAGACGTATTTTAAAATAAATGATACATCTGACAAATGGAAAGAAAGGCGGAGAGAGAGAGAGAGAAAGAGAGAGAGAGAGAGAGAGAGGAGAGAGAGAGAGAGAGAGAGAGAGAGAGAGAGAGAGACAGACAGACAGACAGACAGACATGGTTGGACGGACGGCACACATACATAGATAGATTGATAGAGTCAACACAAACAGATAAACATGAAGAGAGGATTGGTGAAGACTCCTGACGGCTAATACGAGGCAGCCTGACGAACGAAGACAATGTTGCATACTGTTGTTTGTCCTGGATATTTTAGCTGCCTACTACAGTATAAGACTCGTCTTGAGTGACACGATCAAGCTGATCACAAGAATGGCGCTTGTGATGGGACAAGAAATATTTGACACCAGAAGGTGACAGTTCTGAAAACTTGGAAATGCCTCACCTCGTCAGTATTAACATATCACTAGAACATGACATGAATTAAGCTAGAAAATACAAATTGTGTCTCTGGTGCCATTAACTAAAACCAACACCCCCCCCCCCCCCCCCCCCCCCCCCCCAACTCCAAATGTAATATTAATTAGTATTAGGAATAAGCAAAGTAGAGACTGCGCATATAAAGCTACACAATTTCTCCCCTAGAACTGTAACTATAATGCCACTTTGATATGACAAGAAGCAACTGTCTGTGAGACCAGCAATCAAACTTCTAAACAAAACTCTCAAGCCTAGCCATTATGCTATGGGTCAGGTGCTACAGATAATGTACCTTCCATTTCAAACGGGTTCAGCTTCAAGTATAAGACGGTTGGATTATTCCTACGGAATTAATCTCTAGCAATCCTTCCCATACCAAATACAAAAAGCTCCATTCAAGTGCGAAGTAAAGTATCTTACATTCCCACGTATAGCAGGTGGAAGTCCGAAGCACATACCAGATCGCGGCAACGTTACAGCTGACATGTCTATAAGATTACACAAAGTACTACACCAGACATCGACACGCCTGCACACATATGCATGCTATCTGAACGAATGCGGAGGTCAACTCATTTGTTCTCCTTTTGTTTTCTTCGTTTCTTTTCTTTAAGTAGTAATCTTTTTAGGTGTGTACCTTTCATTGTAAGTAAGATCAGTAAGTGCTTCTTATGCAACCGCAATGTAAACACATTCTCACAACCAATTAAATCAATCAATCAAATTCTACCTAATATACCTACCCATCTATTCAATCATCCATTAATCAATAACTTTACAATTTAAAAAGCACATATCTATTTTCTGTCGGGCAGTATAAGACTGTCACCCGTTATCCAACACTATATAGTTTAGCACGCATCCTTGCAGTCAGTATAAGACTGTCATTCGTCATCCAACACTATATAGTTTAGCACGCATCCTTGCAGACAGTATAAGACTGTCATTCGTCATCCAACACTATTAGTTTAGCACGCATCCTTGCAGACAGTATAAGACTGTCATTTGTCATCCAAACACTATATAGTTTAGCACGCATCCTTGCAGTCAGTATAAGACTGTCACCCGTTATCCAACACTATATAGTTTAGCACGCATCCTTGCAGTCAGTATAAGACTGTCATTCGTCATCCAACACTATATAGTTTAGCACGCATCCTTGCAGTCAGTATAAGACTGTCATTCGTCATCCAACACTATATAGTTTAGCACGCATCCTTGCAGAGAGCGTAAGGCTGTAACCCATCATACACACTATATAGTTTAGCACGCATCCTTGCAGAGAGCGTAAGGCTGTAACCCATCATACAACACTATATAGTTTAGCACGCATCCTTGCACAGAGCGTGTCACCCGGATCTTGCCTGCTGAATAATGCAGTGTTAAACCATTGACTGCGTGTATCCATCAACACACAGACCCCGGATACAACAGGAATTCTTTGCATTCCATTCAGACATCTAGACGAAATTTGACATTCCACGAGTAACTCTTCTATTTGGTACGTGCGTTATGGAACACAGGGCTTAAGTGTTGCTTATAGGCAGGCAGTTGATATGGGAATACCAGAAACAACGCGGGGGCGATATCTTGTAAATAAATAAATAATATTTTGACAGAAAACACAGAAATAAAGGCATCTGATATGAACTTTAGAAGGCGGCCAGCTGCACGTGTTTATGTCATTTATATAAACATTTACATGAATATATCTGTGGGCTCATGTTTGATGATTATGTGCTCCTACACTGGCAAAAATACAAAGATTGCTTGAGAAAAGATAAATGTTGTAGTAAGCCTTAACATAAAATGTGCATGTAAATTAATTGTTCCATTTGTTTGGCATGCTCTGTAGTCTGTTGCGATATCCGTGTATGTGGGCTCTGTCAAACGTTCTTTTGAAAGTATTTATTTCATATAAAGGAGAGAGAGAGAGAGAGAGAGAGAGAGAGAGAGAGAGAGTGAGTGAGAGAGTGTGTGAGAGGGAAAGTGACAGAGAGAGTGAATGTGTGAGAGGGAGAGTGAGAGAGAGAATGTGTGAGAGAGAGTGTGAGAGAGAGAGTGAGTGAGAGGGTGTGTGAGAGGGAGAGTGAGAGAGTGTGTGTATGAGAGGAAGAGTGAGAGAGAGAATGAGTGAGTGAGAGAGAGAGAGAGTGAGAGAGAAAGATAGAGAGAGATAGAAGCAGGCACGTCTAGCCGTGCTTGTTGACAAACTTAAAGGTGCGGGTCGAGTAGTAGACAAGGCTGACTATTTTATTTTCTGTTGTTCTTCAAATATTCTTCACTTTTCCATCTATTTTCTCTCCCCCACCCAAAAAAAAAATAATTAAAAAAATAATAAAAGGTTATTCCTGTGTTCAATATGATCACCTCATCTCTGGGTTGAACAGACACACTCCCAACCGCCATTACTGTCATGCCTCTCGTCCTGCTGGGGTCAAGAGAGCTTTAACCTTAGGGTCCTAGGTTATTGTATTTATAATTGACGGAAAAAAGGGCAGTACTCTACTTCACTATTAATTATCGATCATCTTTCTAAACACCTCCTCATTGCAGTAGAGTTCGTAATAATTATAAAGGATACGGTTTGGTAACGTTGTAGAAACAATTACACACATGTAATCTGCACAGCTACACACACATCATCCACACAACACACACATGTAATCTACACAGCTACACACACATCATTCACATAACTAACTACACAAAGTAATCTACACAACTACACACATGTAACCTACACAGCTACATTCATACCATCCCCACAACTACACACATGTAATATACACAGCTACATTCATATCATCCACACAACTACACACATGTAATCTACACAGCTACACACATATCATCCACACAGATATCAACAAACAATAAAACAAAATACGACAGACCGAGCGTGTGTCTTTGATTTAAAAAAAAAAAATAAACAAAAATAAAGGGGACAGACGGGGTATTAGAAACACTCTATAAAGTGATAGCTGATGATGTGACAGACTGCAAAGATGCTGAAAGAAATAGCATTAGTAAGACAAAAGAACGACAGACCAAAGTTCAGATTAAGAATCAACATCACTGCACTCAAAGCAAACACTCAAAGGTATCCACATTGTTTTTTCACAAACAACGAATGCCTTCAGTATTGATCATTCCCGTGGAAAACTGTAACCACGCCTCAACACTCTTGTTTTCGATGTTTCTTCGCTAGTTTAGTTTCCAGTGTTAGCTTCTTGCAAATTCAGCCAGATAGACTCTTCACTGTGATCACTTTCTCCAATAGACATGCGGCCAATGTCTCTTTTACTTGCTACTTCATTTGTCTCTATACACGGCTAGGATCTCTTCCATTGGTGTGTTTTTTTTAGGAGGAGAAGAAGAAGAATAAGAAGATGAAAAAGAGGAAGAAGAATCATGCAGACCTGATTGCTACTTCAATCATCTTGGTGGACTATAGTGCTGGGATATTACTTTGATTCTTAGACAAAGCTCTATTGTCCGTCTTCTTCTTTTCTCTTCTCACTGATACCTAAAAGGTGTCGTGGTTATATCATTTGTCGTCTTGAGCTGCTCGAACTGTGTGAATTAGTGACTTTCCTTTGTTGTTACATGTCTCTGTCACTGCATCTATCCATCTTCTTCTGGGCCTTCCTCTTGGTCTTTTTCCGTGCATTCTCGAAAAGAACGCCTTGATGGTGATTGATAAGGATTCATTCTGACCAGGTGGCCAAACCATTTAAGTTGTTGTTCTATATATTCTTGGCAGGGTTTTGTTCCTACTATTTTTCTTATGGTTTCATTTGGTATTCTATCTCTTCTTGTGTTGTTTGTTACTTTTCTCAAGCATCGCATTTTTCTATGTCCGTAACCAACATATTTCAAGACTTGACCAACCAAAATACCTACACATTAAGGGGACACAATTTGTGTGCGTAAAATGTAATTGTTTAACTTACTCATCGATAAAACAAATACATAATAAAATAAAATAAAGTAAATCATGATTTTACCAATTACACTAAGCTCAGTTCCATTTTGTGTCCGTACAATATAGAAAAGTATAGGAGAGATAGACCACAACCTGAAGCACTGTGGACATAATATACAACAGAAAACACTTATACTATATATATATATATATATATATTATATATATATATATATATATATATATATATATATATATATATTGACCTTTCGAGCCGTAGCAGGCACATAGGGCGTAGACCAAGATACTCCTTCTCTTATCTGAATTTTTGTTCTAGCAGTTTTCAATTCTTTTAAAGATATTTTATCAAATCTCGCCCTTTGAATCTGTTCTGTGCAAGCAGCTCTATCTCAATGAGGGAGCCAATATATATATATATATATATATATATATATATATATATATATTTATAAAACATCATCTGCTACCTGGTACCACGAAAAACACATCTTAAAAGCGCACTTTTTCCCGTAAATGAGATGTAAAAGTGATCCTACCTACAGAACATCACGGTGTGATGACAAATTACAGTTCATAAAACTGAGAAGCAGAATTTTGTAGTGAAGGCACCAATGATGGTCCTCCTGGCTGCAGTGAAGACCTTTACTAAATGCTTGCCATATAAACCAGGCATCTATATCGATTAGACAGAGTGTTCACCACATGGCGGGTTATACTCTCATTGCTGTTTTTCCAACAAAACTGCCGTAATGTGTCGTGACCAAGGTGTGATCAGCATATGACTCTGGATGGACCCTTTTCAAACCAACCCATTTCCCTACTATAAAGCTATACAGTTATACAGAAACGTGGCTATCTCCACGCCGAAACATACACATACATTAAACATTCTATGCTCACACACTGTTATACCTGGTCCTATGCGTCAGATTAATCTAAACATTATACGCTCTCACATTGTCTTACTTGGTCCTATGCGTCAGATTAATCTAAACATTCTATGCTCACACATTGTCATACCTGGTCCTATGCGTCAGATTAATCTAATAAAACTACCAACTAAACTTCCACGTAAAACACCACAGCACTCTGCTAACAAGTACATGAAAATACCAAATGAATCATACAAATATGCATGTACTATATATACTATACTTGTAGCTGGGATGCGGAATGATACGAACGCCTCTACTTCTAAATGATGCATGTTCATAGGATCATTATAATTGTATACACGGACTGTATTCTATATAAATAAGCCTCTTGCCTGCTTAAACAGGTAGATCTCAGCACAGAACACAAAATCAGCAGCACCGGCGAGTGACCCTCCTCTCGACAACTACTTACAAACTAGAAGGCCTATTTGAGCTTGTTCAATTGAAACTCTAAATTATATCAGAGTTATTGTTAACATCAAAAGAAAGATTATCTAAGATGTGCTACTTTAAAGAAAACGCATTTTACAAACATTCACCATCATCATCAGGTGCCATACCGGTTGGCGTAAGCGATCATGTCCTACCACAATCTTCCATCCACAGTGCATCGTTTACAAACATTATTCTTGTTTTATTTCAAACGATTATACACATTTATTTTTTAAGTTCAAGTAATGAATTTGCATAACTGTTACTATTTAACAAACTCGAATAATTACGTATTGTTTCATAAACATCATACCAAAACAAAGTTTTATACTAATTTTCATAAACCATAATTTACATTTTTAAAACACATTTGTTTTAGTTAAAGACACAAAAGCTATAAAATAAAATTTAAAACCAACTAACTTTGGCTAACGATGCAGATTATAGACAATTTGAGGAAAAATTATATCACTATAACAACATAGAACTTGGAAACAAAGAAGGCAGTTTTAGTGAACGGTTGTGTGTTTCAGCTTATTGTGGTAGGCAATAAACAGTTAGGCAGTAAATCAGTTTATAGAAACAGGAGGTCGATCCTGATTGATGACTTCTGTGTTTAGTCTGAGAGAGAACAATGGCACTAGCTCACGGTAATACAGACAAAACTACGCCAAGAACAATGGCACTAGCTCACGGTAATACAGGCAAACTACGCCAAGAACAATGGCACTAGCTCACGGTAATACAGACAAAACTACGCCAAGAACAATGGCACTAGCTCACGGTAATACAGGCAAAACTACGCCAAGAACAATGGCACTAGCTCACGGTAATACAGACAAAACTACGCCAAGAACAATGGCACTAGCTCACGGTAATACAGACAAAACTACGCCAAGAACAATGGCACTAGCTCACGGTAATACAGACAAAACTACGCCAAGAACAATGTGTCAATGGTATGAGTGTGTGTATACTCGCAAGACAGGGTTTTCTTACATCACTAAAAACTATGAACAATACAAATGTGAAAGCCAGAAATAATAGATAGACAATAGCCAGCACTAAAGCTAACCTCGATAACAAGGAATAGTTCTAAATCAAATCTGAAGCCCATAAACATTACATCAAGATAGGCTCCAGACAATAAACAATATCACCAAGGTACGCTCCAAACAATAAACAAATATTACCAAGGTACGCTCAAGTCAATAGACAATATCACCAAGGTACGCTCCAAACAATAAACAATATCACCAAGGTACGCTCCAAACAATAGACAATATCACCAAGGTACGCTCCAAACAATAGACAATATCACCAAGGTACGCTCCAAACAATAAACAATATCACCAAGGTACGCTCCAGTCAATAAACAATATTACCAAGGTACGCTCAAGTCAATAAACAATATCACCAAGGTACGCTCCAGTCAATAAACAATATTACCAAGGTACGCTCAACTCAATAAACAATATCACCAAGGTACGCTCCAAACAATAAACAATATTACCAAGGTACGCTCAAGTCAATAAACAATATCACCAAGGTACATTCCAAACAATAAACAATATCACCAAGGTACGCTCCAGTCAATAAACAAATATTACCAAGGTACGCTCAAGTCAATAAACAATATCACCAAGGTACGCTCCAAACAATAAACAATATCACCAAGGTACGCTCCAAACAATAAACAATATTACCAAGGTACGCTCAAGTCAATAACAATATCACCAAGGTACATTCCAAACAATAAACAATATCACCAAGGTACGCTCCAGTCAATAAACAAATATTACCAAGGTACGCTCAAGTCAATAAACAATATCACCAAGGTACGCTCCAAACAATAAACAATATCACCAAGGTACGCTCTAAACAATAAACAATGACACATTTTTCTTCAATGTCGATCACGGAACCATGGGCATACCCCAAAGTGATCAACGTTTTTCTGCATGTTAGACAAGACGAGGCCGCTGCGAAACCACCCCATTCCTGATTATAACGCAAGATAATTATAAATAAGAAGTCAATGTCTCCAAGCTGTTAGAGATACATTAAATGCCACTCTCGCGTGTTGTTATGCCTGGTCCCATGCGCTCAGATTAGTCCAATAAACTAGACCCGAGCTGCCACATAACAAACACACCAATAGTTCTCTACTAACAAGCACATGAAAATAAAAAATAATTATAAGGTACAACTCTTCATTTTAACTTAAATTAGTGTTAACAGTAATATAATACTAATAGCAACACAAATACGGCGGTAATGACTGATCACTATACCTTCTTTATAACATATATATACATAATGCAAAGAATCAACAACAACACCTTTACACTGACAACACTAATGGATGTGTTGACGGTTAACTCTTCCCTGATCTCACTACTCCAAAATAAAATAACACTCTCACCTAATTCCCTCATTATCCACTCCCTCCTCAAACTCACAAAACACCGACAACCATAAATTCAGCCGAAATCACTACTCAGCACTAACGCACAAGATCCCAGCACTTACTTTCCAGTGAAAACCTCCAAGATCCGGAGACACAAACATAAACCCGGCTAATAACGCCACGAATCTGCTGGCCCTATTAAAGACTCGAGCATGCCTGTCGAGGGCCAGGGACCGAGTGGCGATAAAACTGGGTCCTTCTTACTTCGCAGCGCCACCCATTCGGGATACGAGCAGAAGATAATTTTATTCACAGGCAGAGAGGTTTGTGACGAGGGTAGTTTCAATGTGCCTGCTTCGCGTACTACGCTCCAGGAACAACACCGTTTACTTAAGCAAGCAATATTATCCTGTAGGTGTTTCTCTAGAATCCCGATGAGTTATATATATCTTATTTTTCTTTCTTGTCTCTTTCTCACTGGTACCGAAACGGTGTCGTGGTTATATCATTTGTCGTTCTTGCGCTGCTCGAACTGTCTGAATTAGTGACTTTCCTTTGTTGTTACATTCTCTATCACTGCATCTATCCATCTTCTTCTGGGTCTTTCTCTTGGTCTTTTCCCATGCATTCTCGAGAAGAACACCCTTGATGGTGATTGGTAAGGATTCATTCTGACCAGGCGGCCAAACCATTTAAATTGTTGTTCTAGATATTCTTGGCAGGGTTTTGTTCCTACCATTTTTCTTATGGTTTCATTTGTATTCTATCTCTTCTTGGTTTGTTTGTTACTTTTCTCAAGCATCGCATCTCACATGTATTGATCTTTCTTATTATATATATATATATATATAATTGGCATAATGTATGTATGTATGAATATATGTCCACGTGAACGGTAACAACTAAACATAAATCAAGTAAATGTAGCACGTAAAGATAAGACTTCATATTATAAACACAGTATCTGATAAATAATAATTTATTATTTCCTTTAAAACAACTAGCGGAAAGGTAGTCTCATACACTAACATATGCATACTTCTTCAGCGCACCGTATACCCATTAAATGGGCGTGGATGAGCTACGTCACAAGAACAGCCGGTATAAATGCGTTCTACAGCTAATCGTCCACATCGGTGGATTTCTAATTCAGCAATTTTTTTTTTCTTGGGCAGAGGCCATAATTGGCCTTCCCTTTTCGATAATTAACTGGCGAGGGCTTTTTAACGTGCGCGGAATGCACATGGGACCTGGTTTTTGTTCCCTGCCGCTATGCAAGAGGGCTAGACATTGATCGTACTATCCAGAGCAACGAGGAAGTCAATATTTGACAAGAAATTCCTACCGATGGAATTCGAACCCACAACCTTCCAGCTCAGAGACCATCTCGCAGAGAGTAAAACCACAAACACCTTCATCAGGAGCCAGATTGATTAATCCGCCGTCCTAGCGCTTGATAGGTGTGAGTAGGTCAAGTAAGAGTTCTTGCATTCATTTGGAGTGCGGGTATGTATCATATGTGTGCGCGCGCGCGTCTATGTATGTATAAAAGGCCTGACAATCTTTGTGTGGACGGTACCGATTTATAGCTGTGTTTAGTTGTCGAGTGAACACCATTTTCCGCCTATTTCATGTAGTGGTATCCTCAAGTACACGTCAGCTGTTGTCTTAGTGACTTTCATTTGCCTGGACTTGAAAGATGAACAATTTCATCACTTGTACACGTGACTCACTGAGTTGGAACAGACTCAAAGAGCTAAGAAGACCGATATTGCTCTCACTTTCAAATTCTACGCTCTAGTATTGTGAAGGTTTCCCCTACAAGATGACATAATACAGCACACTATTTACCTTCAAAGCGTTGCCATTAATAAAAGACCCATTAATACAAGACAGAGAGTTTCACAAGGACTTAAGTACATCTGCCACACTGTTCTGTGTATATTGTGGTTGGATTCTGTTCAAGTCATTGTTAAGTTATTTATGTTTGGTGTTAAGTTGATATGTAGAGTTATGATCCCTCATATTCATGACATCGATGCCTGTTATTTATGACTAACCACATGACTGTAAATCTCTCCTTCCTGCGATTGCTGTTGTTCACATGTTCGGTCAATGACTTGAGTTGATAGTTTTCAGGTACTAGGACAGTCCGTGTGAATGATTGTCCCTACCTTGGTCCTTTCTGCTTTTCGCTTGTTGCCATGCTATTGCTGGCCTATTTAACTCAACTGATCGACTGTACCGTCTCTATAACCACTTGCTATCTATAAATAATCATTCGATTGAGAAGGAAGGCGAGGGACAAAAAGTTATGGAAGATAGACTGATAGAGAGAGGTATGTCCAAGTAGAGTTTATCAGTTCTAGAAAAACAAGAAGTATCTGAAGTAACGAAATGTTCAAAAGATTACACCTGACTCATGATTCCATCATTTCTTCTGATGCGAAATGATCACATGTGTAGTGGTTGATTAAAGAAACATCGTCGTAGATACAACGAAATGTTCAAACAGATGACACCTGACTCATGATTCCATCATTTCTTCTGATGCGAAATGATCACATGTGTTGTAGTGGTTGATTAAAGAAACATCGTCGTAGATACAACGAAATATTTCATTATTATATTGCAGTTGTTATATGGAATTTATAACTTTGTACGCCAAGTAACTAAACGCGACAAGGGCAGTGAAAACCCCTTAGCAAAATACCAAACACGTGAGACAGCAGCTCTAAGGGTAACAAACTCAAGCCCGGATAATTATAGCCCCCATCCAAATGCAAATCATGCTTGAGCGTTAGGCGAGGGGGAAAACTTATTGTTTCAGGGGTTGTCTCGTTCGGTATGTCAGATAAGATTGAACAAATGACACCGGACGGGCCGCAATAGGAGACTAGAAGTCTTGGCCTTAAGCTTGACTGATGACATTGATATGTGCAATAAGTAACGCGCAGGAGACACTACTGGGTAACGAGACTAACAATGAATGGGAAAACCAGTCATAGTTTTACGGCCAGGAACTTTGTTCTTCTTCTTCTCCATCGCTCTCTTCTTTCTCTCTCTCTCTCTCTCTACTTATATAGTCCTCATGGGAAAGGGGTTTCGGAGAGAGAAGAAGAGACGACTGCTTATTCGAGGCAAGACTTGCCAGTCACGAGACAGAGAGGTTGTGAGTTCAAACCTCGGCTAAACCTGTCAGGATTTTTATTTATGATTTCTCTCTGCGGCAACCACCCCTGGTCTCAGCAGCGAGGCCCGGCTTGAATCATAAATTACTCATCGATGAAAAAAATACGAGTACCTCAGAAGACACAGTTATCTGCCTGTGCGGCGAGGGACCTATGTGTGCACACGGCTACCAGGGGAAAACGAATTAATACGCAAAATTCAGTTTCTAGTCTCTAAGGACTTCGCCAGAGATAAAAACTGGCGAGCACAACAAAAATATAGCCATTATTAAAATAGTTCTACTCTTGCTATAAGTGTTCCTACTACTATTACTACTCTAATACCTAGTATTGCATTCATTGCTATAATTCCTAGCACTTCTAAAATTACTAATAATATTTTTACCTCTATCATAGTTATTTTAATTCATTAAGACTACCACTATTATTACAGCAGCTATTACTATGACAAACACCAGACCGGGATTAATTGCGTTCGTACTATGACTCATTTACTAATAAACTTACTACTAATGTAACTACTCCTACAACTATGGCTCATTTACTAATACAACTTACTACTAATGTAACTACTGCTACAACTATGACTCATTTACTAATACAACTTACTACTAATGTAACTACTCCTACAACTATGACTCATTTACTAATACAACTTACTACTAATGCAACTACTGCTACAACTATGACCCATTAACTACCACAACTACAACCGCTGCTATTGTGACATCGGAAACGATTATTGTCATATGACATATCGAGAAGGCATGCAATTCAAGCAGAATTGACTTATGGGGCGTCTCTAATGAACGAACCACACACCTCATCTAGACAGTTAGTGGTATTGGGCGTGGCCATTGATGACCAATAAGGATATTACACAATCACCTCCCTTTATTCTACGGATTGCTATTTAAGCGTGGGGGGGGGGGGGAGCGTGTAATCTAAACATGGCCCATCTATTAGATTACAGTTAGGACAGCCGCACGTACAGATGAATAAATCAAGGATTGAGATATGATAACAGACCTGCTACTGCTAGTTATATTATTGTGTCAGGTCGTCTTTGACACGACCTGACCCTAAAGGTCAGTGGCAATGCGCAATAAATTAACAAAGAACACTGCCACGTTATTCTCCGCTAATGAAATAATAAACAATTAATCAATTGTCAGGTAAGTTCTCATGTCATAAATTCAATTATTTGTTCCCTTACTTCGTGAATGGCATTTGCTGAAAGAGATAACTATGACATTTGTTAACGGACTCCAGTACTGGTGCACATTCCGTAAGTTCTACCTTCTAGAAAGTCGTAGGAGTTATTGTTTAACTACAATTATGAAAAAAGGATATTTCGCCAATATGATTTCGGCACTTTAAAATAGATAGACGGGGAGGGGGGGGGAAGAGAGAAAGAAAGAAGCTATTACGTTATAAAAGGGTGACAATGTTATGTGCAATTATTTATAACAAAAAAGAAAAACCAGGGCTGTAGGTTACTTGCTTATTTATTATATTAGATAGGTCAGGTGGACAGGTTATTAGGCTTCCACACTAGGGGGTCGAGCGTTTCCAGGAGTTAGTTTGAAAACACCTTCAACAAGTACTAATTTGCTTCTAAAATCGCACATTCAATAAAAAAAAATACAACATGAAAATCAACAAGACGGAAGTGATACGTGTCGCAAAAGAGAAACAGAATATCAATAAACTATAGACGGCAGACAACTAAAACAAGTAGGGGAATTTAATTACCTAGAAAGTTTAGTGACAAACGACAATGCACAAACAGCAGAAATAAAGAGACTCAAGACGCAACAAGGCTTATCATATCATTGGACAGCTATCATCACTAAAATAATTCGAGGCAAAACGGGCACTTTATAATACCATCTTCGTTCCAACGTTGTGCTAACAATGTCAGACCTGGACCTAGTGCAAGAACAATTTAAAAAAACCACATTTACTGAGATAAACTATGTTAGACGAATGACAAGAAACAGCCAGAGAGATAAGATCAGAAATGAAGAACTAAGGAAAAAGCTAGGAATAACCCCCGCCAGAGAATATATAAAGAAACAACAGATAAAACGGTTAGCTAAGTGACAAGTCAGAAAGTTCAAAACACAACACAACGAGCCTTCAATAAACGTGGCGAGAACGCCGCACCCAAGGGTGGACCACGAAAAAGATGGATGGAATACTGGAAACACTAGGGAAGATAACAGCAGCAGAGGCGAAGAGAAGAGCAAAAGGCCGCAAATTATATCTCTCCTCGACACTGAAAGGTAAACGTGGAAGGAAAGAAGAAGCATAAAAGAATAATCCAGAGCAAAGATATACAGCTCAAGCATTAACGAGAAACAATAGTGAACACACTCACAAGAGTACTGTGTACAAAAAAAAATGGTCACAAGCCATGAATATCAAGTCAGCCACGGCTCCACTTTCAGCTAGTCCTGATTGTGTACGTGATACAGTCTGTATTCTGGCATTTGACCTTTCACGTATTCAGTGGCATGTATTTTATGTTTACAAGACTGGCACAGGATGGATGACAAGCAAGTTCAGGGCTATCAAATATGGACTTCATAAATTACAAACACTGAGTTATAACTTATCAATGCAGCAGGTAGGAAGTCATTACAGGAGTCTATTTGATATTGTTTATTCAACTTTCAAAGCATTCAACGATTATTAGCATTATTTATTTATAATAAAAATATTTTCTCCATTTGTGCCAGAAACAATATTTGAAATATGTTTTTGTTTGTTTGTTTGTGGGGTAGGGGGAATGGGAGGCAACATGGAGAGACATTGTATGAACAGATGGGCAAACCAACAGGCAGGCACAGGGGCACATACATACCTATATATGGGTGTGTGTAAACAAGAGAGAGAGAGAGAGAGAGAGAGAGAGTGTGTGTGTGTGTATGTGACATTACGTAGAAAGGTAAATAGGTAGTGAGACAGATAGTAAAAATAGAGTATACAAATTAATTGCTAGTTCACGACAACTAAATGAAGCTTACTCACTTACTATATTTATTTACCATGCAAGATATATTTATAGATGCAGGTAAGAGCTGACTTAAAAAAAAAAAAAAAAAAAAAAAAGAAGAAAAACTGTGGTATTGAGACAACGTGCAAGTCTGGGGAAAGGGTTTGATAAAGAATCACGGATCAGTAGCAACCCGTGTATTGGTGCCACTTTGTAGACAGCCTGTGCTATCATTGCTGGACGGCATGCACTGATTGAATCCTTCACCCAGGTCACACATTTACTTGTAGAGGTGAAGCACTAGCAGTCTAGACCGACATACAATGACGCTCTCTCTCAAGTTGTTTGGTAGGACCATCACAGCTTTCAACCACAATCCCAGTTTGCGAGTGCATGCCTCCTCTACACCAACACAATATCCCTATTTCGTTATGGATATAAGTATTTTGTTTCTAAACTAATTTCATGTAGTGCATTGCATACGTGAATTTCCTTGCATTAAAGTGAGGTGTACGATTCGTTAAAAGCAGTTGGAACCAATGATAATGTATTTGTTCAATAAAATGGTACTAATCTTACAATACTATTGTCATTATTTAAACAAGGCTTAAATACCCGCTAACATATAAATACTATCAGGAGAGTAGTGAATCATTGAGTGACATCGCACTAATTCACTGATTGAATGTGGCGTGTGACGGTGCTTTTCCTCAATGTCATTTACATCTTTTGTAACTGAGATTTTTAGCGGATTTTTTTCGGAAGAACAAGGCTGTGGGGGCTCTAAAAATGGGTAGGTAACAGAGATTTTTCTTGGAAGTACAGGTGTGATACTGACAACATCATCTGAATATGTGCCGAGGTCATGGATAAATATCACTAACACCATATTCCTCATATGGAGCAAGACAGGGGAGGCAACCTTTACTGTGTGAGTAAGATGTTAATTTTATTTAGCTCGGGTAGAGTGGAGAGCCTTGTTTACTCGTTTCTCACCACATATCTACGTTTTTTACACTCCAGGTATTATAGTTAGGTCACAATTCTAGCCACCACCAGGTGTGGGCGGTATTCCTCGCCATTTACCATATTTATAGTCTGACATTGACTGCCACACCTGCACGCCTGACGTGATATAAGAAAAAAGTACATAGTAATCAACATGCGCTATTCATAGTTTTATGACTTTTCTGCCAGAACTCTACATCTTGTGGCGCTGAATAAAATGCAAGTTAGGTGTGCATGCACTCAGTTGTAGTGTTCCCAAACGGTTATTCTCGGCACACTGAGCACGTGAAGTCACTAGCCCGTTCTTGGAGTAAAGTACTAATTCCAACAGAGACCATTCACTGCTGGCTATTTCCAGTCGTCTTCATTCAATTATAAGAAATAGAAAATCGGCAATGATAGTGCGATTGACTACATAGCTTACTTCCCTTAGCTGCAATGACCATCATCATGCCAACTCTCTAAGTAAAGGGTCATTTGATAAATGCCACAGATATCTGCTATAATGACTGCCGAAGATCTGCTTCAGAAGTGCTCAACGTATGAGGAGCAGATAAGCTCTTGTGGCCATCACAAATGGTCATGCTGTATTAAGCTGTCGCCTTCATTGCGGTGACCACTGATATCTTTGAGCCTACTTGGACTGACGTTGATAAGGATAGGAGGAAGAATCTACTATGACTGATGTTGATAAGGATTCGAGGAAGAACCTACTATGATTGACGTTGATAAGGTTAGGAGGAAGAACCTACTATGATTGACGTTGATAAGGTTAGGAGGAAGAACCTACTATGATTGACGTTGATAAGGTTAGGAGGAAGAACCTACTATGATTGACGTTGATAAGGTTAGGAGGAAGAACCTACTATGATTGACGTTGATAAGGTTAGGAGGAAGAACCTACTATGATTGACGTTGATAAGGTTAGGAGGAAGAACCTACTATGATTGACGTTGATAAGGATAGGAGGAAGAACCTACTATGATTGACGTTGATAAGGTTAGGAGGAAGAACCTACTATGATTGACGTTGATAAGGTTAGGAGGAAGAACCTACTATGATTGACGTTGATAAGGTTAGGAGGAAGAACCTACTATGATTGACGTTGATAAGGTTAGGAGGAAGAACCTACTATGATTGACGTTGATAAGGTTAGGAGGAAGAACCTACTATGACAGATGTCGATCGATAAGGATAGGAGGAAGAACCTACTATGACTGACGTTGATAAGGTTAGGAGGAAGAACCTACTATGACTGACGTTGATAAGGTTAGGAGGAAGAACTACTATGACTGACGTTGATAAGGATAGGAGGAAGAACCTACTATGACTGACGTTGATAAGGTTAGGAGGAAGAACCTACTATGATTGACGTTGATAAGGTTAGGAGGAAGAACCTACTATGACTGACGTTGATAAGGATTCGAGGAAGAACCTACTATGACTGACGTTGATAAGGATAGGAGGAAGAACCTACTATGACTGACGTTGATAAGGATAGGAGGAAGAACCTACTATGACTGACGTTGATAAGGTTAGGAGGAAGAACCTACTATGACTGACGTTGAAAGGATAGGAGGAAGAACCTACTATGACTGACGTTGATAAGGATTCGAGGAAGAACCTACTATGATTGACGTTGATAAGGATAGGAGGAAGAACCTACTATGATTGACGTTGATAAGGTTAGGAGGAAGAACCTACTATGATTGACGTTGATAAGGTTAGGAGGAAGAACCTACTATGATTGACGTTGATAAGGTTAGGAGGAAGAACCTACTATGATTGACGTTGATAAGGTTAGGAGGAAGAACCTACTATGATTGACGTTGATAAGGTTAGGAGGAAGAACCTACTATGATTGACGTTGATAAGGTTAGGAGGAAGAACCTACTATGACTGACGTTGATAAGGATAGGAGGAAGAACCTACTATGATTGACGTTGATAAGGTTAGGAGGAAGAACCTACTATGATTGACGTTGATAAGGATAGGAGGAAGAACCTACTATGACAGATGTCGATCGATAAGGATAGGAGGAAGAACCTACTATGACTGACGTTGATAAGGTTAGGAGGAAGAACCTACTATGACTGACGTTGATAAGGTTAGGAGGAAGAACCTACTATGACTGACGTTGATAAGGATAGGAGGAAGAACCTATTATGACTGACGTTGATAAGGTTAGGAGGAAGAACCTACTATGACTGACGTTGAAAGGATAGGAGGAAGAACCTACTATGACTGACGTTGAAAGGATAGGAGGAAAAACCTACTATGACTGACGTTGATAAAGGATAGGAAGAAGAACCTACTATGACTGACGTTGATAAGGTTAGGAGGAAGAATCTACTATGATTGACGTTGATAAAGATAGGAAGAAGAACCTACTATGACTGACGTTGATAAGGTTAGGAGGAAGAACCTACTATGATTGACGTTGATAAGGATAGGAGGAAGAACTTACTATGATTGACGTTGATAAAGGATAGGAGGAAGAACCTACTATGATTGACGTTGATAAAGGATAGGAGGAAGAACCTACTATGATTGACGTTGATAAAGGATAGGAGGAAGAACCTACTATGATTGACGTTGATAAGGATAGGAGGAAGAACCTACTATGATTGACGTTGATAAAGGATAGGAGGAAGAACCTACTATGATTGACGTTGATAAAGGATAGGAGGAAGAACCTACTATGACTGACGTTGATAAGGTTAGGAGGAAGAACCTACTATGACTGACGTTGATAAGGATAGGAGGAAGAACCTACTATGACTGACGTTGATAAGGTTAGGAGGAAGAACCTACTATGACTGACGTTGAAAGGATAGGAGGAAGAACCTACTATGACTGACGTTGATAAGGATTCGAGGAAGAACCTACTATGATTGACGTTGATAAGGATAGGAGGAAGAACCTACTATGATTGACGTTGATAAGGTTAGGAGGAAGAACCTACTATGATTGACGTTGATAAGGTTAGGAGGAAGAACCTACTATGATTGACGTTGATAAGGTTAGGAGGAAGAACCTACTATGATTGACGTTGATAAGGTTAGGAGGAAGAACCTACTATGATTGACGTTGATAAGGTTAGGAGGAAGAACCTACTATGATTGACGTTGATAAGGTTAGGAGGAAGAACCTACTATGACTGACGTTGATAAGGATAGGAGGAAGAACCTACTATGATTGACGTTGATAAGGTTAGGAGGAAGAACCTACTATGATTGACGTTGATAAGGATAGGAGGAAGAACCTACTATGACAGATGTCGATCGATAAGGATAGGAGGAAGAACCTACTATGACTGACGTTGATAAGGTTAGGAGGAAGAACCTACTATGACTGACGTTGATAAGGTTAGGAGGAAGAACCTACTATGACTGACGTTGATAAGGATAGGAGGAAGAACCTACTATGACTGACGTTGATAAGGATAGGAGGTAGAACCTACTATGACTGACGTTGATAAGGTTAGGAGGAAGAACCTACTATGATTGACGTTGATAAGGATAGGAAGAAGAACCTACTATGACTGACGTTGATAAGGATAGGAGGAAGAAACTACTATGAGTGACGTTGATAAGGATAGGAGGAAGAAACTACTATGACTGACGTTGATAAGGATAGGAGGAAGAAACTACTATGACTGACGTTGATAAGGATAGGAGGAAGAAACTACTATGACTGACGTTGATAAGGATAGGAGGAAGAAACTACTATGACTGACGTTGATAAGGATAGGAGGAAGAAGAAGGAGAAACCCAAGTCCAGTGCTAGATGCGGCTCCTCAAGCCAGCAAGTTCACAAAACTGTTGTCATATCTGTTTGAATAATCAACTAATTTACGCCAATGCTGCTCTTGTTTGAAATGTAAAAATGCTCATATTAAGACTGTATAACTAGCTGCGGGTATTGCTAGATATAACATACATGATATGCTGTTCTCTGTTGCACGTTTATATCAATTACAATTCCTTTTCGATGCACATGGAAATCTGCTGTGCTTTATCTTAACTATCTTCTCCATTCCATAATGGTATATAACGATGTATACGTTGATGGCAGTATAAGCTTACACGCTTACACATGTGCCTAACCCTGGTGTAATTTATGACGTCCACATGACGTTGATCTTCAAGCATCTATTCTTCTATCAGTATTTTGTCAGGAGCTAATAAACACAAGATATACCGCTGGCTGCATACATGCACTTGTATAACCTACACAGAAACAGCTGCAGAGAGACTGTCTGCTTTCATTATCTACAATGCGGAATTAAAACTCTCTCCTTCTCTCTCTCATTGTATATATGTATATTTAAATATAAGAACTAAGAAAAACAACGAAGAACGACAAAACATTATCAGCAAGAAAACAATGGAGGAGGAATGAAAGAACACACGGATATATCTGACCAACACAAATAGAACACGATCTATAATGGGTAAACAAAAGTAACACTGGGAGGGCTGTTTTTCCCCCGCGATATCTAAATAAGTCTTATTTTCTCAAAGAAGATAGAAAAATATCCACATGCATATCCGCTTGAACTGCTGATAATATATTCTCCTGTCTGTACGTAAGCGTTCCTGGTAGCGGTACAGGTGTGCTTCATTAGTCAACATCAATGACCGGAGAACCTGAAGTTACAACACTTTGACGGCAAGTCTAGGAAACATGTCAGATTGTGCAGAAAATGCTTGATAACCTTTGTATTAAAAAAATAAAAAAAACTTTGGAAATTACATGGGGAAGAGAGGGGGGGGGGAAAGAGAGAGAGAGAGAGAGAGAGAGAGAGAGAGAGAGAGAGAGAAAGAGAGAGATAAAGAGAGAGAGAGAGAGAGAGAGAGAAAGAGAGGAGGTGATAAAGAATTGTTCGGACTCAATGCATCTGATAAATGTATAGTTGAGGATCTCGATCTCTCTCTTTCTTTCTTTCTCTCTCTCTCTAATATATATATATATATATATATATATATATATATATATATATATATATATATATATATATATATATATATATATATATATATATATATATATATATATATATATATATATATATATATATATATATATATATATATATATATATATCGCACACACGCAAACACACACAATAAAATATAAGTCCGGTGTGCTGAAAAGAGATAAACACACACAAATAGCACATTATCATTGACGATAAAGAGCTGAAGGTTGTAACCGATGTCCAAAACTTGGGAAAGTTATTGTGGCCATAATGAGATAAGTGAAATCGAAACTGAAAGATATACAACAAAGTAAGCTAAATAATATGACAAATAATATAAATTATAAGAGACTATCCTCATGACGATGAATACAAAAACAGCAATATACGATTCAGTATTTCTGCCAACGCTGTTATGCTGCCAGGGCCAAATATGTAGTCTAATAAGTATGTAAAAGTAAAGTACCCCCGTCACGCTAAGTGACGTATAGGGAAATATGGTGTTAGTGACCCTATATTTTACAGACCTTCAGCACATGATTTTTTTTTTTTAAGAGTAGTCTAATAGCAACGGAAAAAATAAAGATCACAAATGCTATGTCTGTAAAAGGAAACAGTTAACGTGACTACAGAAGACAACATTATAAGTGGAGAAATTTGAGAAAATAGGGGTTACACTAGACCTGTATTTCGTGCAGAGGAATGGACAAGCGAATAGGTGATAACACATAACGATCTTAGTGTGGGGAAACTAGATAGCGTTGTCAAAAACAGTTCATGTTCCCTTGACACTCAAAGGCAAGAGAACAAGAGAAGATCACTAGTAATTAATGTATTACATATTGCAATATTTAATTATGAAAGAATAATTGTTATTATTGGTTATTGGTTATGGAAGGCCTCGGTATCACTGCAAACAAATTAAAATCCATAATTGCTCTACCGCCAGTGCCAGTGGAATCATCCGAATTACTAACACATCTCCCAAACAAAGAAAGGTAACTGTAGACCCCATCGTAGCAGTCTCAGCACACGCCAAAAGACATAAGGCGAAACCGCGCAGAAAGTGACCACAGCCAACTGTTCCCTGTCATACGATATTATCATTCATCGTAAAAAAGCGGGCTATCGAAACAGCATCAAAACGGATGAGACACACAGCTCACGGTGTGCACAGAGCACTTAACTCAGTAGCTCCTGCAACAAGCCGGACTTGGATATAAGGAAACTGCAAGAAGGAACACTTTTCAGACATAGCCTTCAATGGTTCCTGCCGCCTATCCCCATATACCATGGAAGTTGGCGTCATCCCGAAAATGATGATCGTCCTAGCACTTGATGATGTTAGGCCATCGTTGATGACTCCAATTCCAAACATATAGACACACAGTGGTGGTAAGTTATCATTTCCAATCCAACAGAAGCCACATGACCTGTAGTTAGTAAAACCACAGAGAGAATATGATTTTGTGGCCTTCACTGATTCACTCTTAGATGTGAATGTGTAGTTTACACAAGAGGAGAAGTTTTCAACTACATTGATCCCATTTAAGGCAATTCTGGGATAGCAAGGCAAGTCTCCTTTATAGCAGCAGAACTTGATGTTCTCTGCTCCCTTCTTGTAGCTGCTGCCACACGATTCTGATGTCTCATTAACTTGGACATCATTCAAGAACAATGTTAGATTAACATTCCATAGATCTGGCTCTGCTGATGAAGTACTTGGTGCAACAGTTGTATCAATCATACAGGAGGCTCCTGGTTTGTGGTCATTAATATCACAGACGGCACATGATGTTGTTATATTCAGTATTTCTTTCTGGGGTGTAAATATGTGGCACACACATGGAGAGTGGTTTGTGGTCACAGTAATCCCATTAAAGGCAATTCTAGGTAGCATGGCATAGCTGTTTCAGAACAGCACAATCCTATGATGTTTTCTGTGTTCGCTATAAAGCTGCTGCTGCTACACAATCCTGGCCAATTATAGGTGTGGACATTATTCCCTTGCAATAACAAAACTGCTTTGTTTACATCATAAACTCTGGAAGCGAATCATTTATGGGACTAATAGTACAATTTATTCTTCCATCGGGGATATCTTCCTTGAGTCCCCCCCCCAAAAAAAAAAATATTTGGTTAAAAAGCACATATACTGGATGATACAATGGGAGGCTTCAGTTCTGACGTGGTGCCCTGGTCACTCAAGAATCCACTGCAATGAACGAGCTCTCAGACTTGCTTTAAGGGCGTCCGCGGTGCCAAGTTTAGAGCTCAACACAAAATGAATATACAGAGGTTTATCTATGACGATTTGCCACAGAGGGAAAATACCTACTGATAATGGGACGATTCTGAGATGGGGAGTCTAGTTCCACGTAGGTAGGATAGGGGGAAAACAGAATAGGACGGATTAGAAGTGTACACAACCGGCCAGCTAAAGAGAACATAACGCTGCACACTTTGTGCTATGTGTTGGGAAGGTCAGAAAGAAGTCTATTGTTAATCAATTCTGTAAGTTCAATATTACACAATTATTATATATTCTTAGGTTTGATAGCGTAAATAATAAAGACAGAAAATAAACAGGGTAAATTTTACTGCAGCATAAATAACATTGATATAATATATAACACATACAGATCTGTCCGTCCCATGTTCTTATAGCGATTTTTGATTTTATGGGCAATTTATATTGTTTTAGATTATGTTGCTCTTTTAGATTTGCCATGTACTAAAAGTACTTTACCACTTTATCAATCGATCGTACACAGCAGCGTGCACGGGGGTGTGGAAAGAGGAAGTAAGGGATGCTTTAAGGTTCATCTTGACACCAGTGTAGAAAGGTATCAAGATTACGCCATGACAGATGTAAGGTGGGTAGGTGGGGCAAACAGCTACACTAACACTATTTGATTGTGTTGCGCATCACTCATTCAAGCAAGCTACATATATATCCGCCACTTCACAGTCGACAGCCGCGATAGCTCAGCGGTTAGTGAGCTGGACTACAAGGACAGGAGGTTGGGTTCGATCCCACCGACGGCTTCCGAGTTAACCCAGCCTTTAATGGGTACCGGATTTTTTTCTGGGAAAGTAAAGCGGCACGGGCGTAATACCGACCACTTTACCCCAAAAATCATGTGCCGAAAGTCTGTAAAATTTATGGCCACTAACATCATATTCCCTATACGCCACTTGGCGGGGCGGGGGGGGGGGGCACTTTACCGTTTTTTTTTACTTTTACTTCACAGTCGCGTATCACTCCTTCAAACAGTATATATTCGCCACCTCCATGGTCGTATATCACACTCCTTCAAACAGTATATATTCGCCACTCCATGGTCGTATATCACACTCCTTCAAACAGTATATATTCGCCACTCCATGGTCGTATATCATTCCTTCAAGCAGTATATATAGACCACTCATTTCTGTATGTATGGAGAACATAAAATTAGTGCCCATATAGTACGTGTCCAAGCCAGCGTAACCTACGTTGTTTGAGCAGCGTGTAGATGTTCGGAGGACTGTGCGAACTATTACTACTGGCACATCTAAACGATGAAAGTTTTCAAAATCACGTCAGCCAACTCTATTTTCATTAACCATTTTCCAAGATTAGGGCAACCCTAAATCCATATCAGATAATAATAAAAAGAAAACAAAAACAGCCACATCGCATTTTTTCTTAACAAGAATTCATATTTCTTTGCGTCTTGGCTCATCTTACATTTTTATTGGTGCGCTTAAAAGCCCAGAATAGTAACATGTTATATCTTTTCAAATTTAAGTATGGTACAGAAACACGGACATTAGACATGGAAACAGAACAGAAAATTGAAATCTGAAATATGGATTTATAGAAGAATTGGACGGAAAGAAAATAAAACAAATGAAAAAAGAACTTAAAATGAAAAGATTACTAAACACAATTAAAACAAGAGAAATGAGATTTTTGAGGGATGTTAAAAGACACAGCGGGGGACTGTTGGTCTCGATGTAAGACGCCGGTTCTCGAGACAGAGAGCTTGTGGGTTCAAATCCTGGCTGCACCAGTTGGGACTTTTATTTATGATTTCTCTCTGCGACTACCACCCCTGGTCTCAGCAGCGAGGCCCGGCTTGAAACGTTAATTACTCATGGACGGAAAAAATATGAGTACCTCCGAAGACGGATTTATCTGCCTGTGCGGCGAGGGACCCCTGTGCACACGACTGCCAGGGAAAAACGGATTAACATGCAAAATTTAGTTCCTAGTCTCTAGGGACTTCGTCAGAGGTAAAAAGCTGGCGAACGAAAAAAAAAAAGCAGCCTACTAAAAATAATCTTGGAAGGGAAAATACAAGGTAAAAGAGGCAGACCAAGACTAACATGGATGAATAAATTCAAAAAATGGACAAGCCAGCCTATGACAACCTGCACCATCAAAGCAAGAGACAGTGGAATGGCGCTCCATGGTAGCCAACCTTGGATGCGGATACGAAACTCAATGATAATGATGACGACTAAAAGCTCAACGTGTGGTACAGGCAAGTGTTACGCTATCTGAAACAGAAATTTCATTATGCGTTGTGTGGGGTAATTGTTTAAAAAATGCACATGTGTGCACAGTGTCATCAATGGTATATGTTTCTAAAACACAGCCTGGTACGAGAAGCGTAAAGATAGATACTCACGGTCGTATCTGGAGTTAGACAGGCTGGGAAGACTTTGAGAGCTGGGGCTACGGCTAAGATCCGACCCTAGGGATCCAGGCAACGAGGTGGTACTCCTACACAAGTCGGCAGCGATCTCGGACATACTTCGAGCAGATGTCAGCTGACTCTGAAACATAGTCCATATTCACACAGTACAGTTCAAGTTATGGAAAATAATCAATCATCTTGGGTATTTTATGTTGACATTAAACATCTGTGCTTTCTAAATAATCAATACTCTAGACAAATTAATGATTTCACATTCACATCGTGTAGTTCTTTATATTAACAAGAAAATCAATTAAAAAATTTCATATTAACATTATATAGTTCAAGTTATAATTATTTTTATTTTAATTCTCTTGGAAAATAACATATTTCATATTAATGGTGTATAGATAATATTGAAAATAACATACTTCCTACTAATGTTACATAACTCATTATAATAAATTCAAACTTTGGGCAAGGATAAAAGTGTATGTGTTGGGCATTATATTAAATATACTTGTTTTCTCTATGTCAGTTTGTATTTAGCATGTGCGTGTCTTTAACAAAAATTCATGTTAACTTTTAAATGTATCCACTCCTTAGAGCTCTCTCTCTCTCTCTCTCTCTCTCTCTCTCTCCTCTCTCTCTCTCTCTTTCTCTCTCTCTCTCTCTCTCTCTCTCTCTCTCTCTCTGTGTTTTTCTTTTTCATTCTTCGCCTTCAGAAACTGACCTCTAAAATAGCGACAACTAATTGCTAACCCAGGACTAACTTAAGAAGCGTTGAACCAGTAATCAAGCTCCTAGCTGTTTGTCGCTGTGTTCCAGCCATCTTGTTACTCATTTTAGAGCTACACATTGTAGATGAGTCAGCCAATGGTAGACGTCCGTGTTGGACGGAAATTTGTTCTTAAACTTACAGATATTTGTCTGTAGCGTGAAGATAACACACTAATATTCTAATCACACCAACGGCAAATTTACAAGATATTTGATAACCATAACACATAGAAACTAATCAACTAACATTTTCTTCATTTTAGACACACATAAGTCAATAATTCTAACAGAAAAATGGTGAATTCAGAACATTTTCTCACGCACAAATTGTTGCGGTAACGTTACAACAAAATGATATTTATCGTTGTTTAAAAGAAAGTTGCCGATTGAACTTAATTTTTAAAAATAGAAGAAGAAGAAACAGCAGGCTGGGGCAAACGATACACTAAAAAAAAAAAAAAAACATGTCTAGAATAAGCCCTTGTCAATTGTTGTAAGACTGGACTGTATTGAGTTCTGGTCATTAAAAAGGGGATAGTGATGGTGTTCTGTGTGAAGAGATCTGTGAAGAAGGTGCATGAAGAGAACTGTGACAGAAAAACACATCGTCGTACCTCGTCATGTCACCACTAGAGGGAAATCTATAGCACTGTAGTAATGGTATATAACTATATACCTATATAATAACGTGAGACCAATAAAAATAAGCAAGGATAATGTGCAGCTTAACTTAACTCGCATGAAAAAAGATCTAGTAGAGCTGAAAGGAACTACAAGGATCCTGAGAATGGCAAAATCGCCTACATCAGTAGGTGTTACATCTGATGAGGCCGGTGATGAGCCTAACAGCCCGCTGAGTAATAAAGGTGCGGAATACTTCACCCTGAGAGTAAAAACGAAACAACGACATTTAGAAACTGGGATAGGGGGCCGAGGGGTGATGAGAGGAGAAACATTGCCTTTTTCTGGCTATTACTTGAGACAAGCCAGTGAGTGAAGTATTTGAGAAGTGAATCAGTTCTTAAAGTTGGAAGTAAAACGCACTTTCATGCTGGCAACCAAGAGAAAACTTCTACCGCTATACGTTGGAGCTAGATATGCTACATACAATAGACATATGAACCTTCGCAAGAATTTACGTAGAGCCGACAAAGGAGGGAACAAGAAAGAAAGAAAGAAGGAGAGAGAGAGAGAGAAAAGAGAGAGAGAGAGAAAAGAGAGCTTAAAGACACTTTAGCGGAGAATAAATAGAGGAAGATGGTATTTTAAGTGTGGGCAGACTTAGGACACTCAGGATGACAAACGTTGTAAATGTTAGAGCTGTCCTACAGGACGCCACAGGGAGTATCAGTTACTGTATGCCTTGTTTTGTCGAACAGTGGCCATTGAAAAAAAGGGAGCAAGAAGTTTACATAGTCCCATGGTCTAGAAGAAGAACAAGAGGTTGATGTTAAAACTACATAGTCTCGTGGTCTAGAAGAAGAACAAGAGGTTGATGTTAAAACTACATAGTCCCGTGGTCTAGGAGAAGAACAAGAAGTTGATGTTAAAACTACATAGTCCCGTTGGTCTAGGAGAAGAACAAGAAGTTGATGTTAAAACTACATAGTCCCGTGGTCTAGGAGAAGAACAAGAAGTTGATGTTAAAACTACTTAGTCTCGTGGTCTAGGAGAAGAACAAGAAGATGATGTTAAAACTACATAGTCCCGTGGTCTAGGTGAAGAACAAGAAGTTGATGTTAAAAGAAGAACAAGAAGATGATGTTAAAACTACATAGTCCCGTGGTCTAGGAGAAGAACAAGAAGTTGATGTTAAAACTACATAGTCCCGTGGTCTAGGAGAAGAACAAGAAGTTGATGTTAAAACTACATAGTCCCGTGGTCTAGGAGAAGAAACAAGAAGATGATGTTAAAACTACATAGTCCCGTGGTCTAGGTGAAGAACAAGAAGTTGATGTTAAAGAAGAACAAGAAGTTGATGTTAAAACAAAATAGTCCCGTGGTCTAGGAGAAGAACAAGAAGATGATGTTAAAACTACATAGTCCCGTGGTCTAGGAGAAGAACAAGAAGTTGATGTTAAAACTACATAGTCCCCGTGGTCTAGGAGAAGAACAAGAAGATGATGTTAAAACTACATAGTCTCGTGGTCTAGGAGAAGACCAAGAAGTTGATGTTAAAACTACATAGTCCCTTGGTCTAGAAGAAGAAGAGGTTGATGTTAAAACTACATAGTCCCGTGTCTAGGAGAAGAACAAGAAGTTGATGTTAAAACTACATAGTCCCGTGGTCTAGGAGAAGAACAAGAAGTTGATGTTAAAACTACATAGTCTAGTGGTCTAGGAGAAGAACAAGAAATTGATGTTAAAACTACATAGTCTCGTGGTCTAGGAGAACAACAAGAACTAGTGTTCAAACTAGGGCGCTTCGTGGTCTATAATAAGAACGAGAACTGAATGTTAAAAATATGTTGAATTGTGGTTTATAACAAGAACTTGATGTTAAAACTGAGTCACTTCGTGGTCTATAACAAGGACGAGAACTGAATGTTAAAACTATGTTGAATTGTGGTTTATAACAAGAACTTGATGTTAAAACTAAGTCACTTCGTGGTCTATAACAAAAACATCTTATTAAAGCTAGATCGGCTCGCGGTCTATGAGAGGAACACGAATTTGATGTTAAGACTAGGTAGGTCCGTAGTCAACATCAGAAAGAACAAGAACTTGATGTTAGAACTAGGTGTGGTGTATAAACTAGGACGGTTTGTGGTGTAAAATAGTAACACGAACTTGATGTTAGAACTAGGTGTGGTGTATAAACTAGGACGGTTTGTGGTGTGAAATAGTAACACGAACTTGATGTTAGAACTAGGTGTGGTGTATAGCTAGGACGGTTTGTGGTGTGAAATAGTAACACGAACTTGATGTTAGAACTAGGTGTGGTGTATAAACTAGGACGGTTTATGGTGTAAAATAGTAACACGAACTTGATGTTAGAAACTAGGTGTGGTGTATAAACTAGGACGGTTTATGGTGGTAAAATAGTAACACGACTTGATGTTAGAACTAGGTGTGGTGTATAAACTAGGACGGTTTATGGTGTAAAATAGTAACACGAACTTGATGTTAGAACTAGGTGTGGTGTATAAACTAGGACGATTTATGGTGTAAAATAGTAACCGAACTTGATGTTAGAACTAGGTGTGGTGTATAAACTAGGACGATTTTATGGTGTAAAATAGTAACACGAACTTGATGTTAGAACTAGGTGTGGTGTATAAACTAGGACGATTTATGGTGTAAAATAGTAACACGAACTT
The DNA here is from genome assembly GCA_032433765.1 of Megaustenia siamemsis. Taxonomy (NCBI): domain Eukaryota; kingdom Metazoa; phylum Mollusca; class Gastropoda; order Stylommatophora; family Ariophantidae; genus Megaustenia; species Megaustenia siamemsis. The sequence continues at coordinate 72,260,558 of JAVIAB010000125.1, read as the reverse complement.
GATGTTAGAACTAGGTGTGGTGTATAAACTAGGACGGTTTTGTGGTGTAAAATAGTAACACGAACTTGATGTTAGAACTAGGTGTGGTGTATAAACTAGGACGATTTATGGTGTAAAATAGTAACACGAACTTGATGTTAGAACTAGGTGTGTGGTGTATAAACTAGGACGGTTTGTGGTGTAAAATAGTAACACGAACTTGATGTTAGAACTAGGTGTGGTGTATAAACTAGGACGGTTTATGGTGTAAAATAGTAACACGAACTTGATGTTAGAACTAGGTGTGGTGTATAAACTAGGACGATTTATGGTGTAAAATAGTAACACGAACTTGATGTTAGAACTAGGTGTGGTGTATAAACTAGGACGGTTTATGGTGTAAAATAGTAACACGAACTTGATGTTAGAACTAGGTGTGGTGTATAAACTAGGACGATTTATGGTGTAAAATAGTAACACGAACTTGATGTTAGAACTAGGTGTGGTGTATAAACTAGGACGATTTATGGTGTAAAATAGTAACACGAACTTGATGTTAGAACTAGGTGTGGTGTATAAACTAGGACGATTTATGGTGTAAAATAGTAACACGAACTTGATGTTAGAACTAGGTGTGGTGTATAAACTAGGACGATTTTATGGTGCAAAATAGTAACACGAACTTGATGTTAGAACTAGGTGTGGTGTATAAACTAGGACGATTTATGGTGTAAAATAGTAACACGAACTTGATGTTAGAACTAGGTGTGGTGTATAAACTAGAACGATTTATGGTGTAAAATAGTAACACGAACTTGATGTTAGAACTAGGTGTGGTGTATAAACTAGGACGATTTATGGTGTAAAATAGTAACACGAACTTGATGTTAGAACTAGGTGTGGTGTATAAACTAGGACGATTTGTGGTGTAAAATAGTAACACGAACTTGATGTTAGAACTAGGTGTGGTGTATAAACTAGGACGATTTATGGTGTAAATTAGTAACACGAACTTGATGTTAGAACTAGGTGTGGTGTATAAACTAGGACGATTTATGGTGTAAAATAGTAACACGAACTTGATGTTAGAACTAGGTGTGGTGTATAAACTAGGACGATTTGTGGTGTAAAATAGTAACACGAACTTGATGTTAGAACTAGGTGTGGTGTATAAACTAGGACGGTTTGTGGTGTAAAATAGTAACACGAACTTGATGTTAGAACTAGGTGTGTTGTATAAACTAGGACGGTTTGTGGTGTAAAATAGTAACACGAACTTGATGTTAGAACTAGGTGTGGTGTATAAACTAGGACGGTTTGTGGTGTAAAATAGTAACACGAACTTGATGTTAGAACTAGGTGTGGTGTATAAACTAGGACGGTTTGTGGTGTAAAATAGTAACACGAACTTGATGTTAGAACTAGGTGTGGTGTATAAACTAGGACGGTTTGTGGTGTAAAATAGTAACACGAACTTGATGTTAGAACTAGGTGTGGTGTATAAACTAGGACGGTTTGTGGTGTAAAACAGTAACACGAACTTGATGTTAGAACTAGGTGTGGTGTATAAACTAGGACGGTTTGTGGTGTAAAATAGTAACACGAACTTGATGTTAGAACTAGGTGTGGTGTATAAACTAGGACGGTTTTGTGGTGTGAAATAGTAACACGAACTTGATGTTAGAACTAGGTGTGGTGTATAAACTAGGACGGTTTGTGGTGTGAAATAGTAACACGAACTTAATGTTAGAACTAGGTGTAGTGTATAAACTAGGACGGTTTGTGGTGTAAAATAGTAACACGAACTTGATGTTAGAACTAGGTGTGGTGTATAAACTAGGACGGTTTGTGGTGTAAAATAGTAACACGAACTTGATGTTAGAACTAGGTGTGGTGTATAAACTAGGACGATTTATGGTGTAAAATAGTAACACGAACTTGATGTTAGAACTAGGTGTGGTGTATAAACTAGGACGGTTTGTGGTGTAAAATAGTAACAAGAAACTTGATGTTAGAACTAGGTGTGGTGTATAAACTAGGACGGTTTGTGGTGTAAAATAGTAACACGAACTTGATGTTAGAACTAGGTGTGGTGTATAAACTAGGACGGTTTGTGGTGTAAAATAGTAACACGAACTTGATGTTAGAACTAGGTGTGGTGTATAAACTAGGACGGTTTGTGGTGTAAAATAGTAACACGAACTTGATGTTAGAACTAGGTGTGGTGTATAAACTAGGACGGTTTGTGGTGTAAAATAGTAACACGAACTTGATGTTAGAACTAGGTGTGGTGTATAAACTAGGACGGTTTGTGGTGTAAAACAGTAACACGAACTTGATGTTAAAACTAGGTGTGGTGTATAAACTAGGACGGTTTTGTGGTGTAAAATAGTAACACGAACTTGATGTTAGAACTAGGTGTGGTGTATAAACTAGGACGGTTTGTGGTGTGAAATAGTAACACGAACTTGATGTTAGAACTAGGTGTGGTGTATAAACTAGGACGGTTTGTGGTGTGAAATAGTAACACGAACTTGATGTTAGAACTAGGTGTAGTGTATAAACTAGGACGGTTTGTGTGTAAAATAGTAACACGAACTTGATGTTAGAACTAGGTGTGGTGTATAAACTAGGACGGTTTGTGGTGTAAAATAGTAACACGAATTTGATGTTAGAACTAGGTGTGGTGTATAAACTAGGACGATTTATGGTGTAAAATAGTAACACGAACTTGATGTTAGAACTAGGTGTGGTGTATAAACTAGGACGGTTTGTGGTGTAAAATAGTAACAAGAACTTGATGTTAGAACTAGGTGTGGTGTATAAACTAGGACGGTTTGTGGTGTAAAATAGTAACACGAACTTGATGTTAGAACTAGGTGTGGTGTATAAAACTAGGACGGTTTGTGGTGTAAAATAGTAACACGAACTTGATGCTAGAACTAGGTGTGGTGTATAAACTAGGACGGTTGTGTGTAAAATAGTAACACGAACTTGATGTTAGAACTAGGTGTGGTGTATAAACTAGGACGGTTTATGGTGTAAAATAGTAACACGAACTTGATGTTAGAACTAGGTGTGGTGTATAAACTAGGACGGTTTATGGTGTAAAATAGTAACACGAACTTGATGTTAGAACTAGGTGTGGTGTATAAACTAGGACGATTTATGGTGTAAAATAGTAACACGAACTTGATGTTAGAACTAGGTGTGGTGTATAAACTAGGACGATTTATGGTGTAAAATAGTAACACGAACTTGATGTTAGAACTAGGTGTGGTGTATAAACTAGGACGATTTATGGTGTAAAATAGTAACACGAACTTGATGTTAGAACTAGGTGTGGTGTATAAACTAGGACGATTTATGGTGTAAAATAGTAACACGAACTTGATGTTAGAACTAGGTGTGGTGTATAAACTAGGACGATTTATGGTGTAAAATAGTAACACGAACTTGATGTTAGAACTAGGTGTGGTGTATAAACTAGAACGATTTATGGTGTAAAATAGTAACACGAACTTGATGTTAGAACTAGGTGTGGTGTATAAACTAGGACGATTTATGGTGTAAAATAGTAACACGAACTTGATGTTAGAACTAGGTGTGGTGTATAAACTAGGACGATTGTGGTGTAAAATAGTAACACGAACTTGATGTTAGAACTAGGTGTGGTGTATAAACTAGGACGATTTATGGTGTAAAATAGTAACACGAACTTGATGTTAGAACTAGGTGTGGTGTATTAAACTAGGACGATTTATGGTGTAAAATAGTAACACGAACTTGATGTTAGAACTAGGTGTGGTGTATAAACTAGGACGATTTGTGGTGTAAAATAGTAACACGAACTTGATGTTAGAACTAGGTGTGGTGTATAAACTAGGACGGTTTGTGGTGTAAAATAGTAACACGAACTTGATGTTAGAACTAGGTGTGGTGTATAAACTAGGACGGTTTGTGGTGTAAAATAGTAACACGAACTTGATGTTAGAACTAGGTGTGGTGTATAAACTAGGACGGTTTGTGGTGTAAAATAGTAACACGAACTTGATGTTAGAACTAGGTGTGGTGTATAAACTAGGACGGTTTGTGGTGTAAAATAGTAACACGAACTTGATGTTAGAACTAGGTGTGGTGTATAAACTAGGACGGTTTGTGGTGTAAAATAGTAACACGAACTTGATGTTAGAACTAGGTGTGGTGTATAAACTAGGACGGTTTGTGGTGTAAAATAGTAACACGAACTTGATGTTAGAACTAGGTGTGGTGTATAAACTAGGACGGTTTGTGGTGTAAAATAGTAACACGAACTTGATGTTAGAACTAGGTGTGGTGTATAAACTAGGACGGTTTATGGTGTAAAATAGTAACACGAACTTGATGTTAGAACTAGGTGTGGTGTATAAACTAGGACGATTTATGGTGTAAAATAGTAACACGAACTTGATGTTAGAACTAGGTGTGGTGTATAAACTAGGACGATTTATGGTGTAAAATAGTAACACGAACTTGATGTTAGAACTAGGTGTGGTGTATAAACTAGGACGATTTATGGTGTAAAATAGTAACACGAACTTGATGTTAGAACTAGGTGTGGTGTATAAACTAGGACGATTTATGGTGTAAAATAGTAACACGAACTTGATGTTAGAACTAGGTGTGGTGTATAAACTAGGACGATTTATGGTGTAAAATAGTAACACGAACTTGATGTTAGAACTAGGTGTGGTGTATAAACTAGAACGATTTATGGTGTAAAATAGTAACACGAACTTGATGTTAGAACTAGGTGTGGTGTATAAACTAGGACGATTTATGGTGTAAAATAGTAACACGAACTTGATGTTAGAACTAGGTGTGGTGTATAAACTAGGACGATTTGTGGTGTAAAATAGTAACACGAACTTGATGTTAGAACTAGGTGTGGTGTATAAACTAGGACGATTTATGGTGTAAAATAGTAACACGAACTTGATGTTAGAACTAGGTGTGGTGTATAAACTAGGACGATTTATGGTGTAAAATAGTAACACGAACTTGATGTTAGAACTAGGTGTGGTGTATAAACTAGGACGGTTTGTGGTGTAAAATAGTAACACGAACTTGATGTTAGAACTAGGTGTGGTGTATAAACTAGGACGGTTTGTGGTGTAAAATAGTAACACGAACTTGATGTTAGAACTAGGTGTGGTGTATAAACTAGGACGGTTTGTGGTGTAAAATAGTAACACGAACTTGATGTTAGAACTAGGTGTGGTGTAAAAACTAGGACGGTTTGTGGTGTAAAATAGTAACACGAACTTGATGTTAGAACTAGGTGTGGTGTATAAAACTAGGACGGTTTGTGGTGTAAAATAGTAACACGAACTTGATGTTAGAACTAGGTGTGGTGTATAAACTAGGACGGTTGTGGTGTAAAAAGTAACACGAACTTGATGTTAGAACTAGGTGTGGTGTATAAACTAGGACGGTTTGTGGTGTAAAACAGTAACACGAACTTGATGTTAGAACTAGGTGTGGTGTATAAACTAGGACGGTTTGTGGTGTAAAATAGTAACACGAACTTGATGTTAGAACTAGGTGTGGTGTATAAACTAGGACGGTTTGTGGTGTGAAATAGTAACACGAACTTGATGTTAGAACTAGGTGTGGTGTATAAACTAGGACGGTTTGTGGTGTGAAATAGTAACACGAACTTAATGTTAGAACTAGGTGTAGTGTATAAACTAGGACGGTTTGTGGTGTAAAATAGTAACACGAACTTGATGTTAGAACTAGGTGTGGTGTATAAACTAGGACGGTTTGTGGTGTAAAATAGTAACACGAACTTGATGTTAGAACTAGGTGTGGTGTATAAACTAGGACGATTTATGGTGTAAAATAGTAACACGAACTTGATGTTAGAACTAGGTGTGGTGTATAAACTAGGACGGTTTGTGGTGTAAAATAGTAACAAGAAACTTGATGTTAGAACTAGGTGTGGTGTATAAACTAGGACGGTTTGTGGTGTAAAATAGTAACACGAACTTGATGTTAGAACTAGGTGTGGTGTATAAACTAGGACGGTTTGTGGTGTAAAATAGTAACACGAACTTGATGTTAGAACTAGGTGTGGTGTATAAACTAGGACGGTTTGTGGTGTAAAATAGTAACACGAACTTGATGTTAGAACTAGGTGTGGTGTATAAACTAGGACGGTTTGTGGTGTAAAATAGTAACACGAACTTGATGTTAGAACTAGGTGTGGTGTATAAACTAGGACGGTTTGAGGTGTAAAACAGTAACACGAACTTGATGTTAGAACTAGGTGTGGTGTATAAACTAGGACGGTTTGTGGTGTAAAATAGTAACACGAACTTGATGTTAGAACTAGGTGTGGTGTATAAACTAGGACGGTTTGTGGTGTGAAATAGTAACACGAACTTGATGTTAGAACTAGGTGTGGTGTATAAACTAGGACGGTTTGTGGTGTGAAATAGTAACACGAACTTGATGTTAGAACTAGGTGTAGTGTATAAACTAGGACGGTTTGTGGTGTAAAATAGTAACACGAACTTGATGTTAGAACTAGGTGTGGTGTATAAACTAGGACGGTTTGTGGTGTAAAATAGTAACACGAACTTGATGTTAGAACTAGGTGTGGTGTATAAACTAGGACGATTTATGGTGTAAAATAGTAACACGAACTTGATGTTAGAACTAGGTGTGGTGTATAAACTAGGACGGTTTGTGGTGTAAAATAGTAACAAGAACTTGATGTTAGAACTAGGTGTGGTGTATAAACTAGGACGGTTTGTGGTGTAAAATAGTAACACGAACTTGATGTTAGAACTAGGTGTGGTGTATAAACTAGGACGGTTTGTGGTGTAAAATAGTAACACGAACTTGATGTTAGAACTAGGTGTGGTGTATAAACTAGGACGGTTTGTGGTGTAAAATAGTAACACGAACTTGATGTTAAAACTAAGTCGATTTATGATTTCACATTAACATCGTATAGTTCTTTATATTACAACAAAACTCAATAAAAAAATTTCATATTAACATTATACAGTCCGGGTTATAATTATTTCTTTGATTCCCTTGTAAAATAACATATTTCATATTAACGTTGCGTACAAAATAATGACAATAACATACTTTCTACTAATATTACATACCTTATTATAATAAATTAAACTTAAACAAGAACTTGATGTTAAAACTTAATCGGTTTTCTGTCTATAATAAGGTTTCGATGTTAAAACTGTGTCATTTTGTGGTCTATACCAAAGATGTGATGTTAAAACTTAATCGGTTTTCTGTCTATAATAAGATTTTGATGTTAAAACTGTGTCATTTTGTGGTCTATAACAAAGATGTGATGTTAAAACTTAATCGGTTTTCTGTCTATAATAAGATTTTGATGTTAAAACTGTGTCATTTTGTGGTCTATAACAAAGATGTGATGTTAAAACTTAATCGGTTTTCTGTCTGTAATAAGATTGTGATGTTAAAACTGTTTATTTTGTGGTCTATAACAAAGATGTGATGTTAAAACTTAATCGGTTTTCTGTCTATAATAAGATTTTGATGTCAAAACTGTGTCATTTTGTGGTCTGTAACAAAGATGTGATGTTAAAACTTAATCGGTTTTCTGTCTATAATAAGATTTTAATGTCAAAACTGTGTCATTTTGTGGTCTGTAACAAAGATGTGATGTTAAAACTTAATCGGTTTTCTGTCTATAATAAGATTTTGATGTCAAAACTGTTCATTTTGTGGTCTATAACAAAGATGTGATGTTAAAACTTAATCGGTTTTCTGTCTATAATAAGATTTTGATGTCAAAACTGTTCATTTTGTGGTCTATAACAAAGATGTGATGTTAAAACTTAATCGGTTTTCTGTCTATAATAAGATTTTGATGTCAAAACTGTTCATTTTGTGGTCTATAACAAAGATGTGATGTTAAAAACGAAATCAGTTTGTGGTCTAACAAAATGTGTGATGTTGAAACTCGAGATTGGTGTACTCACCCTGCTCTGCTTGCGGTCCAGGTAAAACTGGTGCTGGACGACGGCCATTGACCAGATACATTTGGTCAGCTGTGGGGTGCTGGCGAACCAGGCGTGCACGTCCACGTTGCTGGCGCCGAACGTTCTGCGACTCACAGACACTCTAGAGTAAAATGATGGACAATCATGAACACCAAAAAAATAGCTAGCCTCCTCCAATGGATTAACATAATAAAGAAGTTCACAATTATTTTGAGAGCTCGAACATTATTTTTTTAGTGTATTATTATTTGTATGCATTAATTATTATTTCAAAAATATATTAATTATTTTATTTATGTAATAATTATTACATATTTAAATGTATGAATTATTATTTTATATATTAATTATTTTTTATATATTAATTATTATAATTTTGCTAATCCGGACATGATATTTACATTAAAGGAATGATGCATCGATATATCTATTAGATTATGACCTATATGTGAAGTCTAGTTAAAACTATTGTATTCAGCGAAAAGAAAACATGTTAAAATATTAAAGGATCTGAAAGAAAAAAGAACATTAGCCAAAAGGCTTCATCGCACAAACTCCATGAAACCGCCAATATCTATATTCGCCAGCATGAACTTTTCTCGAAGATAGCAACATATAATAATCTGGAAAATGATAACTATGGCTTTTACTGACATGTCAGATATAGTAATATATAAACAGCTTTTTATCATATAATTTATCACGCAGAATTATTTTTTAGTCTCCAAAAAAGCACCCTTACCCTCATTTTTTTCACAAACGTATTTTGAAATGTGGATAGGTGATAATAATCTGATAGCAGGCTGAGGTGATGAGTAATTGGAGGGCAGTGTAATCAAGAGGAGCTGAAAGGCATTTAGCGATAGTGATGTTTGGTCACAAGGGACTTAAAAAATATGGTGAAAACCAATTGTATTGTTATGAAATGAAATAAAAAATGTTTCCAGTTTGCTCTATTGCTATTTGGCGTCAATCCCGTTGTATGATTTCTTTCGAAGACAACTTCTAATATATTAAATCAGATACAAAATAAAATTCAATATGTTAACTGTATCTTACTGCGTGGGGCTTATTTCCATGAAATTGAAACCTTTTCGCGACATTTAATTACATTATGTGTATTATAAATGAACTTCAGGAAGAAAGAAGTATTCAGTTTTAAAAAAAAACGAAAACAATTTAACGGAATTTTATGTCGCTGGATTAATAGTAATTAAAAAAAATCCCCCACAAATATACTGTCTAGTAGGTATCATTAAATGTCTGTAGACAACTGTTTTCCAGTCTCATAAATGCTCAATGTTGTATTAAAGTTACTCCAACAACATAAGATATAGGTGAAAGTCGGACACTACAAGGTGACAATGTTTACAGGTGTGTGTGTGTCTTGTTATTGTTTAATTTTTTTTCTTATTAACCTTATTAACTATTTGAAAAAAGAGACAAACTTTTTCCCCCTCGACCGTTGCATCAATTAGATAATATTTCGGTGGTTAGTGGAAGGGGATGGACAGATGACGATTATTTACCTTCCGGTCGTGATGAAAAAAAAAGGTTGCCATCATTTGGCTACTTTCGCTTCAAAACAAACTGTTCATTTTAACAAATGACAGCAAGAGTGGCTTATGGTACCGGCCAGACTGACTACGTTCTGCCAGGTGTTTGGTTCCAGTTTTGTGTTGAGACAGACTACCGTTTGGTGACACGTGCCTGTTGAATGTTATCAGAGGCTGGAGACTTAAGGGAAGGATGGAGACTTGGCAGTAATGTGGAGATATTACTCTGTCCGGAGGGTGGAGACTTGACAGTAACTTGGAGAAATTACTCTGTCCGGATGTAGCAGACAGGAAACGGACAAGATACAGGAAATGAAAACACCTGCACTACTTTAAATGTATCCAACTTGACTAGAATTTGAGCCATTATAAGCTTACTACTTAGTTTAGACTGTTAGATAGATCAAAATCGGTTGAGAGGGAGATCTTAAATATTATGTTGGGATAATCTTGGTATATTTACATCAGTCAAGAGCAATTAAGAGACAAACATGAATTTTTAAGTCTCTATGTCTGTATAGAGTTGATGGAGTCTATCTACATAAACACGCATATACACAATGAAGAAACCCACAGAAAACTCCAAAGAATAAGAACGTTGTATTGAGAAGAGTCAATGGGCACATAGAAATCTTGTCTTACACATTAGAAACACAACACACACAAATATACACACACATATATAATGTTACAGTTACGATGTGCGTAGATGGACGGGGAAGTGTATTGAGACAAAAGATACACTCCCTATGAAAGAGCCAAAAAGTGTGTGAGAGAGAGATAGATAGATAGATAGATAGATAGATAGATAGATAGATAGATAGATAGATAGATAGATAGATAGATAGATAGATAGATAGATAGATAGATAGATAGATAGATAGATAGATAGATAGATAGATAGATAGATAGATAGATAGATAGATAGATAGATAGATAGATAGATAGATAGATAGATAGATAGATAGATAGATAGATAGATAGATAGATAGATAGATAGATAGATAGATAGATAGATAGATAGATAGATAGATAGATAGATAGATAGATAGATAGATAGATAGATAGATAGATAGATAGATAGATAGATAGATAGATAGATAGATAGATAGATAGATAGATAGATAGATAGATAGATAGATAGATAGATAGATAGATAGATAGATAGATAGATAGATAGATAGATAGATAGATAGATAGATAGATAGATAGATAGATAGATAGATAGATAGATAGATAGATAGATAGATAGATAGATAGATAGATAGATAGATAGATAGATAGATAGATAGATAGATAGATAGATAGATAGATAGATAGATAGATAGATAGATAGATAGATAGATAGATAGATAGATAGATAGATAGATAGATAGATAGATAGATAGATAGATAGATAGATAGATAGATAGATAGATAGATAGATAGATAGATAGATAGATAGATAGATAGATAGATAGATAGATAGATAGATAGATAGATAGATAGATAGATAGATAGATAGATAGATAGATAGATAGATAGATAGATAGATAGATAGATAGATAGATAGATAGATAGATAGATAGATAGATAGATAGATAGATAGATAGATAGATAGATAGATAGATAGATAGATAGATAGATAGATAGATAGATAGATAGATAGATAGATAGATAGATAGATAGATAGATAGATAGATAGATAGATAGATAGATAGATAGATAGATAGATAGATAGATAGATAGATAGATAGATAGATAGATAGATAGATAGATAGATAGAGAGAGAGAGAGAGAGAGAGAGAGAGAGAGAGAGAAATAAGATATTGGATAGATCAACATTGAGTCATGGTTATAGAAATCATAAAAATAGCATCAATGTTTATGGAAGATCAAGGAACCGGAACTCAATTCGCTAGTGGGAGACAAGAAAAGTGTCACTGGAACTACAAAGATTCATAACTGACTGCTGAACCTGCAGTGATCGTATACACAACGAGTAGACGTCAGGACAAAACATCCTGCTAATGCCGTCTAAGCACTTTCCTTCACAAATATAACAATTAAATGGTTCACTGCCTTTCTCTATCTTTCTCAACCCTCCCGAAACAAAAACTCAACTACATACTACACGTTTAATATCTCTACACATTGCTGGCTGTTTCTGTCAATAATAATAATAATAATAATAATAATAATAATAATAATAATAATGATAGATGGTTATAACTTGATCTAATAATAATAATAAATCGTTATAACTTGATCTAATAATGATAATAGATGGTTATAACTTGATCTAATAATAATAATAGATGGTTATAACTTGATCTAATACTAATAATAGATGGTTATAACTTGATCTAATAATAATAATAGATGGTTATAACTTGATCTAATAATAATAATAGATGGTTATAACTTGATCTAATAATAATAATAGATGGTTATAACTTGATCTAATAATAATAATAGATGGTTATAACTTGATCTAATAATAATAATAGATCGTTATAACTTTATCTAATACTAATAATAGATCGTTATAACTTGATCTAATACTAATAATAGATCGTTATAACTAGATGCTTCGATCAATCTACAGGCATAGTCTTAGTTGATATTACATTGTGAAATCACCAGGGGAAAAGATTGACAAAAATTCTATGCAATAGAAGTTACTGTTTCATTAATGTTTATCCTTCTGAGTAAAAAATTCATCACTGCAGCTCATGTGTGCTAGTGACTAAGAATCGGATGATTTCTTAATTTAACTCCCAATTTAGAGCAATTAATGGCTGTGTGCAGCTAAGAAAAAGAAAATCACTTTCTACTTCCTTTTCAAATTTATCAAAGTTGTGTTCTTAGTACACTTCTATACGAATCGGAAACTTGGACTAACTATGCAGGGCAGGAGGAAAGTTAAACAGTTTTCATGTACGTTACCTTCGAAAGATTATGAACATCAAATGGCAGGACAAAGTAACTACTCTAATGTCTTACAACGAGCCAAACTCCCATCGATCATGACAACACTTAAGAGTCGTAGACTAAGGTGGTTGGGCCATGTAAGAAGAATGACAAACAATCGTATTCCCAAACAAATATTGTATGGCGAACTTAAGGACGGAAAGAAACCAAAGGGCAGACCAGTGCTGAGATATAAGGATGTTTGCAAGGATTCCTTGAGTGGATTCTCTATCAGAGAAAGAAACTGGGGAAATATGGCTGTAACTCGTAGCACATTGAGAACAAACGTAAAAAATGGCACAGTAACTATCAATGCAGTGCTGATATCAAATTCAGAAGACAAATGGCGCAGGAAGAAGGAGAAGATTCGGGGGGGGGGGGGGGAGAAGGAGGAAAGAAAGAATCAATGGACTTGCTCAACGTGCAGTGAGAATGGCCTGTCGACTAAATTGAATCTAAGCTCTGTGAAGAGGAGCTGAGCTAAGACTGGTTGGCTTAAACTGACTATTGTCCAGGCTATCCCTGCAGTTAATGACATTCTAACGGTATCTGGTCTTTATACAAGGCGTGTTTTAGACGTAATAATACCAAACTAGCACAACTACAATAAGATTCCTTTGAACTCTTATAAAGAACGAGGCACCGCTTCAGTGGACGACCAAACATGTCCAATATAAGAATCGCCTAAAGAAAACGCTAGTGATAGTTTGTTAAAAATAGTTTAAAATTAATTAATAAAGTGTTTTCAAATTTAACATACCACGCAGTCAAGTATTTTAGATTGATTACCGAACTTTGTATGTTATGTAAACTCTTCATATCTTGCGTTGACTTGATAAATCTGAATTAAATGGGATGCTTTGTAAATAGGGACAGAATGGAGCTTTGATTCTTGTTATTTAGTCACAGTGCAAACACAATATCATGCACTGAATGTTCATGCACTTACAGTTAGCAATGCAGCATGCACACTTAACACAACAAATAATTACACACAAAAGAAACGAGTTTTCATCTGTCTGTGCGAACTGATATGGTGAAGAGATAGATAAACAATTGAAAAAAATGGAATGAGACCCCAAAAAAGTTTGTAAAAATATACAAAAAATATATAATGCATACATAAAAGGGTCAGAGTGTGTAGTTACCTAAGTGCATCTAAAAATGCGTGTTTGCATATACAATTGCATGTGTATAAGGAAGTAGGCGACGTAAACTGTGCTTTCCCTGAGGCTATCTAAAGAAGTAAAGTATTATTACTGGGTAATTTCCTTCCAACTAAGGAAGTAAAGTATTATTACTGGGTAATTTCCTTCCAACTAAGGAAGTAAAGTATTATTACTGGGTAATTTCCTTCCAACTAAGGAAGTAAAGTATTATTACTGGGTAATTTCCTTCCAACTAAGGAAGTAAAGTATTATTACTGGGTAATTTCCTCCCAACTAAGGAAGTAAAGTATTATTACTGGGTAATTTCCTCCCAACTAAGGAACTGCACTAATGATAGTACTGTGATCTAAGCACAGTACTTAACTCATGTACTAACAATGTTAGGTCAATTAACATGCATAATCTGACAAAGAGTTTAAATGAATACAAATGAATAGATTTAAATAACTATATTATAGACTAAATAAAGCGTTTAATTATAGTAATAGAGTAAGTACTAGGTCAAAAAGTATTTAACCATTTAAATTATAGAATAGCAGGATATGATTCACTAATTAACACAAATGGCTAACAATTTATTAGCTAAGGATTTTCCATTTGTAAATACAGACAGCGAGTTAAGGATTTTCCATTTGTAAATATAGGCAGCGAGTTAAGGATTTTCCATTTGTAAATATAGACAGCGAATTAAGGATTCTCCATTTGTAAATATAGACAGCGAGTTAAGGATTCTCCATTTGTAAATATAGACAGCGAGTTAAGGATTCTCCATTTGTAAATATAGGCAGCGAGTTAAGGATTCTCCATTTGTAAATATAGACAGCGAGTTAAGGCTTTTCCATTTGTAAATATAGGCAGTGAGATAAGGATTTTCCATTTGTAAATATAGACAGCGAGTTAAGGCTTTTCCATTTGTAAATATAGACAGCGAGTTAAGGCTTTTCCGTTAAGGCTTTTCCATTTGTAAATATAGGCAGTGAGATAAGGCTTTTCCATTTGTAAATATAGACAGCGAGTTAAGGCTTTTCCATTTGTAAATATAGACAGCGAGTTAAGGCTTTTCCATTTGTAAATATAGGCAGTGAGATAATTATTTTTCATGTGTGTATATATAGATAGTGATTCATGAAGCTGTTGAGTACTTTAAAATGTTACTCACTGAGTTGTCGGGTCCGTGATCGCCGTGGACAGGTCGTCATATCTGTCAGGTGACTCTCTAACCACATCCTGGTAGGTGTTGAAACTGCTTCGCGTGTGAACTATGCTGCAAGGTGGGAGGAGGGAGTGAGGGCAGGTTGGGAGGGACAGGTTCATAGATTTATCTGTACCAACCAAGTGATTGCACCAAGATAAACAAACAATTTACATCTACTAACAAATAAATAAATAAATAAATAAAATAATATAAAAATTCAGTTACGGCGCATAAAAAAAAAAATACAAATACGATTCATTATTGGGATCGATGTCTATTTCAGTCATGACTACCTGTGTTTACAGGTGAGTTGACTTTGTTTGGGAGATGTGTAGGTAACATTAATGTAATGTTTTGTTTGTTTCCGGGAAACTGATAATATATAATCTTTGGAGAACATAAATATGAAGAGACGGAACAGGAAAATCAAATAAAAAACACAGGACGTTGGTAAATAAGAAAAAAAAAGGAATAACTAATTTTAAAAAAAAGCTAAAGAAAATTAAGTAAAAAAAAAAAAATAAGTAAGACTAGAACAACAAAAGTAGAATAATTAAGCAAGAGTAGAATAAAAAGTAGAAACAAAAATACGCCTAGTACAAAAGTAGATAAAATATGTAAGATAAGAACAAAAGTAGAAAATAAAAGTAAGACTATAAAAAAAGTAGAAAAACATATGACCAGAACAAAAAACAGACGACGATGGTTAAATAATGAAGCGACTTTGTCAGCGAGAAAAACGACCGGTAGAGAAAGAAACTTAAGGAGACAGGCAGAGAAGAGAGAACGAGAAATCGAGAGAGGTAGAAGGAGCGACGATAATATAAATGATCGAATATTAAGTGAAAGCGATAACGCGAGAAATAAGAATAAGGCCGATTCTAGAAGTGACATTGCTTTTGCTTGACGCTGAAAATATTTGTGATAAACACAGGAGGAAAAAAAATAATTGCGTAATGTCCCATAACAGTGTATTTGTGTGTCTAGTGCCGCAGTGGAGTGAAATCATATTGCACTAGGCCCCAAAGTTTGAAGATGATGGCATGTACTACTCCTGTCATTACTTTTCCCCGATTCTGTGAGCCAGGTAATCATTCTGTTTCAGGTGGATCAACTGGCGAGCGTCAGGCCGCGGTTAATCCCGTTGTCACTATATCGCCAAGCCAGCGCGGTATACCTATACTACTGACACGACTGAAATAATTTTAGAAAAAAAAAAAAAACAGGCGGGGGAAATCCATGACCATGGACTCATTTATGATTGGTATGGTCATTACAATACTAGGCCGTTCCTATGAGCCTAGTATTGTGATGACCATACCAAATCTCTAGCGTCCGATTTCAGAGGCTGATTGAAACCCGTGAAACCGATGACAACAGAAGTAACATTCCCTCGTTGAGCTTTGTCTTCAAACGTTATAACTTAAATCATCATCATCATCATCGAGTGCCGTCTCATCAACGAAAGTTGGCTACCATGAAGCGCCATTCTGCTCTGTCTCTTGCTTTGATGGTGCAGGTTGTCATAAACTGATTTGTCCATCTTTTGATGTTACTCGTCCATGTTAGTCTTGGCCTGCCTCTGCCTCTTTTACCTTGTATTTTCCTCTCCAGGATTACTTTTAGTAGGTTGTTGTGTCTTTTAACATGGCCCAAAAATCGCATTTGTCTTGTTTGAATTGTGCTTAGTTCTCTTTTCATTTTTAGTTGTTTTAAGTCTTCATCGTTTGTTTTCTTTTCCTTCCATCCAATTCTACCTATACTTCTATATATCCACATTTCAAAGGCTTCAATTCTCTGTTCTGTTTTCTTGTCTAATGTCCATGTTTCAGCACCATATAGGAATATTGAGAAGATGTAACATTTCGCTATTCTTAGTTTTAGCTCTGGTGTTATTTGTTTTGATGTTAGTATGTTCCTTCATGACATTAAAATTACGTTTTGCCATTCCTATTCTTTTGTTTATTTCAGTTGTACATTTTCCATCACTGGTTATAGTATGTCCAAGGTAATTGTAGTTCTGAACTGTCTCTAGGTCTATTCCTTCAATTTTGATATCCACTAGTGGTTTTTGAGTATTTTCTTTGTTTATGATCATAGTTTTAGTATTTTTTATATTCATATCTAGTCCATATTTTTTGCTAGTCATGTTTATTTCATTAAGTAATTGTTGTAGATCTTTAGGGTTTTCTGCTAGTAGTACAGTATCATCAGCATATCTTAGGTTATTGATTACCTTTCCATTAATTTGTAGGCCTGGCATCTCTATGATGATTTTAAAGATTTGCTCAGTGTGTAGATTGAACAAGCTTGGTGATAGGATGCATCCCTGTCTTACTCCCCTTTTTATATCCATGAGTGTAGAGTTCTCTTTGTTATATTTTATTATTGCTGTTTGCTCCCAGTATAGATTACATACTAGTCGTATGTCCATGTCATCTAGATGTATCTATTTTAGGCATTATATAAGTTGTTTGTGGTGTACTCTATCAAAAGCTTTGGTGTAGTCTATGAAGCAGGCATATATTGGTTTGTTTACTTCTGTGTACTTTTCGATTAATGTTCTCATGCAGAATATGGCTTCTTTGTCCCGCTATTTTTCCTAAATCCAAATTGCTGCTCATCTAATTCAGTATTGATTTTATTCTGAATCCTTCCTTGTGTAACTTTTAGCAAGATTTTTGTAACATGGCTCATTAGGCTTATTGTTCTAAAGTCACTGCATTGAACTGCACCATTCTGTTTAGGCAATGCAATGAAGGTTGATGTTTTTAGTTCATTTGGTATGTATGCTGTATGGTATATGTGGTTGCATATGTCTGTAATCACTACAATGCCAAAATCTTCTAGTGCCTGTATCATCTCTATCTGTATGCTGTCAGGTCCTGCTGCTTTTCCTTATTCATTGTTTTTATAGCTTTTTCCACCTCAGATTTTAAGATTGTATAGCCTGATGTACATTTCATAACTGGTTTCTTGTCCCTTTGATCATGAAATAGTTCTTTTATATATTCCTGACATCTATCTATAATATCTTTATTGTCTGTTAGCATTTTTCCTTTTTTGTCTGCAATGCATCCACCTTCTGTGGCTTTTTTATTTTTATTAGTCATCCTCTTTATTTCTGTGTGCATTTCTCTTAAGTCTTGTTTGCTTTCCATAGTTTCTATTTCTATACATTTTTGGGTGAGCCAGTCTTCTTTTGCCTTTTTGCAGATTTTGCGCATTTCATTATCTATTTTATTGTATTGGGCAGTGTTCTTCGCTTGTCTCCTTTCTTCCATTTTTTCTAAGATGGTGTTAGTTATCCATTTTTGTTTTTTGTTCTTTTCTCTTTTGGGTAAGGTGTCGCAGTTTCTTATATGCTTTTCTTTATGCGTTGCCATTTGGTTGCTACTTTTTCATCTGGATTTTCTCTTCTGTATTGTTCAATTCCTTCTTCTAGCAGCTTCTGGTATGTGTTCTTTACTTTAATACCGCACTCAACAACTAAACTTTAGATCGCTTTCACAGCCTAATCTATCTTCAACGGTGTCTTTACATCAACTATAGTCGACATGAACCTCAGCAATGAACTAGCACTCTCTAGCCTATTCGCCTATTGCGATAAGCAGGAGAGTCAGAAAAAGTTGTGTTTTAACTTCGTGCTTGCTCAATCTCTACACCGAGCAGATCTTTAAAGATATCGTCAGGTTTAAACATCAATGAACGCAGAAAGCACAGAGAACAACTAGTGAATATAGATTGGATATATAAATATAAAGAATACAAAAACAATTATAACAAAATATAAAAAAAAGATTATGCTCAAAACCTACAAAATCGAATTGTGTTAAACAGTTTTTCTTTCTTCCTTTTCGAGACTTAATTACTTGTTTTCTTTTCTACCCACCCAATTCTAACTATTTTCATAGTAAGTGTCCAATGTTTCATACCATACATGAATGTTGAGTAGAAAGTACTTGATTATTTTCAGGCTTAGTTCTGGCATTATTTACTTTGGTACCAGTATATGATTCCTGGTGTTAGAAACGCTTTTGCCACTCTGATTATTTTGTTTATTTTTGTCTCGGATCTTCCACCACTTGTTATAACATGCCTAAGATAAATACTCTCTAACTCTTTCTAGGTGCTTTCTATATACGTTGGTACATTCACTGTTAGATATTATGTGTTGCCTCTGCTACCCATCACACCTTAATCTTATATTTAAAAAATAAGTTTTAGTCATCTTAATGGTTATATCCAACCCATATTCTGTGCTTTCCTTGCTTATTAAAAAAAAATAGTAGCCACTTTCGACATTAACATGGGTTTGCATCAAAAACTACTCTAACGTTATCACAGCCTATGAGTCAGTGGCACTTGGAGAGTATCTATTGTTCTCCTTACTCTTTCTTGATCATGAAAGGTAGACCTCAACATAATGTACGAGTTTCACCAGGTTGAGTTCTTGTAATAATTTAATAACGTTTATTGCTAACCTTCCAATGATGATAACACTGCCTTTCCTTTACCTTTGTCCATTATAATCTCGAAGCGACGACGCACAAATAATGCTCGACGGTCGATGTCCCATCCCATAGCCTCCTCAGAATCGTTGAGACAACATTGACAACACTCCTCTCTCTGGCTGTTATTAGTCTACTGAAGAAACCAAGCCTGCAAACTTCTGTAATGTCTTCCTACTTGTTACCCTGCCTTCCATCGTTCCGTCCACGAAGATTATTACCAGATCCGATGAGTGGCATACATGGATGACAGATCAGGTAAGTTTCAAACTTACTGTGTCAGCATGACCCTGCATCATTAATTTAAATATGTATCAGGCATTCTTAGATTTGTGGGGGCGGGGGAGAGAAATAAATTATACTCTCGAAAGTTCTAGGAATTTTATCGCTGACTATATTTGTGCAAATTATCATCATCATCAGGTGGTCAACGAGCGCAAGTGATTGTGTTCCTCACAAATCATGTCCAGCATCACTCACCGCCAGTGCTCTACATGTATCGTTCCAATCTCCGACGGCAGTATCACTTACGCCAGTGCCCTACATGTATTATTCAAATCTCCGACGGCAGTATCACTTACCGCCAGTGCTCAAAATGTATCGTTCCAATCTCCGACGGCAGTATCACTTACCGCCAGTGCTCTACATGTATCGTTCCAATCTCCGACGGCAGTATCACTTACCGCCAGTGCTCTACATGTATCATTCCAATCTCCGACGCAGTATCACTTACCGCCAGTGCTTACATGTATCATTCCAATCTCCGACGGAAGTATCACTTACCGCCAGTGCTCTACGTGTATCATTCCAATCTCCGACAGTAGTATTACTTACCGCCAGTGCTTACATGTATCATTCCAATCTCCGACAGTAGTATCACTTACCAACAGTGCTCTACATGTATCATTCCAATTTCCGAAGGCAGTATCACTTACCGCCAGTGATCTACATGTATCATTGCAATTTCCGACGGAAGTATCACTTACCGCCAGTGCTCTACATGTATCATTCCAATCTCCGCCTATAGCAACAAACAAGTATCATTCTTCCTACTCTGTTTCTAGTAAGACATTTGTCCAGAATAAGTTAACAAACCTTAGAAACAACTTCTACAAGATGCCGACAAAGGGCAATGGTTTAGACTCGGTTTACCCAAGAGAAGAAATGTTATAATATAATATATAATGCTATATTTGCATGTCCATTCCGAAACTATAAAAAGAATGCTTTGGGTTACAAAGTAAACTAGTCCCAAATCAAATTGTATTTTGGAAACATATGACATTATTCCATTAGCGATATGGCATGTTCAAAGTGACAGAGAGCGTCATAACGTTAGGAAGTGTGACACAGTAGAATTTATATATATATATATATAGCTACAATGTGTATGCTCACTTTAAACTAAGTGAAAGATTGGTGAAGCGGGAACTATCCCCCCCCCCCCCACAAAAAAAAAATATCAATATGTAAGAGACGCAAATTTTCGGACGAAAATGACGTTTCGTTGAAATTGTTGAGCCATTATCCACAGTCCTTTTGTGAATTGTTAAGTCCGAGATTATGTACATGTTACTGCAAAATGTACCTCAGCAACCCGGCTATAAGAAACACACATCTATCTGCTGTACACGTATTTGCTTAAATATATTTGTACGCGTGTGTATACTTGTATGTGTAATTCTCATGCTTTTACTTGCGCGTGAAAATACGTTTGCACGCAAATTTATAAATGCGTGTGTTACATGTACCCCACATACTGTCAGCATTCTCTCTAAGAAGTCAAGAATCCTGCCCGATATATTGTACCGACGACAAATTAGTTATGCCCAGACAACAAGATGTGCTTGCAGTAAAAGATGTGGCGGCAATAAAGGCTGTGGGGAAAACCGCAAGCGTAACCATGTCAACAAGGCAGGCACTGAAGGAGCTGGAGGTTTATTACATATCGATTGTGACAGAAGGCGGCCCAGGATGGTAGGAAGAACATGGCCCTGCTGGGAAATATGGCCAGTACTTGTTTGATACAACCGACCTTCACCTTGAGCTCTGGAAGAAAGCGATAATAACAGTGCTACAATGACAAGTACTGGCGGTACTTTTCCAGTTTCTCACTTAGACTTCAAGTGATACTTGGCATCATTCTCCTCCAACTTCCTCTTGGTATTGTCAGACACCTGTGCCGATGTAAGCACTGTGGTGCTTACTTACTCCCGCTAAAGTGTTGAAGTTCTTATCCGAACTTATCGTTCTAAACGAGGCAATATATCTATCTATTGACCTTTCGAGCCGTAGCCGGCCCATAGGGCATAGACCAAGATACACCTTCTGTTATCTGAATTTTTGTTCTAGCAGTTTTCAATTCTTTTAAAGATATGTTATCAAATCTCGCCATTTGTCTCTGTTCTGTGCAAGCAGCTCTATCTCATTGAGGGAGCCGATTCCTGCTGCTCTAGCCTCTCTCATCAATGTTCTTCTCAGTGTCTCTCTGGGTCTTCCTCTTGTTCTCTTACCTGTTGTTTCCCATATGAGGGCTTGCTTTGCTATTCGGTTATTATCTCTTCTCATCACATGTCCAACATATGACCATCATCTTTTCTTTATTACTGAAGGTATTAGTGGTTGATTGGCGATTTCTCTAATTTCCTCGTTTGTTATGAATTCGTTCCACGCTATCCCAAGTATTTTCCTTAGACATTTATTTTCGAATGCGTTCAACTTTGTTTCTATATCTCTTTTCCAGCTTTCACACACAAACGTTAGGGTTGATAGTACATTTGATTTGAATAGTCTAAGTTTTGTGTTTGTGCTGATGAGTTTTGATTTCCACAACTTTTCAAGGCTTCTGAAAGACATTGCTGCTTCAGCTATTCTGATTCTAATTTCTTTGCTTGTATCCCCTTCTCGATCAATGTAAAAGAGACAACATCCTAACTTAATAATAACCTTGTCAGAAGGAGAGAGAGAGAAAAAAAAAAACTATTTTATCTATTAAAAAGAAACAATTATCTTATCCCTCATGGAGAAATAATTACTTTCATGGAGAAACAATCCTATACATTGTTACTCAGGTGCACCTTTCGAGCCGTAACCGGCCCATAGGGCGTAGACCAAGATACACCTTCTCCTATATGAATTTTTGTTCTAGCAGTTTTCTTTTAAAGATATTTTATCAATCTCGCCATCTGTCTCTGTTCTGTGCAAGCAGTTCTATCTCATTGAGGGAGCCGATTCCTGCTGCTCTTGCCTCTCTCATCAATGTTCTTCTCAGTGTCTCCCTGGGTCTTCCTCTTTTTCTTTTACCTGTTGTTTCCCATATGAGGGCTTGCTTTGCTATTCGATTATTATCTCTTCTCATCACATGTCCAACGTATGACCATCGTCTTTTCTTTATTACTGAAGATATTAGTGGTTGATTGGCGATTTCTCTAATTTCCTCGTTTGTTTTGAATTCGTTCCATTCTATACCAAGTATTTTCCTTAGACATTTATTTTCGAATGCGTTCAACTTTGTTTCTATATCTCTTGTTGTTTTCCAGCTTTCACACGCATACGTAAGGGTTGATAGTACATTTGATTTGAATAGCCTAAGTTTTGTGTTTGTGCTAATGAGTTTTGATTTCCACAACTTTTCAAGGCTTCTGAAAGACATTGCTGCTTTAGCCAGTCTGATTCTAATTTCTTTGCTCGTATCCCCTTCTCGATCAATGTGACTTCCAAGATAGATGAAGTGATCGATCTCTTCTACTGGTTTGTTTTCCATGTATATTTTGTCACTTGTTGGAATTAAACTTTTCATGACTTTAGTCTTTTCATGATTGACCTCAAGCCCAATTTTGCTGGCTATTGATGATAGTTCATTTGTGTTTTCCTGCATCGTTTTATCTGATTGCTGATGAGAACTATGTCATCAGCAAAGTCCAGGTCCTCCAAATGGTCTCCTTGTATCCATTCGATGCCTTTATTACCAGTGCAGCATTTCTTCATTATGAAGTCCATAACAATTCCAAATAACAAGGGCGATAAAATACATCCTTGTTTAACCCCAGTTTCTATTGGGAAACATTCGCTCAGTCCTTCCTCTGTTCGAACTGCACATGTGTAACCATCATACATGTCTTTGATAATATTTATGATTTTTGATGGTAAGCCATATTGCTTCAGAATTTTCCACAAAGAATCTCTATGAATACTATCAAATGCTTTTTTGAAGTCGATGAAGTTAAGTACAAAAGGTTTTTGCTTTTCAATGTGTTCCTCCAATATAAGTCGTAGAGTGAAAATGTGGTCAAGACAGCTTCTCCCTTTTCTAAACCCAGCCTGTTCTTCACGCATTACTGTATCTATTGAATCCTTTATTCTATTTAGGATGATTTTACAGAATAATTTTGAGGCAACTGACAAAAGTGTCACGCCTCTCCAATTGTTACAATCTCTAAGATTGCCCTTTTTTGGGATCTTAACAATGATTCCTTTTTTCCATTTATGAGGCGTCTTCTCTGTTTTCCAAATGATGTTGAACATTTTTTGGAGATGTATTAAATTATGGCTATCAATTGCCTTGAGGATCTCAGCTGTTAACTTATCCTCTCCAGCAGCCTTGTTATTGGTCATTAGCTTTAAGGTGGTTTCTATTTCACTCAAGGTGAAGTCATCTAAATTTACATCTAATTCTGCTGCTGGTGTTTCAGCTTCAAAATCTATTAAACTGTGAGGTAGTGGACGGTTAAGAATTTCTTTGAAGTGTTCCGCCCAACGGGCTTTTATGTCTGCGCTTGTTGTTAGCATTAATCCAGATTTGTCTAGAATTGGTGTTCCACTGGATGTATAGGTGTTTGTCAGCATCTTTTGTACAGTATAAAGAGTTCTGCTGTCTCCTGTAATTGCAGCTGTCTCTGCTTTCTCTGCCAAGTTGTCTATATAAGCTCTTGTATCTCTTCTTGCCGAACTTTTCACTTTGTTGTCTAATTCTTTGTATGTTGCTTTTGCCAGAACCTTTCCAAGATCTGTCTTTACATTAGTCATGGCTCTCTTCGCTTCTCTTCTTTCTTTGATGTATTTCCATGTGGTGTCTGAGATCCAAGCTCGTTTTTCCATTTTCTTCAGTCCAGCACTTGCTTCTGCTGCTGTCATTAGTATTTTGCTCTGTGAGCATTGTTACTCATGGAGAAATTAATCCCTATCATGTTACTCAGGGAGAATCAATTAACTATCTTGTTATTCAAGGAGAAACAATTTCCTTTCTCGTTATTCAGGGAGAAACAATACCTTATCTTTTTTTCTCAGGGAGAAATAAGCCCCTATCTCACCCATTGAAGAGAAACAACCACATATCACATCAACCAGGGAGAAACAATCTCTTATCTTATCTTTCACAAAGAACCACCCCCAAAATGTATGCCTCAAAACTAAAACTGCAGTGTTTCTCACTCATTGCCTTGTGCAGACTGCAATACTAGAAAACGTTTTCTGCATTTTCCATACAATGATCACAATGGCAATACTATCTCCAAATTTGTATTTGTGGAGTCTGCTTTGTCTAAATCGATTGTATTCAAGCTTTACTTGACCAATCATTAACTTTCATCTACAAAGTAATTACTAAAAGACAAGGTAGTTTAGACCAAATGAAGATTGCATAAAATGAAAGATATAAAACAAATCGGCATTAGACATCTGAAGTAAGAAAAAGAGGGTCTTACAGTGATATAACGAAACCAATACTGCTTATAAGCGTTAATCGAGGATATTGGACAAACATACAGATCTCTCTCTATATATAGATACTCCACTTCCTCCTATACCTCTTTGGGTGTCGTCGAGGAAGCTATACAGTTCTATTTCTTGCCCTTCTGGACGCCTCAATCGTTATCAATTGTAGTTGTAGCGTTCCTTGCATGTTGTCGGTCCAACGTATTCTGGCCTTAACACGGGCTTTCTTCCTTCAGACAGATCGCTTCAGCAATTTAAAAACAAACAAACAAACAAACAAACCTTGTTTGGTTGGAAAAACCACCCGACTGGGCTACCGTCATTCGGACAACCTGTGTTTGATTCCTGCTGAAAGCAGTGTGTGAGTTGTACTCGTGGTTGAAAAAGAAAATAGCACCTTCCCCCCTGGTCGACCCAACCGTTGGCAGATATCGGTACCAAGGTTGTATTCTGAGATGCTGCCTCTCATCGTGAGTTTAAGTGCTTGAAGCGACACTATCCAGAAGTCTCCGAACACTTCTGGAAAGGTGGTCGAGCACATATGGGGTCAAAACTCACGTGCTAAAATGCCGATTCAAGTCTCTTACTTTACATTTACTTTAATTCTTTTCTTTTTTTTGTGTAGCTATGACAAGAGTGATGCTCACCAACATTTGGCCAGTAAACGAAATGAAGGAATAGTTTAGGAAAACTGATTAAATAATGTGAACTAACATCAGTCACGCACTTGGGAAAGAAGGCTTGAGAACTAATATCAGTGATGATTGAGGGCTAATGATACTAAGAAAGGCAGAGAGAAAATATCTGACACAAATGATAAAGTGGCTGGTGAAATGAAGGGCGTGTGATGCACTGCAACGTTCAAATGACACGCGTGAAAGTGGCTATTTCGACACCTCGACATGTCAGTGGGAAAAGTGGCAGCAGGTAAAGCAAATGTACTTCAGGGTGCCAGTTGTAGGTAAACAAGAGAGAAAATGGTTGATAGAGAAAGAATAAATAAGGAAGGAAAAACATATTAACAAAAGAAATTGGAGATAATTGAGGTTTAGGTATGAACAAGAAAGACAGGTAAGAAGGAAAGAAAAAAGGAACTAAAAAAAAATAAGGAGACGAGACAGAAAAAAAACGGAAAAAGGGTGAGGCCCTTAAAAAAAAGGAGAAAAAATATTCGGCATAAAAAAAATAAAAATTACTGAGTAAAATAAAAAAGGGGAAAAGAAAAAATATATATATATATAAAACAAAGAAAATAAGTTTTAAATAAAACGAAAACAGTAGACAAAAACGAAAGAAACAACAATTATTTAAAAAATGAAAACACACGAATAAAGTGTGTGTGTGTGTGTGTGTGGGGGGGGGGTGTGTGAAGTAATTGCTCAAATACTGTGAGGATAGGGATGAAGATAGTTTTTTTTTTGTTTTTTTTTCTCTTCTTAATTTGCTTTTACAGCATGTTGTACGTTGTGTCCTCGGCTCGACACGATTTGGTGAGGCAATATTCAGTCTCACAATGAATCTCTTTCATTGAACTTTAACGACACGCTAGACGAAGCTACAATGAATCTCTTCCATTGAACTTTAACGACACGCTAGACGAAGCTACAATGAATCTCTTCCATTGAACTTTAACGACACGCTAGACGAAGCTACAATGCATCTCTTCCATTGAACTTTAACGACACGCTAGACGAAGCTACAATGAATCTCTTCATTGAACTTTAACGACACGCTAGACGAAGCTACAATGAATCTCTTCCATTGAACTTTAACGACACGCTAGACGAAGCTACAATGAATCTCTTCCATTGAACTTTAACGACACGCTAGACGAAGCTACAATGCATCTCTTCCATTGAACTTTAACGACACGCTAGACGAAGCTACAATGAATCTCTTCCATTGAACTTTAACGACACGCTAGACGAAGCTACAATGAATCTCTTCCATTGAACTTTAACGACACGCTAGACGAAGCTACAATGAATCTCTTCCATTGAACTTTAACGACACGCTAGACGAAGCTACAATGAATCTCTTTTATTGAACTTTAACGACACGCTAGACGAAGCTACAATGAATCTCTTTTATTGAACTTAACGACACGCTAGACGAAGCTACAATGAATCTCTTCCATGAACTTTAACGACACGCTAGATGAAGCTACAATGAATCTCTTTCATTGAACTTTAACGACACGCTAGACGAAGCAACAATGACTCTCTTCCATTGAACTTTAACGACACGCTAGACGAAGCTACAATGCATCTCTTCCATTGAACTTTAACGACACGCTAGACGAAGCTACAATGCATCTCTTCCATTGAACTTTAACGACACGCTAGGCGAAGCTACAATGAATCTCTTCAATTGAACTTTAACGACACGAGCTACTTTAATCTTAGTCGAGGTTCACGTCGACAATTGCTGATATTTTTTTTCTTTCGTCAGCTTTTACCTCTGACGAAGTCCTTAGAGACTAGGAACTGAATTTTGCGTGTTAATCCGTTTTTCCATGGCAGCCGTGTGCAAAGGGGTCCCTCGCCGCACAGGCAGATAACTCCGTCTTCGGAGGTACTCATATTTTTTTCGTGCATGAGTAATTGACGTTTCAAGCCGAGCCTCGCTGCTCAGACCAGGGTGGTTGTCGCAGAAAGATATCATAAATAAAAATTTAAACTCATGCAGCCAGAATTTGAACCTTCAACCTCTCTGTCCCGAGGCCAGCGTCTTGCCTCGAGACCAACTAGTGCCGCAGTCGCTGATATAAGAACACCACCACTGATTATTTAAAAGGATCTCGCAGCCTGTAACAACCAGATGGAGGAGTCATCATCATCATCGAGTGCTGTCTCCGCAACGAAGGTTGGCTACCATGGAGCGCCATTCTGCTGTCTCTTGCTTTGATGGTGCAGGTTGTCATAGGCTGATTTGTCCATCTTTTGATGTTACTCGTCCATGTTAGTCTTGGTCTGCCTCTGCCTCTTTTACCTTGTATTTTCCCCTCCAGGATTACTTTAGTAGGCTGTTATGTCTTTTAACATGGCCTAAGAATCGCATGTCTTGTTTGAATTGTGCTTAGTAGTTCTCTTTCATTTTTAGTTGTTTTAAGACTTCATCGTTTGTTTTCTTTTCCTTCCATCCAATTCTACCTATTCTTCTATATATCCACATTTCAAAGGCTTCAATTTTCTGTTCTGTTTTCTGGTCTAATGTCCATGTTTCTGCACTATATAGGAATATTGAAAAGAGGTAACATTTTGCTATTCTATTAGCCCTGGTGTTATTTGTTTTGATGTTAGTATGTTCTTCATGACATTAAAATTACTTTTTGGTATTCCTATTCTTTTGTTTATTTCACTTGTACATTTTCCATCACTGGTTATAGTATGTCCAATGTAGTTGTAGTTCTGAACTGTCTCCAGGTCTATTCCTTCAGATGGAGGAATGCAGTGTTTTAAGTTGGAACATTTGACCATGATGGTGGCCGTTAAATGGTTAGTGTATTCATCTGCTGAACTGAGAGTTCCGGTTCAAAGACACAACTTTCGAATTTATATGGCTACTGACAATTCGTCACACGGATTTAGCGAGTGGCCTAGCGTGATACTGAACATGTTACTCATAAATGAACACTACGGTCATGGGGAAATAGGGAAACTAACACCGCATTATCCATGCACCATGAACCCAGCGCCAGCTACCCTTTATTTAACATTTATTTGGTGATCACAAAGCCAGTGCATTTACTAGCTATTGTTACCTTCTTCGAGTCTGCGAAGCTGATAATTTACTTTCTCTACTTTCCTTCATCTGTTGCCTTTAGACATCGATGGGGAAATGGAGTGTCCGGGTCAATGTGACTCCTACAAGGTACTCACCGTAATCTCTGTTACTTCATTAATCCATCACCGTCTAGGTCTAACTAACCCCCCCCCCCCCTTGTTTGATTGTATTCACTCGATGACTAAAGGAATACACCTCTTCATTATCTACTCTTAAAAGGACGTTAAGTGGCGTGTATACGTTGTGTTGTGGTTTGACAGTAACACTGTGATAATCACGCCATACGGCCAAACACATCCGACTTCAAAAGTATGTTATTTTTTAGTACCGGGTTGTCTCCTCCCTTCGATCCCTGCTCGCTTCGCCAGACCAGACAGGCTAGTCTGTTTCTAGAGGCACAGTGAAGAAATGAAGTAGGGTCTGGATGGTTCTGGTTCACCGATTCTGTCACAAGTCATCAGCAATTGGTCGCTGACGGCTTCCAGCTCTGCTGCTGTGAGGCGCCTTTGCCTAACTGCCTCACAGTTTCTGGCGTGTTACGCTCTCTGTGGAAAGCTGTCTTTTGGTGATTGTGTTGCATGTCCAAACAATTTGATTTATTCTCTCCTAATATGGTCCAACATTGATGTTACTCCAACTCTTTTCTTTTAATCCCATTTCTAGTGTTGTCTTTTCTTGTTACATGAACTCTATTTAGAAGCTAGTACCTTTTATTGTTAAATCATCATTATCAAGTACCATGCCTGCTGGCGTAGGTGATCATGTCTCTTCACAACTTTAGATCTCGACAGTTATTTATCGTTTCTGTTGTTGACCCTCAGCCAAGCCATTCTCTTAAGCTCTCTGGTATCTTTTCTCTTTGCTTCCCTCTATCTCTTCGTCCCTACTTGACGAAATAGTAGATTAACAACGATGGCCTTGAGAAGAAAAGAGAGACACGATTTGATCCATTCATCATCTCTACAAAACACACATGCTCCATGCTGCTTATAAACGAGCTCGATGCATCTACAAATATGTACATTATAGCAAACAGCATATGAAACAGAAACATGCATGCAGAAAAAAAAAACAAAGGTTAAATGTCAACGAATACATACGGATAAGTATAAGAACGACATCAATGCAGTGCTACAGTTCATGCGTTCTATTGTATGAAGATATATTATTTCTTGTGTTACAGATTAATTATGTTGTATTCATTATAATAATGCCCACAGAGAAAACGTTATTGCGACCATGACTTCTTACATCGTGGTAGTCTGGTTATTGAATAAAAAAATAAAATATTCGAGATCAAATGAGATGATGGCCGTTTTGAGCAAACTTTTAACAACACATTTCAATTTTAAAAAAAAAACGATTCATTTGATTTAATTATATTATTTATTTAACAGGAGCTGCTATATATGATTTTTTTCTCTTACAGAAAAACACAAAAAAAGAAGAAAAAAGCTCTCTATCGTTAACTTTATCATTGTAGGTTCACCGGGGAAAATAAATATATGCAAAAGGAGAAAAAATATCTTTTGTCGCATTTCATCCGCGAAAAAAAATATGTAGAAAATAAGAGTTAAAATTTGTAAGTTTAAAAGAAAAGTCATATTCTATTGCTCAGTTTAGATACAAGTCACAACTGGACGGCTACGGTTTATATGTGCTGAGATCAATAGTTTCTGTCTCCGAAGCGTTTTGGCCATTGTTTGTTCATCAATGCCAATGAAGACCAAGTCAATGTTCTGCTAAAGTAAAATCGGATTAGTTTGATGCTGCGTTTGATGTGTCTGCCCGCAGAGTAGAATCAGATGTGGTGTTACTGTTCGCAATAAAGTTGCACTTCGATCGTTTCAAGATTATATCAATTATTTTCTTCATCACAAACTGCGTGGTGATAATTAAATCCTGTATATTTTCTAACATCAAACACAGCGAACTGATTACAAGCATTTAGTATCTCATTTCGCTTTCTGTTAACGCCATGTTTCAAAACAAATTCAATTCAGCCACACAAAATGAAACCTTTTCGGTTACAAAGTGGCTGTGACCCAGTGGTCTACGTGTAGATCTGATATGATTCTTTCAATAACGTGACGTGGCTACATGTAAACTGCATGTTGTGTGAACAACATGATACAGTCTGTGGATGCGGGCACGCATTCTGCCAGTATCGCATCACGTCTCCGTGAGGTTTTAGCTCATCGCTACCTCAACTTGATGGAAATCATATTGCGCCAGAACCTCGCCTGCTACCACGCCCAACCTTGAACTAAAATCTCCGGAAAAACAGGATTCATAACGTGTCGGCGAGGTAGGCTGGACATGAGTGTACAAGACTTTAGCCGCCTTACGTTACACCTCTGCCCCACCATGGTTTAGCCTTCTGGTGACAGCAAGTGCCAGACACTCTAAGAAGTGCATCTGTGTGTTGTGTGGGTGGTGCACACAAGCGCAAGTATATATGTGGCCCTTTTCGTCTTGTCAGACGGTTTAGTGGAAGCTATTGTATATTTTCTTTAGGTTTTGTTTTTTTCGAACAGCTTCTCTCGTGGCTAATTCTACCAATGTTTGACAAACACACACGGCCACAGAATGAACAAGTCAGGCCCACTGATCCGCAGGGTTTTCCATCCCTTTTCATGAGTCTTTTCTCTTCTAAGTTTTGCCTTAGCACAGTCTCAAATGATGTTATACCATTCCTTATACATGCTCTCCATGATGTGCGATCACTTGCCAGATGTTTCCAGTCATTTTCACAAATGGAGAAGTCCTTCAGAGATGATTTACAGATATCTCTATATCGTAGTTTAGGTCTGCCGATTTGTCTTTTTCCGTGTGTTAGTTCACCATACATTATTTGTCTGGGGATGCGTTGTTGTTCCATTCGCTGGACGTGCCCCAGCCATCTTAGTCTTCGACATCTGAGCATCGACACATGCTTGTTGGGGTCTTAGTACGTTGCAGGACAGCTAAGTTTGTTATTTGTCCTGCCATGTGATGTGCATTATTCTGCGGAGACATCGCCGCACAGGCAGATAACTCCGTCTTCGGAGGTACTCATATTTTTTCCGTCCATGAGTAATTGACGTTTCAAGCCGAGCCTCGCTGCTGAGACCAGGGGTGGTTGCCGCAGAGAGATATCATAAATGAAATCTATACTGATGCAGCCAGGATTTGAACCCACAACCTCGCATGTGGAAGACATTTAGTCTATTTTTTCGTGAGTTGAGTATGTTGTCCAAGTTTCAGATCCATATAATAGTGTGCTAAGCAAGTGCATATATCAAACATTTTAGAAGCGTGATTCCCGCGGTGAACACACTACAGTTAAAGTTACATAGTGTCTCTTTCCCTACAGTAGGAGGACCAGTTCGCTGTCCGGAATATGCAGTTGGTTATCTCAGTAGCAGTGGTAATTTTATGTATGCAAGTTGACAGGACCAAACTCGCGTGTCCATGTTGCTCCATCATCATTTATTAGTAATTACTATCGCCGCGTTCTTAGTCCCTATTGGAAAATAAACTCTTTACAAAACCATATTTCAATCTTTCCTGTCTGTAGCTAATCCTTTCAGCTCCTTTAATGCATGTTTTATTCCTATTACACGTGCTCCTCTATGATCACACTCTGGTAGTCCGGAATCTCTAAAGAAATGTGCTTCCTATATGAAGGTTTCACACAGGCATACAGTTTATGTGAATCGCTTCTATTCCAATATGATAACGGTAAAATACGGTCCATATGCTGGCGATAGTCTTGTAGGACGTGCTTTGTGTCTATTTGCTAGAACTCGAACCATTAGTGGTTTTCCTTTTTGTTGTGTCCAACACACAGAGAAACGTATTATAAGTATCTTCCAAGTCTGATTCCAGAAGAATGTATGCCGTGTTTAAATCAAAAATGATCTTTGCATTAAACTATATAATGACATAGTTTTCCCCTCAATTCTCCCATTACTTTGGTTCATATTCATCATGAATGCATCGTTACTTGAGTTATCGTACTACCTGAATGTATTCAACGTAATTGAAAGTTAAAAAACAGCACCCGCCACACCTTATGGCGTATAGGCAGTATGCCTAATATTTTTGTTGTTTGTCATGATCATTGTCACATTATAGGCAATGTTGTTTCTGTCTATCACACATGACTGATTTCATCCCACGCCCCTCTCTCTATCACGGGTGCCAAATATAAAAGACAGGGTGAACTCCGACGCCGAATTAGTCCGAACAAATAAAATAAAAAATATCGTAGAAAAATGGTCACATGTTGGAACTGAATCATGACTCATTAGAATCAGCGATCAGCGAACTACTGCGACCTTCCTATCCACGCAAAGGCCCATTTATCATAGTCTAGATATTTTCTTGCACGCCGCCTCCTTTGTTCTCCACGTTTCTGGACCTTCATGTATCTCCCAAAGCAAAGTTTCTCTAGCAAATTACTTCTCTCCTCACACTTATCCATGCCTTCATTATTTAGTCAGTGTCACATGTGTGTGACGACAATGGCATATTTATTCATGTATGAAGGTCAGCCTGCCACTTTTCTAATATAGGGTGGCGCAGTGGCTCAGTATAGACAACAAGGCTAATAGGTTGAGGTCTATATAGATCAACTGCTCCTTCGGCGATATGGTTACCTAACCTTATATAGGCACCACATTTTTCTAGGAAAGCAGGGCGGCCTGGCCTGATACCGACTGCATCATCCTTAAGAAAGCGCCAATGACCATTACAAAATATGGGCATTAATCCATATTTCATATACGTGATTAGGCTTGTTAAAAAAAAAAACGTATACTTTTACTTTATAAAATGTCCGGCCTGAGGTCCATGCATGTTTTAATTATCAAGAGATGCTTGCTACTGGAATGTTGGTATATCGCAAGTCATTATCTATTGCGATCAAGACTCAATCAGAGTAGGATTCCAGACTCTCTCATGAAGTCAGCTGTCTGTTTAAGCGAATCCATTGCCCCATATAGTTTCTTTTCCAGGGAGGTGGGTGTGGACCACATTGCTCTTCTCAAGACTATGTACTGGGGGCAATCCTGTAGAACATGTTTTGTAGTCATATTGTTCAGTGTACAGTGGCATAGGCTGGTTGTACCTATTTTGAATTTGGTGAACATGTGATTCCTCATTCTATTGTGGCCAGTGCGTAGGTGAAGTATGATGACTTGATCCCTCCTTGATAGTAGGCGGTATCCGTCACTCTCGTTATGCTTTGGGTGTTCTCGTTTCCATTTTTCATGGAACTGACCCTTGAGGATGGATTTGGCTTCATCATATCTGAGCGGATGGTTCTCTTGTGGTAATCTCCCTCCCTCTTTAGCTAATTTGTCTGCGCGTTCGTTCCCGTGTATATTACAGTGTGATGGTATCCACTGAATGACTACTCTCTGGAAGTTATTGCATAGTTGGTCAAGGGTTATTCTCAAGTCATCTAGTTCATTGTTCTTGGGGCTTTTAAGAGCTGATAATACTAATAGTGCATCAGTCAGAATCACCAATTTATTGTGCATGTTATTTTTGTGTTGAGCAGCCAGTGTTGCAGCATCTCTGACGGCCTCAGTTTCTGCTTTAAAGTTGTTTGAGAATTTTCCAGCAGCTATTGACGTGGTGTTCTCGTCCTGATTATTCAGCGTCAAGAACACACCTCCCCCTCTATTTCTGGTGGCATTTGTAGCAGAGCCATCTGTGTATATGTGGGACCAAGAGTCTTGTGGGTAGGTATCGTGTATGTGTTTTTTTGCTACGTGTTTTCTTTCTGTGTCTGATTGGGTGCCTTTTTCCATGATTCCTGTTATATTTACCTTAAGTTCTGGTATTTTATGCTTTCCATGAGGAGGCATATCAGATGGTCCCAAGGGTTTCGATATTGTTTGGGAAAGTACTGGGTCTCCAGTAGTTAGTTAATTGGCAATTGCAGCGAAGTTGCTCCTCTTTAGTCGTACAATTCCGAAACCAGTTATTCTTTGGTGCATGGGGGTGGCTAATGAGCCTTCTATATTTCTCCGCTTGTTGCAATACTTTAGTGACCCGTCTGTCATATAAGGGTTGTAAACCTGTTACTGTTTCTAGAGTCTTGATAGGTGTAGATCTTGTAGCACCAGTGATGATACGGGCAGTCTGGTTCTGTGTTATGTTAATTTTGCTAAGGTGTGATTTGGAAGCCATAATCCAGACTGTGACTCCATACTCTAGAACTGGTCTGATTCTTCCTACGTATAGTCTTTTCAAAATATTGCTGTCTGCCCCCCAGTCCGTTCCTGCCAATTTCTTCATAATATTTGTTCGTTTTCTGGCTTTTTCCTTGCTCTCTCTATCTGATTTTTCCAAGTCATTCTGCGATTCATGTTGACGCCAAGATATGTTGGGTTTTGGTCAATAGGGAGTGTATCTACAAAGCTAGCTAGTTATGAACGTTTGCTTTCGTGGATTTCATGAACACATTCAAGAGAGGCATGTCTTATTCAACTACACAAATGCCCCTGCTAGAATTTGATATCTTTAAGCGCGGGTATAAAGTATGACATCTTGAAGCGTGAGTATAAGGTTTGACATCTTTAAGCGCGGGTATAAAGTTTGACACCTTGAAGCGTGAGTATAAGGTTTGACATCTTGAAACGTGAGTATAAGGTATGACATCTTGAAGCGTGAGTATAAGGTATGACATCTTGAAGCGTGAGTATAAGGTTTGACTTCTTTAAGCGCGAGTATAAGGTTTGACATCCTGAAGCGTGAGTATAAAGTTGAAATACAGCCCTGAGATAAAGCTGCGCTCCCACTAAATGTGATAACGCCTAAGTATTACGTGCAAGCTCACTGATATATTAATTATTTTCAACGACATTCCATTCTGTTTTCATTGCGATAAACTAACATCTGACATTCAATTAGTGGCAGACATGAATTGCCGTGTGAAGTGGATGCGCATGGGAAGTCATAACGTGAAATATTGATCATCTGCTAAGCTACCACATCAAAAGCTCAACAACACACATCATACATCACAATGCAGACGCCATTAAGGACATGTTTGTATGAATATATGTGGATGACAAGTCATTAGGGAGTTTTACAAACCACATACTCAGCCACATATCATTGCGAACCACACGTAAACAAAAAAAATGATACATACTGGCTACCCGTTTCATCCCTGAAAATGTTGGTATAATCTCTTCAATTTCACATACTTTCTCTCAATCAAAGAAATCACCATGATTGTTTAACAATAAAGTAATCAAGAAATCAACAAAATGAGAATCATAAATATTTACAATCATAAAGAATGTACAATACTTCAAAATATAATGTACACATTTTTGTGTAATGGAAGCTAGTCCTTCTAACATTTATATTGTAAAAGTAAAACAGGTCATGTTGTCATAGGCTGCGGGCGTGGTAGGGATTAGAGATGTGAAGAATAGAAGTAAGAGCGCTTCCATAAATTGTTCTTTTGATCTATGTGTACCGTTAAGTAAGGGTTATAATTCTAAAACTTGCAATGGAAGAGGAGAGCGGGAGAAAGAGAGCCTTAAAATCAAGTCATATGTTAAGATAGAATGCAGCAGTCACATTTTCACATGACTGTTACAAAGTGACCAACTTGTATTGAATACAAATGTGTTCTCTTTTCTCATATATATCGCTCACTTCCTAAATAATTTATTTGCTATTTCTCTGTAATCCATTTTCCACTTTTTCCTACATTTTTTATGGCTCCATAATCCACTTTCCACTTTTTCCTACATTTTTATTGCTCCATAATCCACTTTCCACTTTTTCCTACATTTTTTATGGCTCCATAATCCACTTTCTACTTTTTCCTACATTTTTTATGGCTCCATAATCCACTTTCTACTTTTTCCTACATTTTTATGGCTCCATAATCCACTTTCTACTTTTTCCTACATTTTTATGGCTCCATAATCCACTTTCCACTTTTTCCTACATTTTTTATGGCTCCATAATCCACTTTCCACTTTTTCCTACATTTTTTATGGCTCCATAATCCACTTTCGTTATTTTAATTTTTTTA
The DNA here is from genome assembly GCA_032433765.1 of Megaustenia siamemsis. NCBI lineage: Eukaryota > Metazoa > Mollusca > Gastropoda > Stylommatophora > Ariophantidae > Megaustenia > Megaustenia siamemsis. The sequence continues at coordinate 72,223,606 of JAVIAB010000125.1, read as the reverse complement.
AAATGACTTTATCTTCATAATCCATTATTTCTCTCTCTGTATCTCTCTCACTTTCTTTAATTCACGGTTCCAATATTTCCTTCCACGTCTCTAGCTCTACAATTCGCTCTCCTAATACATTCACACTGATTCTCTCCTGCAACACAACCCACTCTTCTACTAGAAATCATCACGTTAATGGACAATGTTATGTTCCCCATTTGCCATATATTTCCAGATTCTATCTACTCCTTGTATATAATGCACTACTCACATAACATCTATTACAGAGTTGTGTTACACTATCTTGAACATAAGGGAAACAACACAATATCACGATTATGGTGCACAGCACAACAAATACTATATTTTATGTGCATATATATATATATATATATATATATATATATATATATATATATATATATATATATATATATAATATATATATGCATACTTCCAAGTGTTTAAAAAATTATTTTCGTTCTTTTTCTCAATTTATTTTCTACAATTCTGTCTTCCATTGCAGATTATATTTTTCTTGATTCAGAAATCACTATGCCATGATTATTTTTGTATCTTTTTTTATCATTAAAAATCGAACTATTTTTGTCATAATTATTTGTGTACTTTATTTACTCACATTTCGATTAAAATTTGCTTTATGTCTCGGTTTTTCTTCTCTAATTCAAAATCCACTTTTCAACTCCATGTTCACACAAAATCATTTGCACTCACTTAATATTTTATTAATATCAATTAAATTATTATTCTAAAGTTTCTATTCTTACATTCTATCTATTATTCTTTGAGTACATTAATTAACTTCTCTAGGTATAGGGCAGAAATCTTAGACACTCCATGTGCGACAATCAAGTACGACTATTAAGTGTCTAGTTTTGCATACATCCCTATTTCGCTCTAAACCTTGGCAAGGGAGCAGATGCCTGCTTTTGATGCCTCTCTCCTCAGTATCTCTTTAGTGTTACTCTAGACCAGCCACTTTTTATTTCACCCTCTGGTTCTTATCTGAGGGGTTATTTTGAGATTCTCTTGTTGTCTCCTCATCACATGGCCAACATATATGTTCACCCTCTTTTCTTGATTATATATCTTCTTCTTTGTCTTCTTTCCTTCCTCATCTGCCTTTCAGCGTCGAGGGGAGATATAATTTGCAATCTTTTGCTCTTCTGTTCGCCTCTGCTGCTGTTATGTTTCCTAGCGCTTCTAATATTCCATCGATCCATCTTTTTTTGTGGTCGACCCTTGGGTCTGGTGTTCTCACAACGTTTGCTGAAGGCTCGTTGTGTTGTGTTTTGGTCTTTCTGACTTGTCATGTGGCCAAACCATTTTATCTGTTATATCCTTATATATTCTATGGCGGGGGCTATTCCTAGCTTTTTTTCTCAGTTCTTCATTTCTGATCTTATCTCTCAGACTGTTTCCTGTCATTCCTCTAACACATTTCATCTCAGCAGAGGTTATTTTTATTATTGTTCTTGCACCTAGGGTCCAGGTCTGGCATTGGTAGCACAACGTTTGTGATTACATATGACATTTTTTAATGGTTTGTCATTTCTCTTAGTTCTGCACCAGTCTTGAATTCACTCCTTCTTTTGCAAAGTATTTTCCTGAGGCTTTCCTTTTAAGATGCATGTAATTTATTTTCTCTTTCTTTAGTTTATTTCCAGTCAGAGTAAATATTGTATGTGGTTGTGCATGTAGAGGACAGAGCACTATCACATTAAAATAATTTTAAAGATGTTTTGCCCAAACTCCAATCACAATTTTATTCAGATTAAAGCCATCAAGATAGACTTTACTTTAATAATTCGCTGTTAAAGATTCATCGAGGGATGAAATTGTTTTAATTCTCTTTGAATGGTTTCTCTTACTGTCACATTTCCTAGCATCATGTTTTCTCTATCCATCTTTATTTCAGGACATGTGTTGTTTCTGTAGCAACTGTTAATGTCTTTGTCAATTATGTTTTTTTGCTACTGCCTCATGGCCAGATAACTCAATTTGTTGTTTCTTCATTTATTCTACTGCTGAATTAGTGATCATTAACTTTTTTTTTCTCAGTTTCTAATTTGTAATCTCTAGATGGTCTTACTTGTTTGGTGTTTACATGCTCTCTCTCTCTCTCTCCATCCTGACTATATAAATAAATGAATTCAGAAAATTATTCTTTTATTGCATTTAATGTCACATTTGAATTATTTCAGTTATTACAATCATGCAAAGAGCTGACAACTATAAATTTATTCAGGGCTTAATGAGAAATGTGAGCTGATGATAAATTGGCTGTCCGCTGGATCATTAACTAGTGCCCATACTGAGAAAACTCTTTTTTTTATTTAAAAAAGAAAACAAAAAGGTGAAATCTCATTTCTCTCACTGTGACAAAGTCAGATCAGATAATTTGTTAACGGCTTTCTTTTCCCTTGCCAGTGTTAAACTTGGAAGTTTGATACATTCAACATAGCACTTAATTAATTCCTAAGCACTTTTCTTTTGTTTGATACATTCACCACAGCACTTAATTAATTCCTAAGCACTTTTTTTTTGTTTGATACATTCACCACAGCACTTAATTAATTCCTAAGCACTTTTCTTTTGTTTGATACATTCACCACAGCACTTAATTAATTCCTAAGCACTTTTTTTTGTTTGATACATTCACCACAGCACTTAATTAATTCCTAAGCACTTTTCTTTTGTTTGATACATTCACCACAGCACTTAATTAATTCCTAAGCACTTTTCTTTTGCTCTTTCTGCCTTTTCTCAGTTTAAAATGCCAAGATTACAGATGTTACTTGTTAAAATACATAAATTTTAATTCTACAAGACAGCCGATGTTGTCAAATAATTGCTACTATGAACAACACAAGTAACTTACCGTTTAGGTCCATGAACTTCAATGGAGAACTTTCTGTCCCTGTAGTAAAGATTTTCCAAGTTTTTCCATGTAAATAACTGAGAAAAAGATGAGAAGAAAACTTGTTAATCAATTATCACAATTTTCAAAATAGATTTCTTTCTTGAAATGGTTTCTCTTCAAATCTTTATTTAATTATATGCTTCTCCTATATAAAATGAAAGCTTGAATTAATTGATTGAATACATCAAAATATGACTTGGTAGAGAGGTACAATCAAACTTGTTTCCATTGAGATGTGTTTTCATTCATACTTTTTCTGTTTCTTGATTAATGCCAATATGTCCAGAAATACTCTCCAGATCGATAGCTCAGTGGTTAGTGAACTGGACTACAAAGGACATGGGGTAGGGTTCGATCCCAACCGACGGCTTCCGGGTTCACCCAGTTTTAAATGGGTACCGAATTTTTTTCTGGGAAAGTAAAGCAGCACGGGCGTAATACCGACCACATTACCCCAAAAATCATGTGCTGAAGGTCTGTAAAATATAGGGTCACTAACACCACATTTCCTTATACGCCACTTGGCATGACGGGGGTAATTTACTTTTTTTTTTTTTTTTTTTACTTTCCTGATCTCCTCTCCCTTCCTGTTCTCCACTACCCCCACCCTTCTCTCTTGTAGGCACGAACACATACAAAGTGAAAGTTACATATCAAACCCCTTCCCAGGAGAACTTGACAACAACAAAGAAGACATATTATTAATAGCAGAAGAAATAGAAATGAACCAACTTACTTTTCTTGGTGTAGTCTTGTCATTCTTATCATATACAGCAATGCCTTTAGGACTAATACCCAGCCACCATGGAATGTCTTTTTTATCCTGCAGAGGGAGAAACAAAATGTCATTAGTGCAACATTTTACAACGAACCACCACACCTGGGGTTTGTTAAACATACACGGCTATTTACTGTTTGTTGCTTTTAACAACTTTAGTAAAACTGTAATATTTCCAAAACAATAGAAAAGCCTTGAGACAATAGAGATTAATAAGAACAATTAAAATTTCATGGGAGAAATGTAAAAATAAAAAAAAAATTTCATTAATTAAATTAATTAAAACATTGGATGTTCTGTTATGTTCATTATACATTAAAGAGAAGGACAAGTAAAACAAATAATGCCATCAGTATATATTAGTGTGTTGAGTTATATATATAAATCACTATTCTGTGCAAATCCATTGGTTCTCAGTCCCCAGAGGGTGACAGTTGTGCGATTACTATTCTATTGTATCTATGGAACCAGTGTCAGTGCAGCCAGCAATTTCCCATATACGGTCCACCCCTTGTCACAGCACTATTCAAAATACTCTGCACACATCCTACTTGACTGCACAGGTGACGATTCCAAAACTCCTTAGTCGCCTCTTACGATATCCTAACACATACACAAAATATACCAATGACTTCTGTGGTACACATTCTTCAAACTTCATTTAATTTCTTTTTTTTTTCACTGTTTCAGCATTCAATCTGAAATGCTGTTGTCAGAGGGTAATAAACTCATCAATTGCAGGTAATTATGATATGAAAAGATGCAGAAATAATGGTTGATCACAGATAGCAATAAATGAAATGATGAAAGATGACAGAGGTCTGTTGTCTTCAACATTGACTTGGGGGATGACCACATGACTGGGCTATTTGAACAGTGCATATATTTTGGCACAAATATAAAAGCAGTGGATTTATAGAAGAATAGGTAGAAATGGATGGAAAGAAAAGAAAACAAATGATGAAGTTTTAAAACAACTAAAAATGAAAAGAGAACTACTAAATACAATTAGAACAAGACAAATGAAATTTTTGGGGCATGTTAAAAGACACAACAGCCTAATAAAAGTAATATTGGAAGGGAAAATATAAGGTAAAAGAGGCAGAGGCAGACCAAGACTATCATGGACGAGTAGCATCAAAAGATGGACAAGTCAATCTATGACAATCTACACCATCAAAGCAAGAGACAGAGTGGAATGGCGCTCCATGGTAGCCAACCTTCGATGCGGAGACGGCACTCAATGATGATGATGATAAAAGCAGTCAGGAAGTGTTCAATGGGTTTGATTAAAATGAAAATTTAGTGACGGTAACAGACATACCCAGGAGCTGGTTAGGTCATGTACTAAAAAGAGACCTTGAAACTACAATCACAAATACTGTCATACATTAGGCACAGGAGGAAAGTTAAAAGTGAGATCAAAGACAACACTACAAAAAACAGTGGCAGCTGGCGGTAATATTTGGGTGAAACTGTGAAAGTCAGTCATTATAAAAATTTCAAAAATATGGTCACCTTAGTCTATAGCTCGTTTCAAAACATTTGCCCAACTTCAAAACGCTATTACTCTCTAACCGTTTGTTAAATACTTTTGAAATTTTCCATATGTTATTAGAATGCAAAAGACCCTTTAAATCTATATTTAACAAATATCTTGCAGCTGCAGTTTTCTTAAAGCGGCGATATTTCTTTGATGTTTGTCAAAATTGTAAATTGTGAAGCCCTAAAGAATAGAAATTACCGTAGTTGCTGGTCTACGATTAATTTTCACTAGGTAAAGGCGTGGCCGTAATGGGGAAATAACTGGATAAAACAAAAACACCAGGAGAATTATTGTCTGCTCAGTTCGAGGACGGACGATAATATCAAGGTATACCTGTATGTCCAATTTTCATAGTTGTGTGGTCCTGAAAAGGACCGTTTGTTGAAATAATTTAAGGTAATATAGGGGCCAACATTGTGGGGGCTATATACTTTCATTCTGAATCAGACGAGTCTAAAAGATTAATAACTGTTTGGGGTTGAACATTCCACAAACCATCATTTTTCCAATATTTCTCTTCCTGTTTTAAGACGTGGTCTTCACATTTAGCCCAATAATCTTTGTCTATATTTAATAAAGCGAGATTAGCAAGAGTCTTTACATCGCATATTTTGAATGTTGTATTTTCATCTGCCACTTGTCCTTTTAATTTTGCCCAGATTAGTTCTATTAGATTTAAATTAGCATGGTAAGGTGGCAGCCTCAAACTTATATGACCGTGGTCTGGATAATCTTATCTATTTGAAAAATCGTTGTCCTTTGTTTTTGCTTTACTAGAGATAGTAATTCAGGTTTTAAGTACATGTTATTAAATTGTATGTGCTCCTTTGTGAGCCATATCTTAATAGCATCTTTTGTACTGGATGACGTCGGGACTTTATCTTCAAGTGCAACAATGTTGTGGTACGCTGCATTGTCCATTATTAGGCAAGATGGTCGATCTAGTGATGGGAGAACATAATTTTCAATCCAATGTCTAAATATGTGACAATTCATCTCAGAGTGATAATCCCGATTGTCTATGGATTTTGAAAGAAAAATGAGCTCTGCATTCTGTATTAGTCCATGTTGTCGACTACCTGCATGAGCAATTATCAAGCGCTGTCCTTTGCTGCTAGGTATTAATCTCTTAATCTTTCCATCTGATGACTGCCATTCCCTTTGGTTAGTGTGGTGAGCATTGATCCATGTTTCATCCAAGTACACAATATCATAACCTTGCTTGCGCACCTCTTTTACTTCACGTAAGTACTTGCTTCTCATGACTACTATATGTGGCTTCTCACAGATGATGTTTCGTCCATTGGAATACTTCTGAATGTAAAGCCTGCAGCTCTCACATTCCTCCATAATGTAGACTTTGATATTTCAATACTGTTGTTCTTTTTCAGCGATACTTTTAATTTTCTTATTGTAACAGTTTCATTCATACCCAACATTTTGCGAATTTCACTTCTAATAAGTTCACTGTCGAAATTATCCAACATTTTTGCTCTTCCTTGTGATTTTGTATATTTTGAACATTGACGGTCACGTGCTTGAATCCAGCGATTAAATGACCGTTTAGATAAATCCAAAATGTGTCTTGTCCTATTCTCTGGGTTTTCTAAAGAATGAAATAATCTTCCTCGTTTAGCCTATTTGCAAAAATAGTCATACATTTTTATTGCGATGTTTTGTAAACTGCAGAATTTCATTTTAAGACTCATGATAAATGTTACCGTTCCACGTCTATACCTATGCATGAACGGAAATGGAACACACAATGTCTCGTGTTTTCTACAAGTGTCTAATTGTGTCAGACAACTCACGGGGAAAGCGTGGAAATACGTCAATTCTACAGTGTATAGATTTGTACTCGCTATTTTTAGTTTAAAATACTGTAAACATTAAGTTTTGACTACATCAATGGGTCGTTATAAATTTATATAAATCAAATAAGCAACAATAATAACCAAATGTTTTTTTTTAATGAAATTAATTCCCTGTTGGGTTCTAATCATTATAACTTTACATGCAAATTTTGAAAAGATTACAAAAGAGATTAAAAAGATATCGATTTTAAAAGTTGGGCAAATGATTTGAAACGAGCTATAGTTATTGAGTTATAGTGGAGGAATTTTAATGTTGCTCTAAAGTATGTTACAAAGTTTGTCAGTGGATGGACTTTACTGTTGTTCTATAACATGCTTCAAAGTATTTTATCAGTGGATGGACTTTACTGTTGTTCTATAACATGCTACAAAGTATTTTATCAGTGGATGAACTTTACTGTTGTTCTATAACATGCTACAAAATGTGTCAGTGGATGGACTTTACTGTTGTTCTATAACATGCTACAAAATGTGTCAGTGGATGGACTTTACTGTTGTTCTATAACATGCTACAAAGTATTTTATCAGTGGATGGACTTTACTGTTGTTCTATAACATGCTACAAAGTATTTTATCAGTGGATGGACTTTACTGTTGTTCTATAACATGCTACAAAATATGTCAGTGGATGGACTTTACTGTTGTTCTATAACATGCTACAAAATGTGTCAGTGGATGGACTTTACTGTTGTTCTATAACATGCTACAAAATGTGTCAGTGGATGGACTTTACTGTTGTTCTATAACATGCTACAAAGTATTTTTATCAGTGGATGGACTTTACTGTTGTTCTATAACATGCTACAAAGTATTTTATCAGTGGATGGACTTTACTGTTGTTCTATAACATGCTACAAAATGTGTCAGTGGATGGACTTTACTGTTGTTCTATAACATGCTACAAAATGTGTCAATGGATGGACTTTACTGTTGTTCTATAACATGTGACAAAATGTGTCAGTGGATGGACTTTACTGTTGTTCTATAACATCCTACAAAGTATTTTATCAGTGGATGGACTTTACTGTTGTTCTATAACATGCTACAAAGTATTTTATCAGTGGATGGGCTTTACTGTTGTTCTATAACATGCTATAAAGTGTCTCATCTTTGGTCAGCATGTGTATCTGTCTTTTCTTTGTCTGGAGTATTGTCTATATCTGTGATGTTGTTTCTTGCAAACATTTTAGTCTTTTTTATCATGCCGTACTTGAGGAAAAGAAGCAGACAAAGTACAGGTAACATGGTAAGAGGGCAATAGGAAAGGAAGACAAAAACTAGAATTGAGAGCAACATAAAGAGACTGCATAAGTGTAGTTATACAAAATTTAACAAGCACAGAGATATATCATTTTCAAGAACCATTGTGGCCACTAAATTTTTAATTAATATAATGAACAGTCTCTCTCTCTCTCTCTCTCTCTACATATATATATGACCTAGCAAGTTATAGGCAAGTATTACTTTTCAACAGGTTCTTTTCTCTTTTAAAAAAATATATACGAAGGAAGCTCCATGATACTAAATATGAAGTTAATTTTATTTCCACTTGAAAAATAAAAAACATAAATATATATAAAATATAATTACAAGCAGGTGTTCCGATTTTGATGAAACAAGATATAATGGATCACTGACATCTGGTATGGTAATAATATAAGGGGGGAAAAAAAAGGTAACAGATATAACAGATGAAAGTAAGTAGGTGAGGAGAAAGCAGCAAAGATTTTAACTTAAGAGGAATCACTAGTAAATGAGAGCGTGAGAATAAGGGGAAAAAAAATGCTACAAATAGAAAGAAAAAGGATAAATAAGAAGTGAGGGGGGGGGGGGGGGGGGGGGAGAGAGATTCTCTTTCTGTATGTGTATGTTATATGTGTGCATGTCTACAGAGAGAGAGAGGGAGAGGGAGACACTAGCCAGGTGTTGAAGGATGTGCCAAGGTAAGCAATTACAATCCACAAGTCACCCAAAGCCCTCTCTCCCACCATTCCAGTTCCCATGGCCACTAGATGAGAATGTTTGAAGACATGAAATATACTCTCAAATAAATGACTTCCTTTTTCACTTGTGAAGAGAGAAAAATAAAGAAAAAATATCTGCCAAAATCATTCTTACCTTAACATCATAGTAATGAATGCCATATGTTGGAATTTTTTCTACAATAGTCATATAACTGTAAAGAAAGAAAATAATGTGCTTTCACTTTGTGGAAATAGAAACGAAATCATATTGCATATTTGTTGAACACATAGTTTTTTTTTAATGTGAGACATAAAAAAGGTCAAGACAAAAACATAACATCAACCATGTTCTGACAACATTCAAAAACTATTGTCCAAAATCAAAAATTCTTAAAAAATGTTTGGTGTATTATTATGAACTTTTGCATGCTGTCTTTCTCGTGAGATTTTCTCTCACTTTAATACAATATTTTTATATGTTAATAAAGTGATCTAGTAAAGGACTTTGCTACTTTCAGCTTATTAAAAAAAACACAAGAGGCTTTAAGGACAGACAATTACAAATTTTACAGTCAATCCTCTCCCCCATTCATTAACATGCACAGAGTCAAATTTTAATTTAAAATATTGTGTAAAATCTCACAATGAGGTCAGTATCACACCATGCCACCTTTTCTTCTCAGATAAAGCTCTGCTACCCACTTACATAGGCTGGGTGAACCCACATAATTTATATAAGAATACTAATATTTGCAAAATCCACTTTGCCTTTGGACTTAATAGTTACAAATTCTTAAATGCCCAGGAAATCTAGGACTGCACGAAGAAAAATTCAAAGCCATGTAACAAATAGTTTCTGAGAAAAATGATGTTCAGTTTGGGCATACAAATTTGTGAATGAACTATCACATATGAGTGTATTGAAAGACATCAAATGATCAATTTTAAATCTCCTAAAACATTATATTCTCACTGTGTAACACCAAGAGAACTAGAACCATGTCTTAATGGACTGCAAAGGGACAGAAAAACTCAAAGGTAAAGAAACTACAAGATCATTTATATTAAAAGACAGCATGGTTGTGATCAGACTACAAGGCTAATGATAAGAATGAAAGGCCAAGGGCTATACAAACAAAGGATATATGATAAGTGCAAGATCTATAAGACTTCAACATTAATAATAAGAAAGCAATGTCTGTTCTAAGATAGTGAAGTCTATGATAAGAATATATGATCAATAACTAATATAAATTAAAAGTCTATGATAGCTTGAAAGATCTATACTTAATTACAAGATCTATGACAAGACTACAAGTTCTGTTCAACAAGATTTATATAAGACTACAATTTCTATACTAAGACTGCAAGGTCTATAAGACTATAATTTCTATACCACATGGTATATAATAGATTAGACTACAAAGTCTACACAATAAGACACAAAGTTTTTGTTAAGTCTACAAGGTCAGTGACAAGAGTAGAAGCATTGGGATAAGACTGAAAAGTCTACAAGGTCAGTGACAAGAGTAGAAGCATTGGGATAAGACTGAAAAGTCTACAAAAAATCAGATGTCCTACAATAAAATAGCAAAGTCCAAGTCAAACCACAAAGGTGTTAGAAAATATACAACATCCCTGAGCTCAAAGATACAAAACAATCTTGTGATACAAAACAAGAAGCTATTCATTACAGAGCAACACACCCATTATTTTGTATTATTACTGAATAACAATGTATGACCACTTCTGTATCTACCCTTAGTTTTAAGGTTACAAGATGATAAAAGAGGAATGCTGAATATTTTATCTGAAAAGGAAGGATCCTACACAAAAATGGACATAATAAAAAAAAACTAATATTTTCAATACTTAATTTTTTTTTTCTCGTTCGCCAGCTTTCATCTCTGGCAAAGTCCCTGGAGACTAGAAATTGAATTTTTCATGTTAATCCGTTTTTCCCAGGCAGCCATGTGCACAGGAGTCCCACGCCGCATAGGCAGATAACTCCGTCTTCGGAGGTACCCATATTTTTCCTGTCAATGAGTAATTGACGTTCAAGCCGGGCCTTGCTGCTGAGACCATGGGTGGTTGCCGCAGAGAGATATCACAAATAACAATCTGAACTGATACAGCTTAGATCTGAGCTCATAACCTCTCTGTCTCAAGATCGGCACTAACCTCAAGATTAACCAGTCCCCAACACTTCATATATCACAGGGTGTCCATAAAGTCTGAACACTTAGGAAAAAATACACATTTTCAAGAAATGAAATTTATTAACAACATTTTATTCAAATGGAATATTGAATAAAGTCTTCAATATGATTTCCATCATCTGCGACGCTAATGTTGACGTGCTTTGCAAAATTCATGTGAATTCGATTTAATAAATCCACATTGCCATAAATTTTAGCACAATCACCCTTTATGCATTCAATCATGTGTGTTACATCTGTGATTTCATTGAGTACACCTTCTCCTTTAGCACACCCAAGAAAAGGAGTCAAGAGGCCTTAGGTCAGGTGAACGAGGAGATCACTCCACATAACTACGTCTTCCAATCCAGTTAGGGAAATTGTCATTCAACCAATCTCTATGTATTTTTTCCTATGTGTCCAGACTTCAGGGACACCTGTAAGAGATAAATGCTTGGCCAGATGATGGATATAGATACCTAAAATGCACGACATGATCGATGAAATCCTGACTTCCTGTAATCTTATTCAGATTAGGTAATTTGGAAAAATGTAGAAATCTTTCTCAAACTAAAAGTATGTTTAATATTATTCATATTTACTCATCATCATCAAGCACCAAGGCTGCTAGTACAGGTGTCATGTCTCTCCACAACTTTCTATAGCAACAACAGCTGTTCATTAATTTTGTTGACTTTTTACCAAACCACTCTCTTAAACTATATATATGATATCTTTTCGCCCTGTTTCCATTTATCTCTTCCTCTGCACTTTCCACTTTTTTTCCCAGTTACTCCAGCTGTTTCCATCTCATTAAATGGCCAAAGAAATGACTGTTTATTTCTGATTTTGTGCTTAATCTTTTCTTTTGTGCTTAATCTCTTAGAACACTTTTATTACACTTTTCAGATGTCATTGGCATTTTGAAAGTTCTGTAAAACCACATTTCTGTGGGCTAAAAACACTTTTATTGGCTTCAAATATTTATCATCATTTGATAATTCAAAAAGAAAGGAGGGAAGGAATGCAGGGAATGAGAGAGGGAGGGAGGAAGGAGAGGAGGGAAGGAAAGGAAAGGGAAGGGAGGGAGAAAGGGAGGGAAGGAAGGAAAGGAAAGGGAAGGGAGGGAGAAAGGGAGGGAAGGAAGGAAGGATGGAAGGAAGGAAGAAGGAAGGAAGGAAGGAAGGGAGGGAGGGAGGGAGGGAGGGAGGGAGGGAGGGAGGAGGAAGGAAGGAAGGAAGGAAGGAAGGAAGGAAGGAAGGAAGGAAGGAAGGAAGGAAGGAAGGAAGGAAGGAAGGAAGGAAGGAAGGAAGGAAGGAAGGAAGGAAGGAAGGAAGGAAGGAAGGAAGGAAGGAAGGAAGGAAGGAAGGAAGGAAGGAAGGAAGGAAGGAAGGAAGGAAGGAAGGAAGGGAGGAAGGAAGGAAGGAAGGAAGGAAGGAAGGAAGGATTTAGACTGAACATGTGCTTCCAAAGTCAATAATGAGTAATTGAACTTACTTGACAATAGCCAGACCACGAGAAGTTCCATTGATCTTTTCATAGAAATGAATCACTCTGTCCTCACTGAAACAAAGAAGAAATACTAAAGCAGGAACAATTGAAGCATTAAAAGGTTCAGCAATGACACGTATTATATTTTACAGTTCAGATCAAGGAACAAAATGTGGCATGATGCAGATGTATAGCATGATGGAATATCAATAAATGAGAGAGAGAGACAGAGAGAGAGAGAAAGAGAGAGAGAGAGAGAGAAAGCAAGGAAAGTAAGTGTTGTAAGGGAAGAAAAAAGGCAGTTTTTAAGAGAGTGTTACTGTTTTTAAAAAAATGGAATGCATTTTTATAAAGTAACACATAAGGCGGGGTTAGAGATAAAGAGGGAGGCAATTTTAGAAAGGCGTATGTGAAGCAGTCTTGTAAAGAAGGAGGTATGTAGTGTTATACTGAAAACAGAGAAGCTGTGCTATACAGGAATTATAAGGTAGGAAGAGGGGGGGGGGGGAGAGGAGAGGAAGGGAGGATTATAAAAAAGAAGCAATCGAAATGTTTATTATGATTACATTCATCATCATCAAATACCGCGCCTGCTGGCGAAGGTGATCATGTCTCTCCACAACTTTTGATCTCCACAGTTATTTGATTACAATCAACACTATATATAAAGAAAACAACACAAAAAATAGGTAAAAAGTGTTAAATATAATGATTACAGACTGTACTATATTGGATGAAGTGTATCACTGTTACAAAGGATTTGGCTGGGGGAGGGGGAAAGATATATATATATATATATATCATCATCAAGTACTGGGCCTACTGGCGTAGGTGATCATGTCTCTCCACATCCTTCGATCTCGGCAGCTATTTATCATTTCTGTTGTTGACCTTCTGCCAAGTCATTCTTTCAAGCTGTCTGTTATTTTTTCTCTTTGCTTCCATCTATTTCTTCGTCCCTCAATTTTTCCAGTTGTCACAATATATTCAAGTTGTTCTCTTCTCATTACATGGCCAAAAAATGATGATTGTTTCTTCCTAATATTGTAAATTAGCTCTCTTTTTGCTTTGACCTCTCTCAGAACCTTTTCATTACTCTTCTTGGCTGTCCATGGTATTCTCAACATTCTTCTGTAAAACCACATTTCTACAGACTCCAGTGATTTTCTTGTCTGTTGTCCTATTGTCCATGACTCACATCCGTATGTTAAGACTGGCTCTACGTAACATTTAAGAACTCTTTTTTCTTGTTTCGATTGTCAAAAACGGATTGCATAGTATGTATATATTTCATTCCCTTTATTTCTAATATCATCAAGTTTCAGAATAATGTTCGAACAAGCTTCACAATAAATATCTACAAAAATAATTTTCTTCTCTTATCTATTTTTTCAAATGGCACGCACGCACACACACACACAAATCAATTAAAATATGCACAATTTATAGCGTGAAAAATTTACTGAAAAAAAAAAAACAGCTGTGGAGAATTTCTTAACAGAAATAAAGAATTAGGAGGGGGGGGGGGGGCGCCAGCAAAACAAGAAAATGATTATAACAAGCCCTGAAAGATTTAAAACTTTATCATCAGCTCAGGTTTCTCGTTAGGCTAGGAAAAATATTTGTTTTTATCCGCTCTTCAGATGATTTTAATTGAAGTAATTCAAACGTGACGTCAAATCCAATAAAAACTGGAATAATAAAAAAAAAAAGGTAGGAAGCTGTTGGCAGTGTGTCGCCATTAAACGTTAGTGTGCTCATCACCGTTAAATGGGCAATATATTGTGTGTGCTTGGGGCTCAGTAGGGGCGGGGCCGTATGTTTGGTCAGGGGGTGTAGTAGGAAATGATGTGACGGCTGGCAGGGACAGTTTCTACGGATTATGGAAGCTGGAGATGTGATTGAGTGAGAAAGTGCTGTACGTGCAAGTGGTGACAGGGGCCCATTACTGGATAAGATCGATGGAGAACAAATACGTGCATTTTAAGAGTTGGAAATAGAAAATTGGTGAGGATGTGTAAAAACATGCGAGAAACTGGTAAATTGGGTAGAAAAGCAATAATGATGGTTAAGAGCTGAGTGATATGAATGTTGCTGATGACAACAAACAATGGGCGAGTGTAGGTTATTACAAACACGGCATGTGTGTGTGTGCCTGCCTGGCTCGCATGTCCTCCCTCCATCCCTTCCTTCGTTCCTTCCGTACGTACGTACATACACATACATACATACATGCATGCATACATACATGCATGCATAATACATGCATGCATACATGCATGCACGCACTTACGTATGAATGTATGTATGTGTGTATGTATATGTGTGTGTGTGCATGGTGCGTGCGTAATGTAATGTAATGTATGTATGTATGAGAGAAAGATAGAGGAATGTATGTGTTTGTGTGTGTGTGTGTGTGTGTGTGAGAGAGAGAGAGAGAGAGAGAGAGAGAGAGAGAGAGAGAAAGAGATAGCACAGAACTTTAGTTCAAGTAGCTAGCGCTTTTATTTCAGTACATTATTATAATCAAATGCTTTACCATTCTGCTAGCATTTTTGTGTTCGTTAGTCCCACCTCAGCCTTTCACTGTCCCCAATCTCTTTGCTAGGTAGCAGACTGTCATTTCCATAAGTAAAATCTACCAGTTGATCATCTTCCCGAGCTTCTGTAATCTTGAGCACCAGTTACCCACCCACTAGAGTAGCTCCCTATATCTCGGAGATGCTTGTCTTAAAAAGAAAATACAGATGCCCAATTTATTCCCAAGTTGTGTTCGTGACCCAATGCTATAGTCAAGAGTACACATGCGTGACAAACATCGCCAATGATAGCTATCTTTTTATGTAGCCAAGTTGGCCGTGTGCTTTAGCATTTGGTTCTCTTGGCAAGGCGCTGTGCCCAGAAATAAGGGTTCAGTCCTGCTTCGGGCTATCTATTTTTCTTTGCTTTTTTTCTGTTGTTGATTATTTATGATTATGTGTCCGAGTATGTAGACATATCTCTCCCCCTGAAATGATTCGTTAACTACCTATGGGCTAGTTTTCATCCTAGAGGTGCCAAATCATTAGAACCCTGAACTTTGACCTAGACCCTCATGGACTCAGCGTCATTTTCTTTTATTCGTGGCTAGTGACTGGGAGAAGAGGTTTGTGTGGCGCTTCTAGCTGGTTCCATATAAAAGTAAATAGGTAAAGTATAGAGCCCCCGTCACACCAAGTGGCGTATAGGGAATATGGTGTTAGTAATAGTAACCATAAGTTTTACAGACCTTCAGCACATGATTTTTGGGGTAATGTGGTCAGTATTACGCCCGTACCGCTTTACTTCCCCATAAAAAAATCCTGTACCCAATTAAGGCTGGGTGAACATGGAAGCCATCGGTTGGGATCGAACCCTACCTCTTGTCCTTTGTAGTCTAGTTCACTAACCACTGAGCTATCGCGGCTCCCAGCTGGTTCCATATGCCCGCCAGTATACATTGAAATATTCTGACAGTGCATGAATTAATTCGGTTTCATGTGACACACTTGGTCTCTGTGTATACCGCTTTCTATACGCCTTCATCATTCGCGAAATCATTTTTCGGCGCTCTTCTAAGATTGTAGTATAGACCAATAAATCAATCAATGCTTTATCGATAATTGAATCCCAACAAACTCGTTAAAAACCACCCGTTAAAAGGTTTGAGAATAACTAACCATTCAATTTGTTTAAATAAAACCAACCATCTAACAAATTGTTTCAAGTGATTAAACCCAGCAACTTGGTAAAACTAATAAACTTAACAGATTGTTTGCAACCAGCTAAAAATCAATATGGACAGATAAGCAAGCCACTTAAGGAAGTTAAACCTGCAGACATAAAGCTCGGGGAGACGAATGCTCATAAACTTGAGATGGCAGATAATATACAGGCAAGTAACCTAACATAAAAGATAGCTAATGTCACTTTGAATGAGGAGAACGAGGGAGTTGAGAGGGGCAGATATATATATATATTTAACACATTGGTAGTGAAGTGCAATTTCTGGTCATTAAACTTCACATACATACGCAAGGATTCAATGTCTGCATGAGTGATACAGAAGAGTGGGGAGGTGGAGAAGATTGGAGAGATTTGCACGTGACCCGTAAAGTTTATGGAGTTGACACGCATCCAGTGACCTGAGGTATTTCCTGAAAGCTAGGATTTATTTACATTTAATTTCTCACGGGAAGACATTTCCTTCTCTAACATGCTTCTGACATAATTTCATCTTGTGCTTCACACATACTCTTTCTAATTCCCTCATGTTGTTACCCAATTTATTATTATTTTTTTTTTAATGTAGCTTATTACTTGAATGCACATTCATGACTGGTAAGAAGAAACGCTTTAATTAAGCGATTTGAAATCTCCATATGAAATGAATAAATTAACCCTATACTGAACATAGATCGTGTTCTGTTACATGAAAGTGAATCATGCACAAGTGAGAAGATCATCTGAACCAGCTAAGCGTGTTTCACAGAAGAATGCCTAACAGATTAAGAGGACGTCTTGACAGAAGCCATTGCAGAAAGATAACTTTTTAGAATCATATTATGGGAGCGGTGGGAGAGAATTAATCACCTTCTGTGGGTGGACATGGCATGAAGAGAATAACTAGAAAATAATGTAACGACGAGTAGGACGAAGGGGATGAGAAAGCGAGGAAGACGACACTACAGTTTGAACACTTACATTGGATAGAAATCAACACAGGAAATGATACAAAACACCAAGATCATGAATATTTGAATGAGCATGACCGGCTACGACCGTCTTTACGAAAACGTGATGATGATGGGACCTATCTTCTCATAATGTAGAAAGTGTCAGTAGCGTGGTAGAGAGATGGCCTGGTGATATAAGGAAAGAGATCGAGTCAAAGAGTGATATTGTCATATCGATTCACTAAAGTAGAGAGATGGCCTGGCAATATAAGGAAAGAGATTGAGTCAAAGAATGATATGTCATATCGATCCAACTAAAGTAGAGAGATGGCCTGGCAATATAAGGAAAGGAATCGAGTCAAGAGAATGATACTGTCATATCGATTCAACTAAAGTAGAGAGATGGCCTGGCAATATAAGGAAAGTGATCGAGTCAAAGAATGATACTGTCATATCGATTCAACTAAAGTAGAGAGATGGCTGGCAATATAAGGAAAGTGATCGAGTCAAAGAGTGTGATACTGTCATATCGATTCAACTAAAGTAGAGAGATGGCCTGGCAATATAAGGAAAGTGTGGAGAGTCAAAGAATGATATTGTTATATCGATCCCACTAAAGTAGAGAGATGGCCTGGCATATAAGGAAAGAGATTGATTCAAAGAATGATATTTGTTATATCGATCAACTAAAGTAGAGAGATGGCCTGGCAATATAAGGAAAGAGATTGAGTCAAAGAATGATATTGTTATATCGATTCAACTAAAGTAGAGAGATGGCCTGGCAATATAAGGAAAGAGATCGAGTCAAAGAGTGATACTGTCATATCGATCCAACTAAAGTAGAGAGATGGCCTGGTGATATAGGAAAGTGATCGAGTCAAAGAGTGATACTGTCATATCGATCCAACTAAAGTAGAGAGATGGCCTGGTGATATAAGGAAAGAGATCGAGTCAAAGAGTGATATTGTCATATCGATCAAACTAAAGTGAAGAGATGGCCTGGTGATATAAGGAAAGAGATCGAGTCAAAGATGATATTGTCATATCGATAAACTAAAGTGAGAGATGGCCTGGTGATATAAGGAAAGTGATCGAGTCAAAGAGTGATACTGTCATATCGATCCAACTAAAGAAAACAGGTACCTGACTTGCTCAGCTGGAAAATGTAACATAAGGTGGAAGAGAATTAACTTCACCAAAATAATGCGGCCTTGCGAAGTGAAGTTTAACTTTAAGTGAAGTTTAATCTCCGAATAACGTTCTGACGATTGGAGAGTATCATGTCTAAATAAAATCATTCACCATTACGATTTTTAGTGCCGTATGTACCTGCAACAATGTTTTATCTGTATTTTCATTGACATTTTGAAAGCTTTTATTAAGAGCAAAAACCATACATTCGTTTGAACACGATAACGTTATGTAGTATTAGTATATTGCAAATGGAGATCATTCTGAACGAACCGACAAAATAATTTCGGAATAAAGGGTTATTACGTCACCTCCGTGGAACCTAAGGAATGACATTTGCCTTAACAAACTGTGCTGCCTCAACAAACTGTGCATCATTAACATGTTGAACTAATTAAACCTGACACTGATACCATTTCGATGTGAGGAGCATAAATTGAACACTCCCAGCTTTTATCAGTTTAATCATGGACGAAGGAAGGACGGAGGCGGTTTCAGTGCATATTCCCACACACTTCCATTCTGTGGCAAGCATTTGATTTCGCGTCATTTCTATGCTGAACCGAGCTGCTGGGGCTTGCTTGCATTCACCACCTACCATCATCTTCATCACATGCCATACCGGTTGGCGTAGGCGATCATGTCCTTCCACAATCAGCATTCAGCTTTCCTGGTAAACACTTTCTGCCTTTGGACGGCAATAAAGGATTTGATCCGACATCTATTACTGTCGCTATACGGTAATTTATAGCTATATACAAACACTTCTAATACACGACTTACCAAAATGCAATGGACGGATGCTCTTTCAGCGCGCATGTTGGTATAACTGGCAACTTCTTGAGCTCTTCTCTGGTCTCCTCTTCGCTGAGGAGAAAAAAAAAAAGGACAAGTCAGCGTGTTTTATTCGAGGTAAGCAAAGGTCTTGAACATTGCATGGGAATAGAAGTTCATAGTTGGCTCTTTAAAGAGCTTTGCGAACGTTATATTGCAACAGAAATATACATTTGTGTGGATTTTTGTGCGTGAGCGAGCATCCGGAGTCAGTGAATCCCAATTGGGCACACTGGAGATGTTGGGAATGTAAGTGCTCATTCAAAATGATCTTTAGTTGACTTTTATGATTTACAGCAAACTAGTCCTTACCTGGGACACACAGTCACTGCCGGTGTCAAACTGTTTAACGCTGGAATATGAACTTTATACAAAAAGGCGAAAAGAACTTTTTTAAAAAAAAGTTAGCTGTCTGGAGCACAATATGGAAAGGAAAGTGTGTGAAGAGAAAGATATAATCGGTTTACAACAAACATGTTCTTGAAATCACTGAGAAAAGTGAATAACCGGCAGCTATATATATATATACTAATATTAATATATATATATATATATATATATATATATATATATATATATATATATATATATATATAAGTTGCCTAACTGAGGTAGGCAGGCAGGCGGACAGACAGATAGAGAGCGTGAGAGTATAAAAACATAAATCGAAGACTACATGATGTTGTCACTCCACAGGCATAAAACGATTTTTTAAAAGTTAATTTTGGGCATACACTTATCTAATTGGAGACACACACCACAGGGAATGAGCCTATGGAGAGACATACGGGAACGATTGGAAAAGCAATATTCCGGAAATAATAAGGGACGAAGCTCAAAGGGGGGAGGGGGGAGGAGAGAGAAAGAGAGAAACAGATAATACACAACTAGCGTCACAGAAAAATGGGAAGTATCAAATACACATATGGGTGTCCTCTCGACTTCTGATTCGTGTGTTGTGCTACATATTTGGCACCTTTGGACTTAGCGATGTGATGGAGACTGACCTTCCAACAAAGGAACGTTTGCTTCTGGCGGAAGGGACTCTAAATTAAAATCTTGACATCCGTCGTGATATAAGATTAGCATACTGCTAGCTGAACATAACAAGAAGAAGAAAAGAAAAACTGAAACCAATTAAAGAGCATCTTGAGAATCATTTCAGCAACACACTGAAGTAAAGACCGTTTTTATCAGTACTCTTATATACAAAGACGCGTTTAACAATATTAGAATTATACCTAATTTTAAAAAAAATAATAATAATGGAAATAAAATAATGTGACTCCGTGCGAGGGAGAGAGAATATACTATCAATATGAAAGGCATATAGACTGAACTGGTAAATACATTTAGATGATCGTTTGCAGTGATACATGGTCGCCAACGTGAACATGATAACACGCCCTATTTGTTAAAATATCACAAATATAACAAATGTAACATGTGAATCATAAATAATTTTTTAGTGATTAAACGAGATGGCATCTCAGCGCTGAGAGCAGGTCAAGAGAAGTTTAATTTGTGTGAGCAGGTCGTGAACGCACATCCTGCAAACAAATCCCAAC
The DNA here is from genome assembly GCA_032433765.1 of Megaustenia siamemsis. NCBI lineage: Eukaryota > Metazoa > Mollusca > Gastropoda > Stylommatophora > Ariophantidae > Megaustenia > Megaustenia siamemsis. The sequence continues at coordinate 72,202,542 of JAVIAB010000125.1, read as the reverse complement.
ATTCATAAACAACTACTAAAGTCCCTTGTCAAAATGGTATCACATTTAAAGCCAAATACAAGTAGTCTATGGTGTGAAACTGTTCCCCTAGAGAGACTCAAACTTAGAGACTCAAAATGACGTTTTAAATCACTTTCACAAGCAGCACTATTTGTATTATTTATAAGAGCCAAATGGGATTTTTTTCAGACGGGTTGTGATGATGAGGGCATGCGACCTGTGATGATGAATGATGATTGATGATGATAGCAGAACCAACATTACTGAAATAAGCGCAACTTTTGAAATGGTCAAACCATTTACAACAGAACAAAACATATACAACATAGCTTCCTTGTCAATGTTTATCGAGTGATCATTATCACAATGTCTCTCTTGTTTGTCAGTGTCTTTACCATAAATATTTGTGAGTCTAGCAGGTCAGAGCTGTCACTAATAACCAATCAATGGGTTGACAATGATGACATTATCGAAGCTTCGATAATCAATGCTTTAGAGTTCTCCTGATCATAGTGTGTGTGTGTGTATATATCTATATATATATATATATGTATTATATATATATATATACATATATGAATGTGAGGGTCTCTACTTGCAAAGCGTAGGCAATTCTCCATAGCGCTGATCTAAAAAAAAAAAGTCGTTTTCGAATGACCTCAATAATATTAACTTCTAATACTTTAGTTGCCGCCACAGTTTATCCCACTTGATTGCCAAAACAGGAAGTAATTGTGTCAGTTCCTCTCGTGGAGTCATCTATAGTTCTTGCTGGATAACAATGAGTTTGCTCCCCATACACTATAATGATAGCTCACTGTGTCCCGTCATCTAGGAGATTCATGAGCTTGTAATAATTCAATCGGCAGATTACATGCCGTAACTGATCATTGTAGATTCACTCCCTTCTTCTCCCATTGTTATGTTCTTCACTTCTTTAATATTTCTTAGGGTGTCAAGGGAGATGCACAATTTTTAGCTTTCGTTCTTTTGGCAGCCTCAAACCGTGTACACTCTCTTATAAAATGTACATGCAACATAAATTAGCTTTCGCGTGACAAACAAGCCCGCACCCCCTCTCCCCATTTTTAAAAACTCTCTCGTTATGTTACAACAATATAGGGCCACATTGATTTTATTTTGATACAGAAGGCCATTCATCATGACGTTCATCTGTGTTGGTGAGTGGGTGGATGATGAGGTGTGCTGCTGGGTTGCTGAGTGAGTGAGGAGATTGATTCAGTGAGTGGGTAGGTGATAAGTGGACGTGTGAGTGAGCAGATGGGCGAATGAGTGAGTAGAAAAATAAGTGGAGAGGTGGAACAGTGTGATGATTGACAGGTAGTATGTGTGAGCTAACAAAAAAAAGACTCATCTAACTGCCATTTTCAAAGAAAAACCTAACCCTCATAACATGAAATCTAACGTTAGACTGTCATGCCCCACATGAACCATGATTTGTCATAGGCAGGGCCGCCCTACAACTCTTCATCAATTCTGAGTTTCCAACTCAACACAACGTATGTATTAGATAGTCACACACGCCTTAGCTACGGAGTTTTCTACACTAAGCTATCCAAGGCGATGAAGCAAAAGATCGAAGTACTCACGGACATTACTAGAGTGTGCTAATAAAGGTCTCTAGAACAACATAAGCCGAGGAGAAGTTTTATATGTCGGCTAGCTCCGTGTATTGATTTGAAGAAACGGCATCTACTTCTGATTTGTTATACACATCGAGAGATAGATTGGGGGGGGGGGTGGGGGGAGAGAGAGAGAGAAGAGAGAGAGAAAGAGAAAGAGATAGAGAGAAGTTAGTGAGAGAAACAAGAAGTGGGAGAGATAAAGGATAAAATAAGACGCTTATGGGAAAAAAAACACAGAGGGAAAGTGAAAGTGTAAAGCAAAATATGAAGAAGAAAATAGAGGAGCAACAGAATTTAAAAAACTAGAGTGCGAAAACGTATTTTTAAGTGGAGAGCGGAAGATGCAACACTTAGAAAATGATAGAGAGAAAAAAGTGCAGGGAGAGAGAGAGAGAGAGAGATGAGAGAGAGAGAGGAGAGAAAGAGAGTAGAGAGAGAAGAGAGAGAGAGAGATCATAAGAAATAATATAACAGATAGTGGGGAAACATGCCAGTAAATGTGAAGCCGATGTTTTCTGACGACCAAGTTGACAGCAAAAATGGATAGAACGGATAAAAATGTTATACTCCCATTTCTGCCTTCTTTTGGGCTGATTTAGGGG